>SMJT01000067.1:0-17770 GCA_004349715.1 Crucihimalaya himalaica
GATGAATAGGTTTAAAAAAATTCATAAAACTAAGCCATTGATGTAAAACATGTTGAGGCATATAGGTTAGAGGGTTGCCAATGGGTAAAATCCATGCATATATCTTTAGGGTAAGACTTAGATTGATATGTTTTTGATTATTAAAATGGCGATCCTTCGCTATAGTTGTATGTTTGTGAGCATATATACTATTTTGATGTCAAATGTTAGTTTTGTTAACAAAAGGTGAATTAAGCGTTCAAATTTTTAGAGTTCTAGGGCTTATAGACTTCTCGAGTTTCGGCTGAAGTCTCATGGTAGACTTCGCATGTGATAAGTCTCTAATTTTGTTATCGTATGAAATTAAAAATAAATCCAAAACAAAGTTATAATATATATAAATAATCTTATATTCTTAAACAGAGATTTAGATAGATAAATTCCCTATCTAGGGGACAATTGTCATGTATACTTGCTACCCATAATCAAACATCAGAAGTCGTCTCTCAAATCTTCAACCTCTTCCATCGCTGGTCTAACAAAATGTCCGATAAGTGCCTTCTTCAGTTTCAGCCAAGGTTTTCATCATCACCACCTTTGTGGATTAGATTTGGTATTGTCGAGATCAATTACGATATGTTAACCGTTAGTAAATAACACAGTTACGCGCGAAACTGATTTTATCCTCCAAATTTAAGCACCACGATCACCGCCTCCACCCCTCCTATCCTAAAGCCATCCAGAAGTTATTAAGCGTGTTCACGGTTGCCACACCTTTAACATATTGTCCCTATTATGATTAATAAAGTGGTTGTAAATTTCAATACGGTGAGCTTGTTATTGGTATTATTATTGTTGTTTAAACTTACATGGCATCTTTGATGTGAAACACACTCTTTGAAAATGTACGGCCAAGTGGACTCCTTGAAGAGCATGTGTTGCAGAGCATGCCCATAGTATCTACATATAAGTGTTCTCCTTTAGTTAAATAAAAGTTACATTGGCATATAAATTATGGGTTAGAATTTGCATGCATACCTATTAGCAACGTTCGTTTTGGTTTTGATGTCATGATTTGGTCAAACTTAAAAAATCCAAGTAGTGCTCGTCGTTCAAAGGATCGATTTTTATTGATTCCAGTCTTCGGTATACTGGGTAGACTGGATTGTAAGTTTGAAATGGAGAGGTTTGTTGCATGGAACGCTGTGAAAATCCAAAATCATGGCTGTACTGCTACATTCTGTATTTTCAATCCAGTGCCGTTCATACTTCTCCAATCCAGAGAAGCTGCAACATGTTTTTGGAGTAATCATCAAACTCCATCTTAGTTCCCGCATAAAAAGAAGCATCACCAAAGTATTGTATTGTCAGATCCATGTGACTGCATGTCTGCATGTAAGTGAATATTTTCTTACCGCTTCATCTACTAATACGTAGGACCAGAGGGACCTACATTGAGAACAGAGTAAGAGTAGGCACGTGAGATCTTGGCTTTAAACACCAATCTGTTTTCAGCCATTGTCTCTTTCATTTGCTTCGGGCTTAGAAGGTTTGTAAGCATCCATCGGGGGTTTTTGTTTTTCTTGTTGTGAGTTGGTGTTCTGAGATAAAAGCAGTGAAGAAGAAATGAATACGGACTATGGGAGGTGAATTGATTAATAGATGCGAAACTGAAAAGATTTAATTTTAGATGGGAAACTGAAGAGACGGACGTATCTGATCTCAAGCGACGTGACTTTAAAAAAAAAAAAAAAATTGGCAGCGTTTCTGTTCTTTAATGTTTTTTTTTTAAAGGTTACAGACTTCTTTCAGTAATGTCTGTACAGACTTCATGAGAAGACTTCACACGCAGACTTCAACAAAGCAACTGACTTTCCTCTGTAAAGTCACCGATTTATTTAATTTTGGGGGGAAAAAAAAAAAATTTACTAAACAATTTACAGCTGTAAAGGTACGAAGTCTGTAAAGCGAAGTCTCCAAAATTTGAAAGTCTGAAAATGACCAGACTATAGACTTCAAGACCTGACTTCCACGCGGACTTCTATGAGAGACTTGTTTGGCGAAGTCTCTACCGACTTCCCTGTTAAGTCACCGATTTATCTAATTTTAGGGGGGAAACTTTTTTTTGGGGAAAAATATTTTACGCTGTAAATGTGCATTTACCGGTTTGGCATAAACAATTTACAGCTGTAAATATACGAAGTCTGTAAGTGGAAGTCTCAAATGAAGTCTGAAAATGACAGACTATAGACTTTCACGATAAGACTTCGCATTGCAGAACCTTCTACGGAGACTTCTTTGGCGAGTCTGCAATTAGACTTCGTCTGTACGTACCGAGATATTATCTAATTTTAAAAAATTTTAAAAAAGTTAAACAAAAAATCTGTCTAGATAGAAATTTCGGAGACTGAAAGACGTTTTAGGTTAAAAAATTTACATCTACCAAAAAAAAATTAAGAAATCTCCATCGCTCTTTTCCTTCTCCGAAACACCTAAAGTCCCACCGGAATCTCAAAACGCGCCGACTTCTCTTACTCCTCTTTCTCTCTTTCGCCGAAGTATCGATTTTCTTTCCTCCCTACGGGAAAACCCCAAACTCTCTCTACGACGACACTCTTTCTCGCCGGAAAATCACCATGCGACGACTTTCTCTCGACGATGACACACTCTTCTCTACTGCTTTCTCTGAACAGTTTCTTTTTTTTTCTGTATTTAAACCCAATTTATTTATTTTATTCGCAGTTCTGGAAATCGTAGACTTCATCACATCTTCATCTTCATTTTCGTACCAGCAATCAAATTTAAATTTCAGTTTAGTCTCTTCGTCTGTTCCTTTTTACTATTTATTGTTGGAGATTCATTTAAGAGAAGTCTAGTATGCAGACTTCGCCGGCGAAGCCTACACTTCACATTTCATCTAACTTTCCCGTTTTTTCTTCTGTTACATAGGGTTTTAATATTGGTCTTTCGCGCGAAATAGCTGAATACGAATCAAAGGAGCTATTGACCATATTCCAGAGTTTCACGCAGCATTTCACCAAAGACGCTGAGCCGCAGGCTGATAAAAAGTATAGGCTACTACAGCGGAAAACCTCTTAAGCTTCTTACAGCTGTCAAGGGTGCACTAACTTCCTGGTGAGGGGGAGGCGTTGGACTTCCCCTCTGGGTTCTTCCGTAATGTACCACGAGCAACATTATCGCATGGGCATCAAGGCTGGTTCCACTATTATGCTCAGACTTCACTCTTCAGACTTATATGCAGACTTTATTATTTTTTTATAGTTACTTGTAAGTTGCTTTACAATAACTAATTATTTGCTACTGCAGCACATTGATTGCTGGAATCAATCTACTAAGATA
This sequence comes from Crucihimalaya himalaica, assembly GCA_004349715.1. Taxonomy (NCBI): domain Eukaryota; kingdom Viridiplantae; phylum Streptophyta; class Magnoliopsida; order Brassicales; family Brassicaceae; genus Crucihimalaya; species Crucihimalaya himalaica. The sequence continues at coordinate 3,340 of SMJT01000067.1, forward strand.
ACGGTTCACGAAGGCATCCAGAATTGTTTAGGAGCGACAGAATCTGCTTTGTTGATTCATCTTCACCACGATGTGGAAGTCCTAAGTATGAAGAATATCTGAAAAGTGGTGGTGAAAATGGTGTAGGCCAGAATTGCTACCTCCTGGTGCGTATTGATCTTGCCACCGGAGAGCCAACCAGGAGTCTGCAGATCTGATAAAGATGTGGGGTGAAGATGTGGATGAAATCTACCACATTCCTTAACATCAGCTACGCATTGGGCTGCTCTACGATTGATATTTCATAAAGAGACACATCGTTATTTGGGAAAGCGATTCTAACGGTCTTGCAGGGATACGGAGATATTATGCTGCAGTACATCCTGATTTGCGATATAATGGCCTTATCTTTATGAACCTTTCTAGCTCCTCTGCACCCTAAAAGATAAGTTACCCTATTGTTCCCATACACAACGGAGCGAGTTCCATAGAAGGAGTGTTCCTCAAAAAACAATCAGAGCGGTCGAGCTGTGGAGTGTATTGCCTGAAGTACATCGAGTGCATTGCGCCTTGGCATACCATTTGATCAAACCCGCTTGTGTGATAGAACATCAAGTTCATTAAGGGAGAAGACTGGGCTACAGAAATATACGATTGAGCTCGCAAACGAGGACTTGAGAAGCGCGGTTACGTAGGTTTTGGCATTTGTACGACTGATCTTCTCTTAAAACTGGTTATATTTTGTAAACTAGCTGAGGAATTTAACCGTATATTTTGTATAATTTAACCGGATATTTTGTAAGTTGTATAATTTAACCGTATATTTTGTATAATCTAGCATAAACCGTATATTTTTGTTATAATCTTGTAATAAAATCTGCGCTTAAAATGAAATATAACCACAAAAAATCTTTGTTCTAGAGACTTCAATCACAGACTTCTACTAGAGCTTTCATCTTCGTACAAAAAACCCCTAGTTAGATTACTTTCTGTAGGAGACTTCATCTTCGTACAAAACCATTTAATTAGAGACTTCTGTAGGAGACTTCAAACGCAGACTTTCTACTGGAGACTTTCATCTTCGTACAAAACCCTAGTAAGAGACTTCCTTAGGAGACTTCTCATTTGACTTCTCAATTAAGATAAAAAGCACGCAAAACAACGGACCTTCGTGAATACGTCGCTTCTTATCATTTATTTTACTCCTTTCCAAACACGCAAACCGACTTCTTTGAATCACTATATTACTGAGTAGATCTAAAAATTTACAGTTTCAGTCTATTTGATATTTAAGGAAATCCCAAATATCTTTTATTTAAAAAAAAAAAATTGTCGTACACACAAGAATCATTCGAAAAAGGTTTGAGAACCTCTTGAAGATCCGAATGCTCACTTCACGGCAGGTAATCTCTATACAACTTTCACCAAAATTAAATTTCATTCAATCTTCTAATTTCTTACCAATTTCACTTCAGGACTGTGGCCGATTTGACATGTTCCATTGGCGAGGTTTTGCTAATTTTGGCCTATTTGGCAACTTCCTTATGAGGAGGATTTTCAAAGTGATTTTCGTATCCGCCGTTATACCCGATTAAACCCCCACACGTAAGTTTTGATCATATTCCAGTTACACAAATGAACTAATAGAACGCACAGCATGTTTAATAGTTATAAACAATTAGGGATAATTAGTAATAGAATATGTCCTTTCTGTAAATTGGAAATTCCTTAAATATCGTGACGGTTGGGTTAATGTTAGGTGACGTAGTCAGCCCCTGATCTACCACCCTAATGTTAATCGCGGGAGTACTACTACTTGAAGATTGCTCCTCCTGAGCACTGGAGAGGCCGACTACAACATAACCACATTATGTTGAGGCTCTTGTTAATATGTTGTTATGAGCCAGAGTTAGGTGAAGAAGATAAATTTGTGGAATTCCGTTGCTGAAGTCTACATTAAGATCAGGACCGTTTCAATGAGAAGGCACGAGAAAATGTCTGAACTTTTGGGCTAGGACGGATCAAAAGAGCACATGATTCCTTTAGATCCTCTATGGAAAAACGGAGCGGGGTTGGGGGGGTTTTATTGTAAATTATATTTTCCAAACCTTATTTATGTTAATTATGGTTCGAAAACCTTTTTATTTTATTTTGGTAAATTATCCTTAATTGACTCATATAAGTAAAAGAATTTTTAGACTTTATATCTTCGTAAAAAATACAAAAATATAATTGGTCATAACAATTAAAAAAAAACCGCAATACTCGATAAATTAGAAAACCGCAAAAATTATAAGTAAAAAAACGTAATTAGACAGTAACAAGTATATTAAGTTTGTAGCACTTCATCTTCGTTACAAAACCCTAATTTTAGACATCAATGCGAAGATCTGTCTCTACGGGAGACTTCAAATACAGACTTTCTTATGGAGACTTCGTATACTGTCCTGAACTGACTTCCTAAGGGAGACTTCAACGGGCCAGACTTCTCACAAAACACGCAAACCGACTTATATAACTGAGTAGATCTCTAAAAATTTACAGTTCTTTCATCTATTGCTTTTCTACACAAGAATCCCCAATTATCTTTTTATTAAAAAAAAAAATGTTGTTCACAGGGCAGAAATCGATCGAAAGAGGTTGAAGAAAAGACCTCTTGAAGAAATCCGAATACTCAGCTTCACGGCAGGTAATCTCTATAACAACTTCTTTTCCTATTTCAATAAACAATTTCATCCAGTCTTATCTAATTTTCTTACCTTAACAATTTATTTTAGGACCTGTGGCTGATGAACATGTTTCCATTGGGAGGGTAAATGCTATTTGGCCTATTGGCACCCCTTATGGGGGGAATTTTTTCAAAGTGATGTTCGTGTATGCCGCCGGGATACTCGCGATTTAAAAAACGCCCCATGAACGTAAGTTTTGATAAACACTTTAAATCTATTGCATTTTCATATCTCTCTTCAATTCTTTTATTCCCAATAATATCCCCCCCCTCAAAATATCCGTTGACGGTTTGGGTAATGTAGGTTTCGTTTCAGCACCCGCCGATTCTACCACCCTATGTTGGGATCGGCGGGAGCTAATCTATTGAAGACAATTGCTTCCTCCCTGAGCAATGGAGAGCCGACTACAACATAAGCACAGTATTTGAGGCTCTTGTGAATATGTTGTAATAGAGCCCAGAGTGGTGAAGGCGATAAAATTTTGTGGAATTCTGTTGCTTAAGTCTACATCAAAAGATGGGACCGTTTTCAACATGAGAAGGCACGAGAAAATGTCTGAAACTTTTTGGCCGGAGTGATCAAAGAGCACTCCTGATCCCTTAGATCTTTTATGTAATCTTCAAAACCTTATTATCTTATATATAAGGATCATTGATAATATATGGTTCGAAAACCTTATTTACTCTATATATAATTATCGTTAATTACTCTTATATGTTAAATTTATCAACAATTAAAACCACAATTAAAAAGCATAACAATTTATAAGTTAAAAAACCCTATTTTCAAATTGGTCAACAATTAAAACCAACAATTAAAAAACGCATAATTATAATAAGTAAAAAAGGTTGTTAGACGTCATCTTCAGAAAACCCTAATTTTAAAGACATTCAATTGAAGACTTCATTTTCCACAGACACCACATAAGACTCATCTTCAATACTGAACATTACTTAATTATAGAGACTTCTACGGGAGACTCAAATACAGACTTCTTCTGGAGACCTTTCGTATGCGTCCTGAACTGACTTCTATGGGAGAACTTCAAATAAGACTTCTTTCTCTGGAGACTTCCGTATTGCGTCCTAAAAACTGACTTCCTATGGAGACCTTCAAGAGCAGACTTCTAATTCTACTTTCTTTCAACCATTGAAAACTCTACGTAAACACCAAAAAAAAGAAAAACCAAGAGTCCTCTTAAAAATAGAGTCCCCTCAAAAACAGAGGCCCCCTCAAACAAGATTTTAAAAACTTACCACAGTTAGCCGGCTAGTATGGGTCCAGATTGCTCTAGTATTTGAACAAACTATATTGCTTGTGAGCTTTCTTTCTGCGGTTTTGGGCGTAGCCTTCTCTGAGCGATTTGAAGCGAACGTTTGCCAACCTTGACCTTCTTCTACTGCCTTCCGGAGGACCGCCGAATGACGTGGAGGGAAAACCTTGGCAAAACTAGGGCTCTTTTGTAATATCGACGGTTTTGGGGGAAAATGTTGCCTTTGCATACATCGAATACAAATATTCCTTTGTGTATGACGGGCATACGCAGGGCGGCAAAATCCTTTTAAATAAAAGCTCAGGAAGCAGCAGCAATAGCATGCGAGCAAGGTATTTCTCACACATCATCCACTCCACATCCACATGTTCGATGTTGGGCAAATTCAACGATACAATCTCTTATGTCCTCCTTCACGTGAAATCGCCAAACCGGTCTATTGCGTTCGACACTCATCTCTGGTCGCATAATGCTGACGAATAGTTAGCAAATATTAACCTCCCTTGCTATGTTTGGTTGTGAGAATGATAACATCTTTCCAGCCTTTTAAAAAACCATCTTCCTAGCTTCTCTCGTATGAATTCCAAAAGCAAAGTGTATGGAAATCCTCGAGCTGGCTTTAAGTGCAAGTTTATCGATTCAGCAATGTTGCTCGTTTTTTTTGTTTGTATCGTTCTCCTGGAAAGTGATCGCGGGGCCCATAGTTTCACATCTGCGTCCTCCAAGTAAGCTGCAAGATCGGGCATCGTCGCACGTAAGGCTTCCATGTATCTATTAAAATCATAATGCGTATATGCATACGCAGTCCTCTGACCAAGTACATAAGTTGCTTTCCTTGTACTTCGTGATTATGTTATTCTGTAGGTGATAATAAATATCCCTCTTGTTGCCCATGGCATAACAGTTTTCAATGGCATTCTTACTCGAGGCGTGCCTGTCGGACACTATGACCAAAGGAAAATTGATCGGAGACACATCCACTCAACTTGGTGAAAAACCATTGCCATGATTCATCATTTTCAAGAGTCTACAATAGCAAAAGCTAACGGAATATTTGGAAATTCTCGTCCTAGCCGCAAGCCACTAGCATAACTCCACCATACTTCCCTGGTAGATGACACCATAAACTCTTCTCAGAAACTGAAAACCGGTAATAGAGACTCCAAGAGCCATAAACAGATATTTGAATCTGTTTTGATCATCAACCACAAGATCAGTGACAGTTCGGGATTGGCTAGCCGATGCGATAGAGATAAGACGAGCAGCTGCTCATATCCATCTCCGCTGTTCCCCTCACCAAGTGTTGTGCAAATATCAAGCTCTATAGGAAGTGGTAATAAATTCATACCGCATACCAATTTTATTCTTCATTGGCAGATCTATTCATCTTCGGCAATTACTCCATCGACTGTTTCCATTCATCGTAAAACAGTTTAGCAATATATCTCGGAGCATGACGTTTGCGCAGAGAAATACGGTCTGCCACATTGCCAAGTATGATCTTTTTTTGTACAAGGTAACCCAACACCTTTTCGGTTCGTTTTTCACAGCCGCTCTAATCCTCCAATTGCATTTTTTCACACCGCAGATGGCTATGAACAACTTTTTTGTAGACTTATGCACTTTGAACGTGAATTTTGACATTATACCGTTAACCGCAGCTCGATACAAGCGCATCCTTTGTAGGAAAACTCGGTAGTCGTATAGATACCGTCTGACCATGTCATGTTGGATCTTAGGCCTTCACCAACAAAGCCACCTCCGCAACAAGACACGTATTATCATCATCATCATTTCACACCATCCTCATCCTCAACTTTCCCATACACAGTATAATCCTCAAGGTATTCTTCTTTAAACCTCACCAGCATGAGATTCTTCTGCATCATCATCATCATACATCACCATCGTCATTGACGTTAACCTCACCACATCAGATATATCCATATCTTCGTCTTCAAACTCTTCTACATCCTGAAGGTCTTCGTCAACACTTTCACCAGCAACCTCATTGCCACTAGCCATAACCAAAACGACTCGAGACGCAAAGGCGTACAGCATGCGTTTTACATAACTCAACCAAGGACCGACTTGTCTATCATTTGAGACATGCATAGGTGGTGTAGGACAATCCGTGTCCGTTAGTTGCAACATTGAATTCGGCAACGAGTAAGTTAACTCGACGAAGTCGTTCTTGTCCAGCTCATAGTCTGCTAGTGCCATCTCAATGATTCACGGTGTGTACAAGAAATCACTCAAGAAAAACATTCTCCTCCTTTGGGATGATCCACCTAAAATGCCATTTACAGTCTCTCATCACCCATTCCCATAGACAGCAGGTACATGAACCATTTTCTGAAAAACATTTGAAACAACACAAAGGCAAACTATTGTTTTGTTTCACAGTAGACTTCAAAGGTGAAGTCTGTTGAAAAATAATTATCAAAAATTCATAAAATCGATTTAAGATAGAATATAAGACATTGAGATGTGAAATTCATACATAAACAACAACAATAACTAATACACATGTAAAAAATTTAAAATCTCGAAAATGCAAATTATATAATGATACAAATCCATTTTTTAAAAAGATAGTGCAAGAAATTTCTCGAACGAAGTCTACGCATAGACATCCATCAGTGAAGTCTAAATTTATAACCTAAACACCTAATAAGTTCAGAAAAAATATATAAAAATAATTATGGCGATTAAAATAGTTTAAATTTCTAAAACATCAAAAGCCATACGTAACAAACATGTTAGAACAAGAAAAAAAAAACTTATTACAATAAGCTAAAATTGCATTTTTACTGAAATTATCATTAGAGACTTCACATGCAAATTCTCTTAGTAGACTTCTCCGATGAAGTCTTCTCTGCTATCTGAAGCAAACTTCGCCGTGAAGTCTAAATTTATAACCTAAACACTAATAAAGTTCAGAAAAAATATAAAAAAATAATTATGCGATTAAAATAGTTCAAATTTCTAAAACATCAAACACCATACGTAACACACATGTTAGGACAAGAAAAAAAAAAAACTAATTACAAATAGGCTAAAATTGCATTTTTAACTAAAATTATCATTAGAGACTTCACAGGCGAAGTCTCTTAGTAGACTTCTTCGATGAAGTCTGCTTTGCTATCTGAAGCAGACTTTGCTCGTGAAGTCTGAAGCACGGGTCTAATTTTGCAATTGACCAGATTTTGACTTCTTGAGCAGACTTCACAGGCGAAGTACGTCTGCTACACAAGGAGACTTCGTTAGAGAAGTCTATACCAGTTTGGGGTCTAGTTTTGCAATTGACCACAATTTTGACATTTTTAGTAGAACTTCATCTAGAAAGTCTTTTTTGGTAATAGACTTCATCTAGGAAGTCTATTACGTAATTAGACTTCCTTGATGAAGTCTTTTTGCCTTCAGAGACTTCTTCGGCGAAGTCTACCCATAAAGTAGGGTATAGTTTTGCAATTGACCAGAGTTTGACTTTTACATGAGACTTCGTCTGAGAAGTCTATGTAGAAAAAGAGTTACTTTTGCTATTGACCAAAAAAAATTATTTTTAAATTCCAGAGTTACCGATGGTTGTAGACTTCATACGAGAAGTCTACCAATAGTCAATGTTTCAGAATTTTGGTCAAATGCCAAACTAACCCCTTTTTCACGCAGACTTCTCAGATGAAGTCTCGATAAAAAGTCTTCGTTCATGTCAATTGCAAAACTAAACCGTCTTTTTCGCAGACTTCACAGAAGAATTTTTGTACAAAGTCAGACTTAACGGTCAATTACAAACTAGACCCCTTGTAACAAGAAGCTGGGAAGGATATTTTAAGGCATTTTGAAAAGAAAAGGTAGAGGGGTCTAGTTTTGGAATTGACTTCAAATAAGGGTCTAGTTTAGCAAGAAGACCTTTAATTAATAACTTTCTCAAAGATGAATAATTCTAGAATTATATGAATTTATGATAATGATCTTTCTATATTTAAAATACTTCATTGTATACTTTTAATAGTTAATTCTTGAGAGGTTTTTGAATCTACAGGTTTTTAAATCTACATGTTTAGATATAATTTCTTCTGGTTCTTCTTCGTTTTTAATAACCTTATGCTTTTTCTAGATGGTGCATGATTTACTTCGAATTTTAAAATAGGTTTAAATATTTCATTTACATTAATTTGCTCTATTTTTTCATAGTTTATACTATGGTGTGAATTACTTAATGCATTCTTTATCTTATATGATATTGTAAAGGGATGGGTTCCTTCTTTGAATAAATTTTTTTCTTTCAAATTTATATTGTAAGATTTTTGACTGATTAATATGTCTATCTTGTAAAAGCAATCCTATTTATAGGGTTAAATCAAATTTAATTTTTCCATATTTTAAATTACCAGTTCCTACTGCGATTATTTTATCATTTTCATCTGTTATTCTATTATCAATTAATCTTAGTGTTATTTGTTGGATTTCGATTAGGTTTAGCCACTTTTACTTGATTCCTTAATTTCCTTAATTGTATCTTACAGCAGAACAACATATTTATACTACTTCTACTTGTTCTTGTTTTAAGCAAGTCACCGAAGCCCATTCAACATATATGGGCCATAATAAAACGTTTGTGGCCTAATGGCCCAATACCCAAAAACCTCCTCCACGCTTCTTCGATTTCTGACTCTTCCTTTTCTCTTCTTCCTTGTTTCTTCTTCTTCCTTTTGCAATTCGTCCACCTCTTTGCTTTGGGCCTTCTTACTTGCCTTGTTGTTGGAATCAATCAAAGGTGAGATTCCAACACTCCCTCTCGAACCTTCTGATTGATTCCTTGTTTCAAACCGATGAATCGAGTTTCCATCACTTCCTTCTCTTCTCCAATGACTTCATCTGAGGTTCCCTTGCATGCAGAACCAGAACCTCTAACGACGTCTGCAAAACTCACTGGTAAACTCGACAGCTCCCTCATAAATGCAGATCTCAATGGTTTTTCAGTTTCTGCAACATATTTCGTCTTGTTAGATTTGTTAGCAGCTCCAATTGGTTTCTGTTTCTCTCTTAAATTGTTTTGTGACTTTGATTTCTCTTCTTGCATGTGTTCCTGAGTCAGATCCTCATCTGATAACTCCACGATGCTGCCGTTTCATTTGTTCCATGCCTCAATCTTCCTCGATCTGCTTTTCTTTAATTGTCCTTTACTTGATCTGCGATTGTTGTTTAGATAAGTCCTGCCACCCTTTGATATCTCAACCAGCTTTACTATTTGCTCTCTCCATTTTTCCCTTGACACCTCATCTGAACTCTCATTTCTGTTTCCTGCCTGTAGGTCATCTCCTGAGGTGACTTGGGACCATCCTCTGTCTCTTTCCTTCACGACACTTACTGGTTTTAAGTTCGCGATAGCTGCCTTGGTTCCCTTTTGATTTGCAAGTCGACTCACGGTGGAATCATTTGGCTTCCTCTTCTCGGTCTGGTTTGTCTCCTTCACGTTTGATTTCCTTGTAAGGTTCTTCATTTGTCTCTTCCTCTTCTTAAATTTCATCCTTAGCATCATGTCTGATGCTAGACGTGAACTTCCTTTCAGATTCTGTGGCTTGATAGTTTTGAGAACAGTCTGTACAGAATGAGTGTCTTGTGTGTCCCATGTCTGTGGCTTCATCATATTGAAGGATTTCAGGCGATCTACTGGTTCCAGATTCGTCCGTGCTCTGATACCATGTTGGATTTCGATTAGGTTTAGCCGCTTTTACTTGATTCCTTAATTTCCTTAATTGTATCTTACAGCAGAACAACATATTTATACTACTTCTACTTGTTCTTGTATTAATCAAGTCACCGAAGCCCATTCAACATATATGGGCCATAATAAAATGTTTGTGGCCTAATGGCCCAATACCCAAAAACTTCCTCCACGCTTCTTCGATTTCTGACTCTTCCTTTTCTCTTCTTCCTTGTTTCTTCTTCTTCCTTTTGCGATTCGTCCACCTCTTTGCTCTGGGCCTTCTTACTTGCCTTGTTGTTGGAATCAATCAAAGGTGAGATTCCAACATTATTGGTGTGTTTATGTTTTCTATAAATGTTCCTTTTATTATAAACTGAACTGTATTTAGATGAATATATTTTATCGATGATCTTTCGGATGCGCTTTTAATTGTTGATATTCTTCTTTTCATTTGATCTAAATTAATTAAGGACAACATTACTTGCCCTGATGCATCTTCTATAGGTATAGACTCTTCTCTAGACATTACGCCATATTTTACAATGTTTTTTCTTCCGAATTTTTTATACCATTGTTTGAGCTTATAATTTGTAGTTTTTTTTATATCAAAATCTTCTTTATCTATTAATTTTTGATCTAGATCTTTGATCTAATTCTTTATCCTTTATAGTGGATATTTCTGATTTTACAAATTCTGATAAATTTATAATTTGTGTTATACTTGATAATTTTAAATCAATATTCTTGGTCGAATCTATTTTATAACTTAATTTCATTATATCTTTGTTTATTGTTTTTAAATGTTTTAATCTATTTAATAATACTTGGTTTCTATTTAATGATACCTGGTCTGAGTTCGTTGATGTTGATCCTTTTCTCTTCATGCTTCTTTATCGACGTTGTTGCTTGCTTCTTATTGTTGGATTTTTGGATAGGTTCAGGATATATGGCGTCCGAACTTTACCTCTCGCCTTCTAACTGTCGGAGCTTCACCTCTCGGTTAGATGTATCACCGTTCTGGGATACTATCCTTACTTAAAGCTAAAACTGTTTTTTTTGTTTTAGACAGAGAAAACTTTTATTTTATTAAAACTCGATATCCTTTCAAATGAGAGGATAGTGCCTTATATAGGCAGATACATTTTCTTAGGGGCGAAGTTGCTCCATAAGAATTTGACGCATGGCTACATAATTGCCATTCCTTTCTGACGCGTAATCTTTTCCTGGACCACCCTTTACATTATGAATCTTTGGGACCACTATCTTTATTGACGTGTGGTTAAGTACCACTCAAACTTTTAGTGACATATAGTCACATGTCTTCTTCTGCCGACGCTACATTATTGCCGACAAAGTCTTATTCTTCTTTTGGTGTGGATCCCTCAATAGACCCTTCTTTGATGATCTGGTTGGTGATTTGTTTCTTGAAGGCCTCCATTCTCTTGTTAGTGTGTCTGCTAGACTGTTTTCTGATGACTTTACTGTTTTGATGTATGGCTGAAACTGGTGTAGCTTCAGTTGCCACCAGATAAGTCTTCCTTTTCCATGGTCTTCGTAAAGTTTGTATCTCCAAAAACCTGATACATAGGTACTGTCAATTCTAAGTTCGAATCGAGTTCCCATTAAATCTATCTTCCATTTTGAAAGGACTCGTAGACAAGCTAGAGTTTTTTTCTCGTGGATAGGATAGTTTAATTCTGAAAAACTGAAAGTTCCCGAAATGTGCCGACATAACCGTTTGGGTAAACGATTAATGTTAGTTAATTTGTGACTACTGGTATCCTCTTCGATACTCTGTCTTTCAATAGTGTCTTATTGATTCTAGAGATACCGTCGTAGGTACCAGTAGAAAAATAGTCTTTCTGTAAGGATAATTCCTTTTTATCTTTTATGGGTATTCCCATATTATCTAAGCCTAATAGCTCTTTTCCATTTGGAATGGCTAAAAGACATCGTGCCCAAACTTCGTTTGAAGCATCTGTTTCTACAATAAGGAAGTCCTTAATTGTAGGATTATATAATTCAGGAATTATCTGAATTTGTTCTTTTATTCTTTTTACCGTTTCTGTATCTTCGTTAGTCCANGAGTGAGGCTCTAGAAGAAACAGAGGTTTCAGAAGAAAAAGCTTCAGATCCGGATGCTTCTGAGGAAGATGTGAAAGATGTTAAAGAGAAGGAAGGGGTTACAGAAGACAAGAGGAGAAAGGCTAGAAGCACCATCATTTTGAGTGTGTCAGATCAAGTGCTAAGGAAAATTATAAAAGAGAAGACTGCAGCTAATATGTTTCAAGCTTTAGACAAGCTTTACATGTCTAAAGCACTTCCAAACAGGATCTACTTGAAGTAGAAACTGTACAGCTTCAAGATGTCTAAGAGTCAGTCTATAGAGAGCAACATTGATGATTTTCTAAGGATAATAGCAGATCTAAAGAACACAAATGTCACTGTCTCAGATGAAGATCAAGCCATCCTACTGCTGATGTCCCTTCCAAGACAGTTTGATCAACTCAAAGACACCTTGAGATATGGAAATGGAAGAATAACTTTAACTTTAGATGAAGTTGTTGCTGCTATCTATGCTAAAGAGTTGGAGTTTGGATCTAACAAAAGAAACACTAGAAATCAAGCTGAGGGTCTCTTTGTGAAAGAAAAAGTAGAAGGAAGAGGAAGAAGTGAACAGAGAGAAAAGGGCAAATTAAACCGTGCCAGATCCAAGTCCAAGAGTAAACGAGGATGTTGGATTTGTGGTGAAGATGGACATCTTAAGAAGAACTGCCCAAACAAAAACAAAACTCTAGGAAAGAACACTGATTTTGGGAACAACAAAGGTGATTCTTCTACTGGAAAAGGAAACTTGGTAGAAGCTATAGGTCTTTATGTTTCAGAAGCCTTACATTCTTCAAACATAAATTTGGAGAATGAGTGGATCATGGATACAGGCTGTAGCTACCATATGACTCATAAAAGAGAGTGGTTTGAGGATTTGAATGAGAACGTTGGAGGAGCAGTCAGAATGGGAAACAAGACTGTTTCAAAAGTAAGAGGTGTTGGCACTATAAGGCTAAAGAATGAGGAAGGCCTAACTGTGTTACTCACCAATGTAAGGTATATACCTGACATGGACATAAATCTCTTGTCACTTGGAACTTTTGAGAAAGCATGCTACAAGTTTGAATCTGAAAATGGTGAACTTAAAATCACCACAGGAGGCCATACACTGTTGAAAGGAACAAGGTATGAAACTCTCAACCTACTGCAGTTCAAGACTGATTCAGGAGTTGATGTGCTCAAATCTAATACCCTAAAAGTATCTAAGCAGTCGCTACAGTATTTTAGGGGTCGAACCACAAAGACTCAAGATGACACTCAATAGATTCAGAAATATGAACTAAGCTAAGAAAAATAGATGAAATTAAGAATGACAAAACAATTAAATCAAGGATATAAATCAATGGAGGAAAACGCTAGGCTTAGGGAAACTTACAGGCAAATCAGAATTATCAAATCAAATCAATTGTCAGGAATAAATTAAGCTCCGCTTTCAAACTTGAATCACAGATGTAAAGTAAACCAACTGTCGTTGCGAAAACTATCTATGCCTAAACCTAGGATTCTAAATTTCTTTGCAAATTCTATGAATTTAAACAAGCATTAAAGTTCAAGCTCAATTGTTCATAAAATCCCTAAACCAAATTTCTTTGCGAATAGGGCTTTTGCTCACCAAACACTAGATCAGGCACTCAATCACACTTTCGTGCCAATCAAACAACCTATCATCAGATTCTAGTTCGCGAGGCTAGAATAAGCATTAATCTCAAGTCTAGGTGAAAAGCTCTATAGATTATTCCCTAACAATCAATTCAGATCTAACAATTCATCAAATACCCTTAAGCAACCCTAATCCTAACAAGGATCTACTCAGACATGGTGAAAGCAATAACATCATGAATAGAATAGATATCATATAAAATAATGAAATAGAGTAAGAATACAAAGAGGTTCAAGAGTTCTTCTCCAAAAGACTCAATTGCAGAAAACTCTATCTCCAGAATTCACAAGGTGTCCTCTAAGGAGCTCTAAAAACTAATTATATTGTTCAAAAACGTTAGGAACTATCTAAAAAAATAAGGAAAGCTTCTGAATGAATCTCGGGTTTGTTTCGCGTTCTGGTCAGGGGCATCGACCGATACTATAAGTGGTATCAATCGATGCTTGGTCTTTTGGTCGTGGACTTCCCAAACGAAGGGTGTCGATCGATGCTTCTCAGTGTCGATCGATGCTGAGCTTGTTCCGAACGGCTTCAACTCCAATTGCCTCAAAAGCTTCCCAAACTCTAATTAGCTCCATAGCGCCTATAACTTGAAAAGAACTGAAAGACTCTAAAATAAGAAAAGACTCAACAAAGGACTTATATCATGACTAAAAACGGGTAAAAACCAATGATATATCAACTCCCCCCAGACTTAGTCTTTCTGCTTGCTCAATGCAAACAGATGTAAAACCAAAACGAAGAAAGAGGTTTGAAAAAAGTGGAGGACTCACCTTTTTCTTTGAGACATGTAATGACCATTTTTCCGAAGCTCCAGTTGCTTTCACCTTAACCAGTTTCAAGATCGTAACCGACCATGTACTTTCTCCTAGGCTGTTGCAGATCGTGTGACCATTATTCCATCATTGACCTCACAGCATTCAATCATACTAAATCCTTCATCTGCCCTGTTTCATACACTTGATTGA
>SMJT01000067.1:22212-119904 GCA_004349715.1 Crucihimalaya himalaica
ATATTGTTCAAAAACGTTTAGGAAACTATCTCGAAAAATAAGGAAAGCTTCTGAATGAATCTCGGGTTTGTTTCGCGTTCTGGTCATGGGCATCGACCGATACTATAAGTGGTATCGATCGATGCTTGGTCTTTTGGTCGTGGACTTCCCAAACGAAGGGTGTCGATCGATGCTTCTCAGTGTCGATCGATGCTGAGCTTGTTCCCAAACGGCTTCAACTCCAAATTGCCTCAAAAGCTTCACAAATCCTCAAATTAGATCCATAGCGCCTATAACTTGAAAAGAACCTGAAAGACTCTAAAACTAAAGAAAAGACTCAACAAAGGACTTATATCATGGCTAAAAACGGGTAAAAACCATGATATATCAGGAGTGTCACTCACTGTACAAAATGGAAAAGATGACACTCTACTTTGGCATCAAAGGCTGGGGCATATGAGCCAAAAGAACTTGAAAGTCTTGGTCAGCAAAGGCTTCCTGGATAAGAAAAAGGTTTCTACATTTGGTCCATGTGAAGACTGTATATATGGAAGAACCAAGCGGGTGAGTTTCAGTTTGTCTCAACAAGAATCAAAGGAGAAGCTTGACTATGTCCATTCTGACTTATGGGGAGCGCCTTCTGTCCCTTTATCACTAGGTAAATGCCAATACTTTATATCATTTATCGATGACTGCACTAGAAAGGTGTGGGTATATTTTCTGAAATACAAAGATGAGGCATTTGGAAAGTTTGTTGAATGGTTAAGTTTGGTGGAGAATCAGAGTGATAAGAAACTGAAGGCTCTGAGAACTGATAACGGCCTTGAGTTCTGTAACAAGCAATTTGACACATTTTGTGCATCAAGAGGCATTGTCAGACATAAAACGTGTGCATACACTCCTCAACAAAACGGTGTTGTTGAACGCATGAATATAACCATTATGGAAAAAGTAAGGAGCATACTAAGTGATTCTGGCTTACCAAAGATGTTTAGGGCTGAAGCAACTCACAATACAACTATTCTCATCAACAAAACTCCATCATCAGTGTTAAATTTTGAAATCCCTGATAAGAAGTGGACTGGAAAGCAACCGATTTATAGCTACTTCAGAAGATTTGGATGTGTAGCTTGTATACACACTGATGATGGGAAGTTAAGCCCAAGAGCTAAGAAGGGAGTTCTTATAGGGTATCCTGAAGGAGTTAAAGGGTACAAAGTTTGGCTCATTGATGAGAAGAAGTGTTCTATCACAAGGAATGTTCTGTTTCATGAGGATGTTGTTTATAAAGATCTGTTAAAGAGAAATGAATCCATTGCATTGCAAGATGAGTGATCAGTCAAGATCATTTCTGGATTTAGATCTTGACGAAGATAGGAACATTCCTTCAGGTGGAGAACAAGTAGCAACTCCTACTTCTTCAATGGTTGAAAGTCCAAAATTGGACTCACTAGCTGAAAATGAAGAAGGTGAAATGGATACTGGTGTAAATCAAACTCCATTAAGCTATCACCTTGTCAGAGATAGAGAACCAAGAGCAATCAGGGCACCAAGAAGATTTGATGATGAGGATTACTATGGAGAAGCTTTGTACACAACTGAAGATGGTGGAAATATTGAACCAGCAGATTACAGAGAAGCAAAAAGAGATCCAAATTGGCACAAGTGGAAGCTGGCTATGAATGAAGAAATGGAATCCCAGGTCAAAAACAACACATGGGATATTGTTAACAGGCCTGAGAATCAAAGAGTCATTGGTTGCAGATGGATCTTCAAGCATAAGCTTGGGATCTCCGGAGTAGAAGAGCCTAGATTCAAAGCCAGACTTGTGGCCAAAGGATATGCCCAAAAGGAGGGGATCAATTTTCACGAGATATTCGCTCCAGTGGTGAAACATGTATCTATAAGGATACTGCTTTCAATCGTTGCACAAGAGGACCTTGAACTTGAGCAACTTGATGTGAAGACAGCTTTTCTTCAAGCTGAACTTAAAGAAAAGATTTACATGAATCCTCCGGAGGGCTATGAGTCAATGTTCAAACCCGGACAGGTATGTCTTCTCAATAAGTCTCTGTATGGGTTAAAGCAATCTCCAAGACAATGGAATCAGAAGTTTGATAGCTACATGTCTGAACTTGGATTTGTCAGAAGTGAATATGACAATTGTGCATACACCAAAGAAGCTACAGATGGTTCAGTAATGTTCTTACTCATCTATGTTGATAATATGTTGGTTGCTGCAAAAGACAAGGAAGCTATCTCTAAGTTAAAACAAGATCTCAGTCTTAAATTTGATATGAAGGATCTGGGTGAAGCAAGGAAAATTTTGGGTATGGAAATCACCAGAGACAGGTCAGCTGGAGCCTTGTGGCTATCTCAAGAAGGCTACTTGACTAAAATCTTAGAAACCTACAATATGCAGGAAGCAAAACAGGTTATGACTCCACTAGGAACTCATTTAAAAATGAGTAATGCTACTGAGGAAGACCTTGCCAAGGACAGTGAGTATATGAAATCAATCCCATATCCGAATGCTGTGGGAAGCATCATGTATGCCATGATAAGTACTCGTCCAGATCTTGCATATCATGTAGGTGTTATCAGCAGATTTATGAGCAAGCCTATCAAAGAGCACTAGTTGGAAGTAAAATGGGTATTGAGATATATCAAAGGCACTCTCGAGACAAGACTTTGTTACAAGAAAAATTCAGAGTTCAAGTTGGTTGGGTATTGTGACTCTGATTATGCTGCAGATGTAGATAAAAGGAGATCCATAACAGGATTGGTGTTCACTCTAGGAGACAACACCATAAGCTGGAAGTCAGGACTTCAAAGGGTGGTAGCACTTTCCACTATTGAAGCAGAATATATGTCCTTTAACAGAAGCAGTGAAAGAAGCTGTTTGGCTGAAGGGAATTTTAAGAGAGTTTGGATATGAACTACAGAAGGTGGAGATCCATTGTGACTCTCAAAGTGCAATTGCACTCTCTAAGAACAATGTGCATCATGAAAGGACAAAACACATTGATGTTAAACTGCATTTCATCAGAGATATCATTGCAAATGGAGAGGTGGAGGTTGTTAAGATATCTACTGAGACTAATCCAGCAGACATCAACCATGTTCCCAGAAAAAAGATACTTTCGAGAAAGGACGAGCACGGCTGAAGTGTCTTCACAAAGATCTTGGCAGTTAGGAAGTTTCAATCTGCATTGAGCTTCCTTCGGGTCAAGGCTGAGTAAGCCACTCAGAAACCGGGAAAGGAATCCATGGTAAGCTAAAGTCTATACTCATCTCTTCCTTTTGTTGCAGGTTGTGATCATCAAATGTTCTGGTGGAGAATTGTAAAGAGTGAATATGTGATGACAAATCTCTGGCCAGCATAAGGTTATTAAACGCTCATTCTGACTTGAAGACTGTGAGTTTCAAGGAATGGAGCAGGACCACAAAGGATGTTTGTCTCAGAACCGACAATAAAGCAAAAGGACAATTTGGAGTTTAGCTTCATAAAAGGTTATGGGGTTTTGGAGCTGATTGCCTTTTGTTATAACATTGTGGGACATGAACGTTGTAAAATACCTAGGTACTCTCCTTATAAAAGGCATTATTGGGTTTGTAGAGATGAGGGAGACATGATAAGAACTTTACAAAACAACTCAGAGGAAAAAGTATAAATTTGGGTTTCTTGGGTGAGTGAAAACAGGGGAGATAGACTAGAGAGAGCTGAGTGTAAGCCACTCTTTGCTGAGTGTTTATATATGTAATCAAGCTTACAATTTCTAGTGGATTCCGAGCAACGTCTCGGCCCAGACGTAGCGTCTATAAGAAGTAAACTGGGTGAACAAAGTTTCTTTGTGTTATGTTTTCTTGTTCTATTTTTCTGCATAAATCTCTTCTCTGCATCTTTAATTTTACTCTGATAAATCTCTTCAAATCTTATCATAAAGGCTTAGTCTTTACATAAAGCAGTTCAAAGTATCAGAGCCTTGATTATCTTTGCTTGTTCTTGGCTTGTTCATGGTTTTAGTTTACAGGAAAGGAGATATTCGTGTGCTAATCCTAACAAGGTGTAAGTAGGCTACTATGATGGCCAGTGCTCTTACCCAGTCCCGTGAGTGGTCTCCTCCCTCCCCTTGTTGGTTCTCACTAGATTTGTCACCAGAAGATCTGTATTTGAGTAGGGATGGGTCTCCTTGTACAGTCGTGTGGTGGTGTGTTCGACGGCGACGCTACGAAGCTGAAGCTAGTGGTCTCGGCCGATGGTTCCCCAGTGCTATGAGGACAACGCGTAGAAGACCAGAATCTTTCTCTCACCAATCACGCTCGACTGCTTCAAAAATTTGCTATTCACCTCCTTCTGCTTATTGTTTTCCATCACCGGGATCTTCTCGGCGGTTTGGCAGCAGCTCTTGCTAGACGAGGGCTTGCGTTTCTCCAGCTCTGATGATTTAGGTTAGGGTTTGGGTTGGCGGGATGGCTTAGGGAATCGATCGTGTGCCTTCGTCTATGGTTTTCTCCTCTCCCTGAGCGTGGGTCGCGTTTCTCATCTCTTTCCCATCCTTCCAGCAGCCGTTTGAACAGATCCCAGCCAATCTCTTGCTGCTCCGAGTTTAATGCAAGGTATGGCATCTCTGGCTCGGGATTAGGACTGTTGAATTGGAGATTCTTGTTTCTCTCGTCTCAGTTAGGATCGATTGGAATCGATTCGTGGATTTTGTTTGGCTTGGAGAATTTGCTAGGTACCTATGTCTCGTTTGCTTTGCTTAAGGAGGGGTTAGTACATTCTCTACATTGATATTTGTTTCGCTCTATGCCATAGTAACGACATTGACTTCATCTCAGTGCATTGGCTCGATGTGGTTCCGCCCTAACTGGTTAATTTGCTTGGTCTACAACTTATAAGTGAGTTGATCTGGGTTTGGACTTTCAGGGAATGTTCTTTCTTCAATCGATTTAAACATTTTGGAGTTTCCTGATTATTTTTCTACCTTGCTTGTCTCGTTTTCGATTTCTACCGGTAACTTTGCTAGATTTTTTGTTGTTGCTTCACCGTAACCATGAGATTGCAGTTAAGTTTTAACTTTTTGGATTGTTTCCATGCTTCTAGTTTTCTTTTGGCATGAGACTAAAATCTTAGATTATATGTTGTATGATGTAAAACGTTTCTTTGATTAATATTTACATTTTATCAAAAAAAACATTTGCTATCAAAAGACAAATTAACTGTTTACAAATTGAATTACAACTAATAATTTAATTTAACTTTTAATTACGTCAAACTTCTAGTCGTAAACCCTTATATATAATCGATTTTGGAAACTGATCAAGTAAAGATAACCATGCGGCCGTGCCCCATTATTAACATCACTATTTTTGAATAAACCAAAATTGATATGAGATTCGTAGCTCATTAAGTAATTCACCCAAATCATCTACCTATTATTTTTATAGCAGTTGTTTCAACTAAACCTTTCTTTTGTAAAAAATTACAATGACATGTCATTACTATTATAACAATACATTAAGCAAGTAATGGGTAACTAAGTAATTCAACCTTTTTGGATTCGATCCATTTACAAAAACCCGCGGATCTCGATTGGACCTGGTTGGCATCTTAATCGGTTCCTACATTCTCGGATCTGAGTACCAAAACAAGGAAACAACATTTCAAATCAATAATATCTTCTTAATCCGTAGCAATATCTATGGATATCTTGAAACCGAATCTCAAAAATATTCTTAATCCTGCAAACACATTTATACCAATCATTAAAAATATTCCACGAAATCTTCTAATTAATATTTATAACAAACACGCAAGATACTCACCAAGATTTTTAAGATTTTTCTGACTTCAATCTCAAGTATCTTCTTAATTTAACTTTATCCTACAAACATATTTATGCCAATCATTAAGAATATTCTACTAATTCTTCTAATGAATATTTATAACAAACCCGCAATATACTCACCAAGATTTTCCGAGATTTAACCTACTTCAGTCCTCACATCCTTTCATTAGCCTATAAATACCTACATTAGGGCACTGTCATATGCAAATCTTTTATCAAGAATAACCCCATAACCACAATCTTTCAAAACAAATATATGGCTGCTTCGTTTGCTTACCTAAGAGATTTACGACCGTATAAGACTACTTGGCGTGTCCAGGTCAAAGTCCTTCACTCATGGCGTCAATACACCATCAACACCGGAGAAACTTTAGAATTGGTTTTTGCAGATGAACACGTAAGCCAACTTCTTTAAATATTTTTGAAATTATAAAGCTACAGGTAACAGTTCATATACCTTATATTGTTTCAGGGTGTTAAGATCCACGCATCTGTAAAAACAGATTTAGTGCACAAATTCTCAAATCTGCTTCCTCTTGGTCAGTGGAGATTCATTGAGACATTTGCTCTCACTTATGCAAGCGGTCAATTCCGACCAGCAAGCCATCTATACAAAATGGCTTTTTTCAATGGCACATCTGTAACCCAAAGTGATCATAAATCAGATTCAAACTTTTTAACTTTAGCTAAGTTTAATCAAATTTTGATGGGTGCCCTTAATCCGGCTATGTTGATTGGTAAGTCAATATAAATTTGATTTTATAACGATTTGTATTGTTTGTACTTTTGATAGAAAGTAAGTGACATATGATATTTTTATTTTAATATTTTAGATGTGCTTGGAGAAATGGAGACTTTGGAGGTTAACAACAAGCCAACTAAGAAACTGGATTTCGAATTGAGGGATGAAAAGTAAGGTAAAATCTACGTTAACTATTTATCTGTATTCACAAAGTAATAATTACTAAGTGTTTTTCTAATGGTACAGTGATGATAGACTTTCATGTACCTTATGGAGAGCTTTTGCTAAAAAAGTCTTGAGGGAATGTCAAGCAGCTCATGGTGGCATGGTTATATATTTACTAAGGTTTGTTAAAATAAGAACCTTCAAAGGTTAGTAAATTTTTAATATCTAATTATCTAATTATGTTCTCTAATTCTCTATTTTCAGTTAATCACTTCTATTAACTTTTATTTTTCCTCAGGAAAAATAAGACTATCAAATTCATTTGATGCCTAACAAGTTCATATTAATCCTTCTTATCCGGAGATTAATAAATTTGTCCAATCGTAAGTAGTTATTTAATCTTATTTAAATCATTGATAATATGGATGTTTAATATATTTCCTTCATTTGCAGGCTACCATCTGATGGTCTGACTCTCACATTTCGTGAGAGTATTTTAAAATATCAAATGGTAACTCTTAAGGATGATGATAGTTTTCAACATCCAAGGAAGACTATTGAAGAACTTACTAATTCTTCAGAGGCTATTAACTCATTAATAATGTGTTAGTGTAATTTTTTTTTTATGTACATTATTCAATTTATATCTCTCTGATTATCAAATGTTTTTTTTTTTCAGGTTGGTAAGGCAAGAGTTATATGCACTATCTATGCTATTGACACAGATTGGGCATGGTACTATTTTAGCTGTAGAAATTATAACAGGAAAGTTACACATATATATATCCTGACAGCATTGGTGCTCCTTCGAACGGAAAAAAACAAAAATTCTGGTGTGATGTATGCAAATCAGTTGTCACTAATGTTATTGCTAGGTTTTTTGATTACTATATTTGTGACCTATTTATGTTTTTGAACTATATTGTATATACTACATTATAATAGTTACTGTTAAACTCCAAATTTACTGGACATTTTATAGGTACATGCTTTACACCAAAGTAATGGACACTACAGGTCGAAATAAATGTCTATTTTTTGATACTGTGGCTGCACACATCATCACATAAACTGCCACCAATGTTCTGGGTGGATCTACAGATGAGGTATTTCTTCTTTAGATTCGATATGTTAAGTGCGTTAGTGTGTGAATTTAACAGTTCTACTTGAACTTTGTACCAGATTGTCGATCCTGAAGCTCTACCAGATGCAATTAAAAATCTGATTGGGAAGACATTTTTTTACTGGTTTGTGTGGAAAAGGAGAACATTATGGATGGTAAAGATTCTTACAAAGTGTCCAAAGTTTTGGCTAAGGATGGAATGATTGCAGAATATATTAATGAAGATTCTGATGGTTTAATAAATCCAGCTTTTATTCTATCCGGTGATCAGGTATTTTAATCAATTTTATACATTATAAGTTTAAGTTTTAATAGTCAGAAAGTATCCTAATACCAATGGCTTTTGCATTGGATGCAGGGTGCCCTTTTGTTAACAGACAGCCAAGACACGTATGAATCGAGCACACCCTCATCAAAACGTGTAATTGCTCTTAACTTAGAAGTTACTAAGTAGTCCTCAGCCACAAAGAAACTTTGCAGAGATTCAGTTGAATTGGATAAGGTAAATGAAAACAAGACATTTAATGATGCTATTGTTACGTGTGGGTCACCTAATGTTTCTCAGAATAAGGAGCCATCTGATTTGGGTAATGAAGATAAGAAGGTGGAACTGAAGAAATTTTCTGAAGTTAATTTCAAGGTCGAGAAGAACAAATAAGTTTATGATCATAAACAAAAAGAAGTTCTGTTTTATAAATTGCTTTCATTGTTCTACTGTTTTTTTGAACCTCGTAATATTTCATTACTAAGTAAGTTTATTTTCAGACTTTTATTCGGTTTAATTTAAATGATTTATTGTTTTCCAGACTTCTGTTCGGTTTAATTTAATGATTTATTGTTTTTAAAACATGTTTTGGTACGAATAGTTACTATGGACCAGTAACTGTTATAATATATTGTTTTCTTATAATGTAGTTGTACTTTCATGGTAATTTTACTATGTTTACTGTCGACTTTGTCTACATTCATAAACTAGATATTATAGCCTTATCAAATTCATTAAATTAAAAAAATTATACAAATTTCGTTTAAACCTAACTATGTGGAATTTAACAGTTATAATCTAATGTTTTGATTAGCCAATGAACTAGATTGAAAAATGCATGTCATGATTTGATATCTTCGCAGTCAATGGCCAGCAACCATATAGGGTGCATGATTCTTTTTTGTTGTTATTGAGAAAGTTGTTTTTTGAAAAAAGAAAATTTGCCTTACCAATGTTCAAAAAAGAACATTGCTCTTAACGCCTATCTATAGTCATATCCAGTTTGATATGATATAAGGAATATTTCTTTCTTTATTTAATAATGAAATATTCTATATTGATTTTTTGAACATTTTTCGTTTTCTAATGGATCCCATCAGGTCTATATATGGCATCCTCTAAACTATATTTCATATATCTTCTAACACCTTCTATCTCACTACTCAGAAAGCCTACACTTTTGCAAGAAATCATGCAAGTTCCTACAAACGTAGCTGACCTCATTCCTGGTCGTAAAGACTGGCTTATTTTTGTTACTCAACTGGTGGCCAGTTACACCACCACGGTTTTTCAGAAAAGTTGAATTGCTTTTAGTTGACCTACATGTTAATAAGATTTGATCAAGAAAGAAACTTTTGTGTATTGTTATTAAAATTTTGAATGTTTATACAAATTTCTTTTGTTATTTTTGTTTGTGTACGGTAATAAAATTGAGGCATCAATTGTTGGTGGTCCTTTTAAGTTTGATCAGCTTAGAGAACTAAAGGAAGGTTCTTGGTATTTTATAAAGGATTTTATGATCATTGATACTCCTAATCGAGTGAAGAACACTAATCACCCATTCCATATTAAGTTCTATTTCCCTACTGAGATGACAGAACTTAGACAAATGTCACCATTGTCTTACTTTGATTTTGCAAACTTTCATTCAATTAAGAAGAGTAGGGTTGCAGAATCTGAAACCTTTGGTTAGTTTCTAACAATTGACATATATATTTCTATTTACTTATTGTTGTCTACTTTATCTTAAATCTTCAAACATTTTAAATTTTTTAACATAATTTTTTAGATTTGTGTGAAATTGTGGAATCTCTTGGAAGTGTCAAGCACTGCCCCTATGTTCGACAAGAAACTGATCACCAGCTACCTTTATTTTCATCTGATCAGTCCAGTGAATTGCATACAATTCCAAATTTTTGGAAAACAGTTTTTATGCTATGATATTTGTGAAATTAGCACTCATTTGGCTGATTAATTTTGCAGATTCGTGAAACTCAATTGTTGTGCCATTGGGCCTTTGGCAGAACAAATCAAGAACATGTGGATTGGTGGAGGTTATAATAGAACATATCGTGAGCATGTTGTTTTCTGTGTGTTAAGGTTTTGGTACTCAGGTCAAAGAAAAGGTAATTCTACGATTTAAAATTGTTAATCGTTGTATATTTTTTGTAAGGGTAAATGTATATGTGTTTTTATAGGTTATCCATGTGTTATCAATCGTCCTGGCTGTTCAAGAGTTTTTTTCAATCCGAATTTTCCAGAACTAGAAGAAATAAAAAACATTTATTCTTTCTCTTATTCATCTAATCACGTAAGTTACACATACTTTATACTGCCACACTAATTACTATATTCATATTTCTTCATTTATTTACAGCCATGATCAGGTTGGTGAAAGATTATCTCTTCTCAACAAAGAAGATAGGGAATACAATAAAATGTTGGAGCTAGAGAGTGTTGGTGAAAATTCGCTATGAGTTGAATGGGTTTTATGATTTTTTTGTGTACCTCAGAGCTTATATTAAGTGACATTATGTTATGTTTTTAGCAGACCTTGAAAATGAATTTCCATTTTAAATGTTCTATATTAATTGTTCTTCATGTTTTTAAGTTTATATATTTTATAAACTGTAACGCAAGTTATAAAATATATATATCGAAATTATGATATTATACTGACCTGTGAATGGTGTATCCGTTTTCTATATTGTATCTCCTTCTCCTCATACCACATGTGTTTAACTTTCCTTGTATAAATGTTAAAAAATATTCTAAGTAAATCGATTTAAACAATATATATAAATCATGGAGAAGATATGTTATATATATTCTATCCATAAATATTATGTTTATATTTTGACCTTATTTTAATTTCGACAATTAGATATAATCAGCAACTAGAAAATGAAAGAAAATTTTGTGAACTTTATCCTTATAGGACTAATTATAGGACTAATTAAATGATTAATGATTCTATTAGTAGCTGTTTAGCATTACTGTTCCACCAAAAAAACATAAACCCTAATCCAAATTATTGCAGCCATGAAGAAGAAACCTAATTTCTTTAGGGAAAAATGTCCAAAAAAATCTGAACTTTCAAAATCTGGATGTTTTAATCCCCAACTTCCAAAATACCGTTTAAATATTAAAGTTTTCGATGACTTGTTCAATTATTATGTAACTTACGTTGACTCGGCCAAAAAAGGCATACCATTAAATAAAAAATTTACAGAGTTAAATATCTGTTATTATCCGTTAACAGCTTCTGTGTAATCTCAAAACGGCGTCGTTTTGATTTTAAAAAAATTATCAACATCCACACTCGAACCCTTTACCTTTGAGACTAACATACGCCTACACTACCAATTGAGCTGAGACGTTTTAATTGTTATGGTAGTCTCAAAGGTAAAGGGTTCGAGTGTTGTTATTGATAATTTTTTAAAAATCAAAACGACGCCGTTTTGAGGTTACACGGAAGTTGTTAACGGATAATAAAAGATATTTAACTCCGTAAATTTTCGATTTAACGGTATGCTTTTTTTGGCCGAGTCAACGTAAGTTACATAATAATTGAACAAGTCATCGAAAACTTTAATATTTAAACGACATTTTGGAAGTTGGGGATTAAAACGTCCAGATTTTGAAAGTTCAAGCTTTTTTGGACATTTTTCCCAATTTCTTTAATGCAGAACTTCATGAGCAACCCCTTAAAAAGAAACGAATACTTTCATCTAACACTCAAGACAGTCATAATACACAAATGAATGCATCTGTTAATGGTGGTTATGTTCCGCTTATACCGGCTTTAGGAAGAGTTTTGCAAGATATATCCAACTTACCAGTCAGTAGAGCCGAGAGTTTTCACACTCCTTCAATGCATCCTCACCACCTTAAGTCCTATATGAGAGAAAATCAAAGTATGTGAACATCTAAACCTGTTTTCTGTTTTTTCCCAGTTTAAAATATTTTTTGTAAACAAATTTAAATCTATTATTTGAATGTTAAAGAAATTTTCTGATTGACATACCTTTATATTTTTATACTATAGGTTATAAATCTTTAGGATTAATGGCCAGCAATGGAAGTTTTGTACTAACTACCCAAGGATCCTTCAAGGACATCACAAATTTGCAGCAGTTTAATACGCCTTCTAACAGTCCAATCATCCAAGATCCTGAAAGTAAAAATTCATTTAATCTTAGACATATTAATTATTACTATTCATCATGTGTTTATTTATTTGCTACAGACTTACTTGTGACATAAATTGGTCAAGCAACAGACGGATCTAGATCGTGTACAACCATGCAGCAACCATTGCATCAATGTCGTAGAGAATATGGTTCCTTTAAAAAAGATTTAGAAGAAGAATTCACAAATGTACTAGGAGAACAATCCTTTGAAAGTAACAATTCTAAAACTATATATAATACTTTATATGTTAAAGTGAAAGAGGAGACTATAGCTTTTGTTAGTAAGTATTATATAATAAATTTTAATTTCTATCTGCCTGCATATTGTGAAGGTATGCAATTAATGGAACAAGGATATGATAACAGTAGTAACGATGATGAGGGTAATGAGAATAATTTGGTTCAAGAACCAGAAAATCGTGATGACGCCATAATCACAAGACAACAAAGATATCAACTTCTTTCTCAATTTGAGAATAGTCTTAAATTGTGATTTCTAAACTCTAGAACAAACAATAGCAATATCCAGCTAAGCCATATAATTGTTTCAAGCAAATTACCTCAACTGTCTGGTAATATATTTTTTATGTTTAAGACATATTCTGCCTAACTAAAATTGGTGTACATTCAGTCATTCTAACAAATTATATATCTTTATTAACATATTTAGACCATGGTGATCCTTCTTACAAGTGTAAGTATTGTGGAGCATTGATGTGGTATGAAGAGCGTATTAACAAGAGAAAAAATCACAAGGATATAACATTTAGTCTTTATTGTGGACAAAAAACCGTAAAATTACCCTATTAAAAGAAATCACCACAATTAATTGACATGTTACTAACAAGTGATGATCCCCTTAGTAGACATTTTAGAGATAATATTGGGTTGTCGGGGTGTATCCCCCTGCAAAGTATGCGCTATGTATGTATACACACGGTTTTCTAAACTCAAGGTTTAACCACATTTTTAACTTAACCAGACGCCACTGTGTAGCTGATGTGGCAAATAAAACTAAAAACATTTGTAGTTAGCTAGACTCAAACCTGGGTGGGAAAGCAACATCATAAAACGCACTAACCACTAGGATACTTTAATATTTTGAGTTATTAGTGACAAAACTTTAATATATCTTAGCCGTCTGTATTTTTTTTATATACAAAAATAGAATTCACCATCCGAGACCTCAAAAAAATTAAACCCAATTTCCAACAAATATTTCTAACTATTTAAATTTTGAGAATAGTCAGTTTCGGAATTTTGTCGGGAATTTCGGAAATTTCAGAAATCCGTCAGAAATTTCAGAAATCCGTCGCGTAATTTCGAAAATCCATCGCATAATTTTGGAAATCCGTCGCGTAATTTCAGAACCGTCGGAAATTTTGCGAAATTCCCGACGGATTTTCAAAATACTAGACGGATTCAGAAATTTGGGAAGGATTCCCGAAATTTCCGATGGATTCTGAAATTTCTGACGGATTCTTGAAATTCCCGACGGATTTTCAAAATTCCTGACGGATTTTCAAATTTCCCGACGGATTTTCAAAATTCCCGAAGGATTTCTGGAATTTCCGACGGATTCTGAAATTAATGACGGATTTCTTAAATTTCCCGACGGATTTCTTAAATTTCGCGACGGAATTCCAAAATTCCTGATAGATTTTTGAAATTCAAATAGTCAGAAATATTCGTCGGAAACTGGAACTAGCTTTTTCGAGGTCTCGCATGGTGAATTCTATCTTTGTATAAAAAGAGACAGATTGACTAAGATATATTAAAGTTTTGTCATTAATAACTCAATATATTAACGTGTCATAGTGGTTAGTGTGTTTTACCATGTTCCTTTCTCACCCAGGTTCGAGTCTAGCTAACTACAAATGTTTTTAGTTTTATTTGCCACGTCAGCAGGACAGTAACGTCCGTTAAGTAATTCCGTCGGAGTCAATTAGATGAGGTTTTACATCGGTTTAAACTTTGCTGTGGGGATACAACTCGAATTAAGTTAAAAATAAATTGTGCAGCTTGATTTAAACTAAACCTTGAGTTTGGAAAACCGTGTGTATACAGACATAGCGCATACTTTACAGGGAGATGCACCCCAACAGCCCGATAATATTAGACTTTATAATACGGTGTTTGCTATGACTTCACTTGGTGGAAAAGTGGATCCATCTATACCAAAAAGGAGTGGTCCTAATATTTTTCGACTACAAGGAGGTAACTATCATTTGATTGGTAGCTTGAAACATGATGAGGGTGATTATGCAAAGTATTCTCAACTTTACATTGTTGATACTAAGAATGAAGTACAGAACATAACTAATGTTATAAGGTAAAATCATCTTATTATACTTTGTTACTCTTCATTACCATAGTTAGATTAAAATTATATGTATATACTACACTTGCTCGTACTATTTTCTATATTAATGTTTTGTATTCTTTTAAATGTAGCAAGAGTGAAAACACAAAGAATGATGGTGGTAGAAGTAAATTAAGGCCAGAAATAATTAAAGCCATTATCAAAATGCTAAATGATGTTAACCCTTATGTTGAGAACTTCAGGTCTGCTAGAGATAGGTTTGAAAATTTCAAAGATCAAACATTCCACATGAGGATTGTTAGTGATCGTGTAAGTAAGGATGGAAGGACTTTTTGCATCCCAACAGCATCAGAAGTTGCAACATTAATACCAAGTGATTTTCAGAACGAAATGCCACAAAGAGATATTGTTATCCAAGAGAGAAGAACTGGACATCTTCAACGTATAAGTGAAATACACCCATCTTGTTTGGCACTACAATATCCTCTTATTCTATGTTATGGTGAAGATGGTTGGAGGCCTGGTATAGAGAAAGGTTTCACAGGCGTAAAAAACAAGAATAAGAAAAAGTGTATAAGTATGAGACAATGGTTTGCATTCCGTTTCAAGAGAGGGCAAATGAGTCTCATACACTTCTTATGTCAAAGAGATTGTTTCAACAGTTGCTGGTTGATGCTTTTACAACTATTGAATCTAATAGGTTATCCTACATTAAGTTCAATCAGTCTAAGTTGGGATGTCAGAACTACAACTTAATTAAAGAATCAAATGATGCAAGAAGTAGTTCAATGAGTGAACATGGGCAAAGGGTCCTTATTCCAACATCATTCACAGGGGGGGCCTCAATATATGCTTCAAAATTATTATGATGCTATAGCAATTTGTAAGCATTTTGGGTTTCCTGATCTATTCATTACATTTACATGTAATCCTAAATGGCCAAAAATAACAAGGTATGTGAAAGAAAGAGGACTGAATGCAGATGACATACCTGACATTATAGCAAGGATTTTTTAAGATCAAGCTGGATTCCCTAATGTATGATTTGACAGAACGGCATTTATTAGAGAAAACTGTTGGAGGTATGTTACATTGAAAAGATGAAGATGGATTCCCTAATGTATTTTTTTTTCTATTCTTCTCCAATATCTTTTTGTAAAAAACCTTAAGTTTATGATGCTGCAGCTATGTATACGGTTGAATTCCAAAAAAGGGGCCTCCCTCATGCTCACATTCTACTATTCATGGAGAAAGAGAATAAGCTACCAACAAATGATGACATTGACAAGCTAATTTCAGCTAAAATTAAAGACAAGGATAGAAATCCTGAACTATATGAAGTTGTGAAAGATAATATGATTCATGGTCCTTGTGGCTCAGCAAATCCAAATTCTCCATGCATGGTTGATGGTCAATGTTCTAAATCATATCCAAAAAGGTTTGAAGAAATCACAAAGGTTGGTAAAGATGGT
This sequence comes from Crucihimalaya himalaica, assembly GCA_004349715.1. Taxonomy (NCBI): domain Eukaryota; kingdom Viridiplantae; phylum Streptophyta; class Magnoliopsida; order Brassicales; family Brassicaceae; genus Crucihimalaya; species Crucihimalaya himalaica. The sequence continues at coordinate 38,327 of SMJT01000067.1, forward strand.
TATCCTATCTATAGGAGACGAGATTCAAATATTTTTGTAGAGAAAAATGGTATAAGATGTGAGAATAGGTATGTAGTCCCTTATAACGACAATTTATCAGTTCGTTACCGAGCTCACATCAATGTGGAGTGGTGCAATCAAACTGGTTCCATCAAATATTTGTTCAAGTATATTAATAATGGACCAGATCGTGTTGATGTAGTTCTTGAACCGGTGAGCAAGGGTCAAAAATCAAATGGGGAAGAAAATAAATAAAATGAAAAACCTATCAATGAAATAAAAGACTACTTTGATTGCAGGTTTTTCCTATATTTTAGAGTTGAAATATTTTTCTTAATCTAATGGAAACCCTATAATAGCTTGGTTAATTATTTTATGTTAATCTAATGCAGATATGTGTCAGCCTCAGGAACTATATGGAGAATTTTCAAGTTTCCAATTCATCATAGAACAATATCAGTTCAGAAGTTATCTTTCCATCTTGAAGGGAAGCAACCATGTTATTTCGATTCTGATGATGATATAGAGGAAGTTCTAAAGAGGACAACTAATGTAGATTCAATGTTTATGGCTTGGTTGTCTTTAAACAGACGGAATGGAGTAGGTAAAAACAACACATATGCTAGAGACCTGACTTATTCTGAAATTACAGCATATTTTACTTGGGATGGAAAGAATAAGCAGTTTAAAAAGAGGCAAAAAAGATTTTCATTGGGGAGGATTAATTATATTCCCAGGAGAATGGAAGCTGAATATTTTATGAGAGTTCTACTTAACATAGTAAAGGATCCAACATCTTTTGCAGATATCAGAATCAACAATAGAGTAGTCTATGAAACATACAAAGAAGCATGTTTCGGACGTGTTATTCTAAATGATGATCAAATGTATATTGATAGTCTGTTGGATGCAAGTCATTGGTGTTTTGGTGATTATTTGCGTACTTGTTTCTCTATGATGTTCCTATCTGCATGTCTATCACGGCCAGAACACGTGTGGGAACAAACATGAGAATTTTTATCAGAAGATATAGAGAACAAGAAGAAGAAAGATTTTAACAACCCATGTATAAACTTTACTCTACATTACTCTTTTTTATTGTTTTCCCTAAGGTTTAATACATTCTAATGTTCATAAATGTTTTGCAGATATTTCTTTAACTGATGCTGAGAAAAAGAATTTTACGCTAAAAGAAATTGAGGAGCTAATGCAATTCAAAGGTAACAAAACGATTAAAACGAAGAAATAAATCAATGGGGAAAACGCTAGGCTTAGGGAAGTTTGCAGGCAAATCAGAATTATCACTCAGATCAAATGTCAGGAATGAAATAAGCTCCGCTCTTGAACTTGAAACACATATGTAAAGTAAATCAACTGTCGTTGCGAAGACTATCTATGTCTAAACCTAGAATTCCAAATTTCTTTGCAAATTCTCTAAATTCAAACAAGCATTCACGATCAAGTTCAATTGTTAACAAAATCCTAAACCAAATTTCTTTACGAATAGGTCTTTTGCTCACCAAACACTAGTTCAGGAAACTAATCACACTTTCGTGCCAATTAATCAACCTAACATCATATTCTAGTTCGCGAGGCTAGAATAAGCATTAATCTCAAGTCTAGGTGAAATGCTCTATGGATATTCCTTAACAAGTTAATCAGATCTAATAATTCATCAAATACCTTTTAAACTACCCTAAACCTAATAGGGAATCTATTTAGACATGGTGAATGAGACAAACATCATGAATAAAATAGATATCATAAGTAAAATAGAGTAAGAATACAAAGAGGGTTCAAGATTCTTCTCCCAAAAACTCAATTGCAGAATACTATATCTCCAGAAATCACAAGTCTGTTCTAGAGGCTGAAAAACCTAATTAAATACCTAAAAACACGTTTTAGAGTCTATCTTGAAAATAAAGAAAACTTTTGGTTCATCTTCGGGTCTTGATGCATGTTCTGATCACTAGTATCGAACGATACTGTAAATGGTATCGATCGATACTAGGATCTTTAATCGTGTCTCTTCCAAACGATGGTGTCGATCGATGCTTCTCAGGTGTCGATCGATGCTGAGCTTCAGTTCCCCGAACTGCTTCAACTCCAGATTGCTTCAAAAGCTTCCAATAATAAAATTTAGCTCCATATGTGCCTATATCCTAAAAAGAACTTGAAAGACTCTAAAACTACTGGAAAGACTCAGAAAAAGGACTTATATCATGGTTAAAAGTGGGTAAAAACCATGATATATCAACAACACACTATAGATTTTTAATACCTCTTACCCCTGATGAGTATAACATATGTTCAATTGTACCAAATTCTGATTTGGGTGAGTTGGTGAAGCAAGCATCATTGATTATATGGGATGAAGCACCAATGATGAACAAAAATTGTTTTGAGGCCATGAATAGGAGTTTCTGTGATATTATTGGCAACGTTGATAACAAAGTTTTTGGAGGGGATTTTAGGCAAGTTCTCCCAGTGACTAGTGGTGCAGGAAGAGCAGAAATTGTGTTAGCATCTTTATATTCTTCATATCTTTGGGATCATTGTAAGGTACTTAGGCTTACAAAGAACATGCGTCTGTTTAGTAATAATTTAACTTCTATCATCACCAAGAAAGACATCAAAACAGCTAAGGCAAAAAAGAAGGTGAAGAACAAGAGAATCGAGAGTGCTACCCATGTGACTCTTACCCCTCAGAAGTGTGATGGAGATATGATTGAATATAAGGTAAAATGAAAGAGAACCTCAAAACCATTCTCTAAGGTTAGAGTTATCCTCCCTTCAGAGCTGAAAGAGAAAGGAAAGGATGTTGAGCAGAACTCTGAAGCTGGAGATGTCTGGTTGTGGAGCTTACTTCGGGGTTAGTCCTCAACCCGATCCTGACTGATAGCTGAGCTCCGACATGGTCAAGCTAATGACATTAAACAAGCGCTTTTGGTTTTGTGTTTGTGTTTTTGTTTATGTGTTTGTGTTTTGCATGAATCAGCAACTACGGAGCGATGAAAAGGAGTCCATGTGTAGACCAACGTCTGGTATCGATCCATACTAGTGCTATGTCGATTGACACTCATCACCATCTCGGGTAACTTCTTCGATTTTCCCCAATTCACACAGTTCTTTTGTTTCTTTTGCCAAATCTAGACTAGATAACACTGGGGACAGTGTTGTTTAAATCTGGGGGAGGTAGTCACTGACATTATGCTTGTTTTTCTTAGAGTCAGTCTGTATTTGTGTCAAATTTTTTTTATCGAGTCAAGCTTGTTGGAGATTATGATCTTGTTCTTGGATCTATTGTGTTGATTTTGCTTCTGAGTGACCGTTGTTTCAGAAACAGTTTTAGTTCGGACTAATGAAAAATCCAAAGGTTGACCAGCTAACTAGGAGTCACTCATGTTTCCAGCAAAATCCATTGTTCTTGCTTTTGACCTTGCTTTTGAGTGACCAGTGTTACAGACTCAATTCTAGATCGACTAATGAAAAATCCAAAGACTGACCAGTTGACTAGAAGACACCCATATCTCCAGCAGAGTCCTTCCAAAGCCTGAGCCAAATTTTTGCACTTCATCGTTGTGGTTAGTGTTTATAGAGCTTGATTCATCATTCATATCTGACAATGGAACCCATTTGTTTGAAAATAATGGTATACCTCTCCCTTGACACACGTTGGTAAATAAGATGCATGAAAGATGAGATGATTTTTGCCAAGTAGAGGGCTAGGAAAATTTCCAGTGATCCCATTATTCAACTTGGATAAGGAATGATCACACAAAGGTTGGAAGCGAGGGATAGGAATATTTCACGGGACCCCATTAATAATCTAAAGCCTTTGATACATTGAGCGGGGAGAACCGAGGATTCAGTGGCAAACACCATCAGTACTCGCGTCTCAAACCTTGATATGTATATGCGAAGCTAAAAAAATAAAGAGAACATAAAACGAGATAAGTCTGGGGGAGAGGAGAACAATTCCAAAAGTGTGTAATTTGGGTGATTCTTTTGTCAAGATATTGTATGGGAAAGAATCTAGAAGGTTCTTGAACATTGATTACAGCGATGAAACTGGCGATGAGGGTTTGGTTGGATGATGTTGTGAGATAATGTGTGGAGTCTAGGAAGCTGCGAATGTCTACGGAGAAGTACATGGTGGTTAGATCTGAAACTGATTAGGTGATATCTGGAAAGCTTGGGAAAAGGGTCATTGCGATGTTTTAAGAACAGGTGAGTCTCCGTATTTTCAAACCTCTTTTTCTAGTTTAGCTTTCTGTTTGCTTGAGAGCAAGCAAAGGCTAAGTCTGGGGAGTTGATATATCATGTTTTTTACCCGTTTTTAGCCATGATATAGGTCTTGTTTTTAGAGTCCTTCTAGTGTTTTTGTAGTCTTTTTGAGTCTTTTCAGGTTTTAGCACGTCTGGAGCATTTTGGCATCCTTTGAATAATTCCCCACCGTTGGATTGAGCTCAAATTCGGATACAAGACAGATCAATGGATTAGCTTTCATTTGGAAGTGGTTTGAGGCCATTCTAACGGTGCGATCAAAAGTTATGCCAGGTTTCGTGAAGACAGTCCAGTCTGGCAAGCACAGAGTCCTGGTATCGACCGACGCCAACCTAGTATTGATCGACACCGACTGCAGGAAAGGAAAACACGTGATTTTACAAGTCTGAAGAGTCTGCAACTTGGCCCAGAAGATTCTATTATTTACAATTAAGCCCAGAACGTGTTTTAGCATTATATTCAGGGTTTTTAGCCACTTTGAGAGAGAGCTTTTATGATTATTCTGAATACTTTGAGAGAGATTGGTTCCAGGTTATTGTGGGAGACAATTGTGAAACCTTGTTTACTCTTGATTTATTCTATGCAATTCTATTCAATTATGATTTATGTTTCATTGATCATGTCTGAGTAGATTCCTTGTTAGGTTTAGGGTTATTCAAAGGTGTTTGATGAAATTTTAGGTTCATCTGAATTGATAGGAGAGATTCAATAGAGTTCTTCATCTAGACTTGTGATTACTGCTTATTCTAACTTCATGACCTAGAATCTCATCTTAGGTTGTTTGATTGGCACGAAAGTGTGATTGATTACCTGAACTAGTGTTAGATGAGCAAAAGACCTATTCGCAAAGAAATTTGGTTTAGAATTTTGTGAACAATTGAACCTGATCATTAATGCTTAATTGAATTCATAGGATTTGCAAAGAAATTTGGAATTCTAGATTTAGACATAGATAATCTTCGCAGCGACGGTTGGTTGATTTTACATTTGTGTTTCAAGTTCAAGAATAATGCTTAATATCCTCCTAACATTCTATTTGATCTGCAATTCTGATTAATCGGAGAATTTCCCTAGGCTTAGCGCTTTTCCTCCATTGAATTTCATAACTTTTATATTCTGCTGCTTATTTCCTGCATTACTTTGTTCGCTTAGCTTAATTCGAGTCTTAATATCTATTGAGTGAATTCTTGAGTCTTTGTGGTTCGACCCCTACTATACTGCAGCTACTACTTTAGTACTCTTAGGGTATTATATTTGAGCATATCATATTGTAATGACTCCTTTCCCAAGCTCCCAATCATCACCTAAACAGTTTCGGATCTGACCACCATGTACTTCTCCGTAGACAATTGCTGCTTTCCAGTATCCACACATTATCTCACAGCATCAGTCATACTAAATCCTTCATTGCCATTTCATCACTGTTGTTGATAATCAGGAACTTCTAGATTCTTCCTCATGTGATATCGTGACTAAAGAACCACCCAAATTACACACTTTTGGTATTGATTTCCTCTCCCCCAGACTTATCTCATTTTATGTTCTCTTTAAATTTTTTTTTTTTTTTTTGCTTTGCATATACAAATCAAGGTTTGAGACGCGAGCATATACAAATCGGTTTGGTCACAGGAAGTGTTCCTACCCCTCTACTCGGCGGAAATCATTTCATCTTTTATGCATCAATGTGTGTCAAGGGAGAGGTATACCAAAGTTTTCAAACGCATGGGTTCATTTATCAAATATGAATGATGAATCAAGTTCAGTGAATACCAACCTAAGAGGTGAAGTGCAAAATATGGCTCAAGAATTAGAAGAAATTTGCTGGAGACATGGGTGTTTCCTAGTCAACTGGTTAGTCCTTGGATTTTTTATTAGTCGATCTTAGAGCTGATTCTGTGACAAATGGTTACTTAAAACAAAATCAGAACAATGAAATCAAGCAAAGGTTCATAATCTCCGACAGGTTTTGACTCAATAAAACAAGAGTTTGACTCAACAATGACTGACTCTAAGAAAAACAAACACAACGTCAGTAACCACCTCCCCCAGACTTAAACAACACTATCCCCAGTGTTATCTAACCCAGAGGAAGCAAAAGAAAGAACAAGAACAAAATGGCTGAAAGTAGGCTCGAAGGTACAGTGGGAATGGGTGGGTATCGAGCGATACTGAGAACCGGTATCGACCGATGCCAAGGCAGTATCGACCGATACCTGTAACGTATCGAACGATACCAAGGTCCTTAGTCTGTAATTCTGAAACTCGAAACCGTGTCCAACGAATCCAATTGTTAGATGAAGAACTGTAAGATCATGAGAGCACAGTTAGAAGCAACATAATCAATAGATAGTCATAAGTTCAACAAGTACTGACAATGAGATAGACAAGTTCAGTAAAGAAAACAAAACAAAAGAAAAGAAAGGAACAGAAAATGTGAAACTCAGGAGCAGAGACTAGTCGTCTGAATCATCATCATCATCTGATACAACATAGCGAGATGAAGGGCCAGGATTGGAGTGGTCGGCATCAGTACATGACATGCAGCGGCAGCGAGAGACAACGGACCAGATGTTCTGTAAACTCTCCATGACGTATCTCTAAAAAGTGGCAATCTCCATCGGCATATCCGGTGGTGGAGGAAACGAATGTGTAAGAGCAGATGTCTGGCGGCGCTGTGAACGGCGCGGCTGATTTCCAGCAAAGTCAGCTGCGGGTGCCTCGTATGCAACGACAGGAACGGACGGGAGTTGGCGTGGAGCGCGGACACGCGTGGACGGTGCAACTGAGAGCAGACTCGGATCTGGATCAAAATGCAGTTGAGAAGGGTCATCGCTGATGCGGGTCAGAGTGCGGTTGGGGAGCTGCACAAAGAGCTCTCCGTCTGTCGTGGGTAGGCACCAGCGACGAGTTGGCTTCAGCCAACGAATGTGATGCATATGCTGCTCATCCATCAGAGAACGAGAAGTGAAAATCGAACAAGCAGAAGTGGAGATGCCAAAATGCTCGAAGATAGGAGTGAGGAGGCTGCCGACTGACTCAATTTTCTGCGCGGTGGCGTAGTTGTGGCCAGAGAAAGGCTTGGTCTTCAGAGAGACCAAATGGTGCGCAAAGAGAGCGCCAATGTTGCCCGCGAGGTTCATCTCGGGCCACTCATACATGTCCTCAGGGATTAGGTCGCCAATGGCCTTGTATAGTAAGATCAGCTATGAGATCCTCAGCTTGGTTGGCTCCATCTTGCAGGGAAGAGTGGTGCTCAGAATGCGGACGATGCAACGCAGAGTCGGATGGCGGATGTCTATCTGTGTCGTGGTCTTGGAGTGGTATGCTCCAAGACCGATGTGTCGCCAAAAGACATGTGCGTCATGAAACTGGGTAGGAAGAGCTACCTGTTGAGGATCGGGATCGAAACCGTAGATGGTGCAGAGATCAGGGATAGACAGCCTGTAACGAACCCCTCGGATCAGGAAAGTCAAGGTGCCCTCCGAAGCAGTGCGGTGGACCTCGTCTCTGTAGTACACCCGAGCTGTGGCGAGGAACTGGCGAACGAGGTTGGGATAAAGGTCATACTGCCGTGAATACAATGTCCCCAAACCAATCTTATGAAGCGTCTCCAAAAGCTCCACATCGATACCGAGACGGTGCATAGTGTGTGGATCGATGAAGCGTGTAGGGAGGATGACAACGCGCAGCCACTCGTTATAAAACAGAGTGTCGTAGTCGTCCCACTCCTCCGTTATTGGTCTGTAGATGCAGGCCTCGCTCTCGGTTTCCTCCTTAGGCAATCCTACCCAATCGTGTCGCGGAATGATCCTCTTCCCCTCCAACTTAGGCCAGGGAGGCCGAGCAACAGGGGCAGGGGTAGAGGGAGATGGCGATCGTCGTGGCGCAGCCCTCAGGTCACTAATGTGAACCTCAATGAAGCTCTGAGGACCAGTGTTGTTTGTGAAACCACCTTTCAGGATCCTGTAGCGATCTCTGGTCAGACAAGCGGTGATGACTCCGACATGCTAGAACCTATAGAATGATTCCACCTCGTCCTGAAGACTGAACTCGCGGCGTGGAGGATTGGAACCGGATGCGTCGTCCTATCGTGCCTTCTTGCGATGAGCCATCTGAGAAGAATCAAAATGAAAACAGAATACAAATTCAGCATACGTAATAGGCACAGGTATCGACCGATACCAAGAGGGTATCGATCGATACTCGGAATATAATCACAGATGTTTCTCGATATCGATCCAACTCTATCAACCTAAAATCGAATTCCTCAATTTACGTTATCCCAATCATGGCCATTCTATTCCTATCATAGCAGTTCTATTCCCTTAGACTTAAAGAAGACATGGCGTGGAACTAAAAACTCTATAATAAGAACAAACCAAAACCAAATCCGCCATTGAGTCTAAAAGGATGGAAATCGAGTACATTACCATGTAGATCGAAGGAATGAGTAATGGAATGAAAATGTGGAATGGAGTTTAAAATCGAAGAAAATGATGAAGAATTGAAGAATTGGTGAAAGAGTAAGAGAGAGAGGGAGCGGCGTCGAGCGATATGAGAATGTGAGAGATGAAGGCGTGAGCATCCTTGAACATTGTAGGCCACCTAAAACCAGCTTGCAGAAGAACCTTAGAAACTGTTTTGAATGTGGCGAAGTGCCCAGCATACTCAGATCCATGGCAATGAAATAGAATTTCTGGCACCTCAGATTCAGCTATACACCTTCTGAAAATCCCATCAGAAAAGTGCTTGTACAGATATGGTTCATCCCAAAAGTAACGTCTGACATCTCTCATGAATTTCTTCTTGACATACTTCTTGAGATGTTTTGGTTCATAGTCATCAGCAAGGTAATTGGCTATGTCGGCATACCAAGGTTCAGCAGGAGTGGTGACAGCTAAGGATTTAGCTATGGATGATAGCTGGTATCGATCGATGCTCAAGGGGTGTTGATTGATGCTTAAATGTTGAGCTGACTGCAGCAATTTGTGAGGGTATCGATCGATACCTGTAGAGTGTCGATCGATGCTTGCAGTCTGTAATGGCAAAATCGAACCAGAGCTGTGTCGACACCCAGTCTCAATGAAGTAGATGTTCTCCTCAGGCAAGGAATCGTCAATAGGAACTTCATCACTGATCTTCATTCGTGATAGATGGTCTACAACTCCATTCTCCACTCCTTTCTTATCTCTGATCTCAATGTCGAAACCTTGGAGCAGTAGAACCCATCAACACAATCGAGGTTTCATATCCTTATTCTACAACAGGTACTTAAGAGCAGCATGGTCAGTATGAACAATCACCTTACTTCCAATCAAATAAGAGCGAAATTTCTCAAAAGAGAACACAACAGCAAGTAACTCCTTCTCTGTGGTACTGTAGTTCTTTCGAGCATCATCCAGTGTTTTGCTGGCGTAGTATATGACATGAAGCTTCTTGTCTTTCCTCTGTCCCAAAACTGATCCAACCGCGAAGTCGCTCGCATCACACATGATCTCAAAAGGGAGGTTCCAATCTGGCGGCTGAACAATAGGAGCAGTAACCAACACCTTCTTAATCATTTCGAATGCGGCAAGACATTCTGGAGTAAAATCGAAGGTGACATCCTTACAGAGAAGAGCAGTAAGTGGACGAGCTAACTTGGAGAAATCCTGAATGAATCTGCGATAGAACCCGGCGTGACCAAGGAAACTCCGAATGTCTTTCACAGATGTAGGTGGGAGGAGGCTTGTCATGACCTGAATCTTAGCCTTATCAACTTCAATCCCAGCCTTAGAAACCTTGTGTCCCAGAACGATGCCGTCTTGAACCATAAAGTGGCACTTCTCCCAGTCTCAGAACCAGATGTTTCTCTTCGCAGCGCTGAAGTACCTTGCATAAGTTGTCCAGACATCCCTTAAATGAAAACCCATAAACAGAGAAATCATCCATAAAGACCTCCATAAACTCCTTGATCATATCTGAGAAAATCGACATCATACATCTCTGAAATGTAGCTGGAGCATTACACAACCCAAACGACATCCTCCTGTAGGCGAACGTGCCGTAGGGACAAGTGAACATCGTAATAGGAACGTCACAAGCAATCTCCAATCGTAATAGGAACATCCTCAAGCAATCCCTCAGGAAATTGCACAGAGCGGTCAGCAAGAATCAAGGAGATCCTAGTAGGTGTGAAGTCTGTCATCCCCATTCTATTAGCTACTGAATACGGCATGAGGTTTACACTAGAACCAAGATCGCAAAGGGAACGTTCGAACCTCTCAGTGAAGATTGTGCAATCCAATACAAAACTCCCAGGGTCTGGTAATTTCTCAGGAATTTTGTTGAGAAGAATTGCACTGCACTCGTGGGTGATTCTCAGTACCCCTTCTTCAAGATTCACATTGCTTGACACCATCCTCTTGATGTATCTCCTGAAAGCTGGTGCAGTCCTGATAACATCTACAAACGAGAGTTCGACAACCAAATTTTCCAACATTGCCTTGCATCTAGCTTCTTCTATCTCTCTCTTCGACTTGGCAGGAGGTCGAGGGAAAGGAATTTTTGGTACATAGACTCTCCCGACGTGTCCTGTGGTCTACTTCTCTTCGACTCTTGGACTGGTATCGATCGACACAGGAGGGGGGGGTGTCGATCGATGCTTGTGGTTGTGCAACTTGTTTTGTAGAACTTTGAACAGGCAAGGCTCGAGTTTGAGTGGTATCGACTGATACTGAGTGAGTATCGATCGATACTGGGGAAATCGCAGGAATCTCATCGTCGTCATCTAAAGCAAGGTCGATGAGCTGCTTAGGAGAGTAGGTCTTCTTCAACCCTGGAGAAACTTCTCTTCCACTTCTCAAAGTAATGGCATGAACGTGCTCCCTTGGATTCACCGTTTTTCCCGGAAGGAAACCATCTTGTCTCTTAACTGTTTCTGCAGTTTGAGCAACCTGAGTTTCGAACTTCTTCTGGTGGATGTTCAAAGCCTCAATTTTTCCATTCAGATCAGTGTACAATGCATCTATTTTTCCATTGAAATCAACAGTCATCTTTTGTTGCCCCTCAAGAATCTGTTCAAGCATAGTCTCAACTTTGCTTTCCTGAGTTTTGGGAGGTGGTGTCTGGTAGGATGAATTCCCATAGGTGCGAATGTACCCACTGTTCTGAAATTGCTTCTGAGCAAAGGAGTTTGCTCCGAAATTCGCAGACTTGAAGTCAGATTTGAATCCTCCTCTCTGAGAGTTGTTATTGAAGCCGCGATTATACGACGAATTCTGAAAACCATAACCACCAATGTAGTTGACATCCTCTGCTTCACCTTCATCGATGTTCTCGACTTCCTCAGCAAAATGCACTGCCTTCTGCTGCTTACCCATTAACAGATTGTGAACCGAATCCAGCTTCGCATGTACCTCACCAATCTGCAACCCATCAACGTTTCCATTCTGCTTTTTCCTCTCGAAATCTGTATTCTTAGTACTGTTGCTAGATGCAAAATTCTCAATCAGCACATAAGCGTCCTCGGGATACCTGGTGTTGAAATTTCCATTACTTGCAGCGTCCAAAGCCATCTGATACCTCCAATCGATCCCTCTGAAGAAGATACCCAATAACTAAACCTGCGAGAAACCGTGGTGAGGGAAATCCCTCTGATAAGACCGAAATAGAACCCAGGCAGCCTTGAATGCCTCAGTTGCTCCCTGAGAAAACTGGGAGATCTTGTTCCTGAGCTCTTCTGATCTTGCATCATCATAGAAATTGTTCAGAAACGCAGTCTTAGTCTCCTCCGAAGTAGTCAAAGAACCAGGAGGTAACTGCTTCAACCAGTAAGCTGTATCTCCACTAAGAGAGTATGGGAAGAGCTTACAGAAGAAGAACTCATTGGACACTCCATTGTATTTGATACTGGTGACCAAATCTTCGAACCTCTCTATATGATCCATGGGATGCTCATGAGAAAGACCATGAAAAGGGTGCTGGCCTACAAGGGTGTAGTATGCAGGCTTCAGCTCAATGTCGTTTCTCTGAAAAGTTGGAATACGAATCGCAGACCGATTGGCATAGAACTGGTATGGTCTGTTATACTCCCCAAGTGTTCTGGCGCGATTAACCAGAGCATTCCCAACATTCCCACGCACAGCTGGTGGGATAACCTCATTAGCTACCGGTGCAGGGGCAACAACGTTTCCTTCTGCATCAAGTCTATGTCCTTGTGCGTCACACAGTTGACCTTCTTGATCTCTCAAAACCCCAGCCTCATCACGAGCAAGCACAATCGGAATGTTCATCTCTGCTTGTTTCTTTTGCTTTCTGATCGTGCGCTCTAATTCAGCTAGCTCTTTGTTAGATAGATTGGTCAACTGCTTGTTCTTGCTTCGTCTGGTCTCTCGATGTTGCATACACCTGAAACACAGAAATCAAATCGCGTAAGTGACGAAATTTAAACCGAGTATCGATCGATACCTGAAGGGTGTCGATCAATGCCCAACAACTTAGTCGAAATTCTAAACCGTAATCTAATGGTAAAATTAGAGTCCCCGGCAACGGCGCCAAAATTTGATATGCTCAAATATAATACCCTAAAGTATCTAAGCAGTAGTTGTAGTATTCTAGGGGTCGAACCACAAAGACTCAAGATGTTCACTCAATAGATTTCAGAATGTGAATTAAGCTAAGCGAAATGAATGTAATCAAAGGTAACAAAACGATTAAATCAAAGAAGTAAATCAGTGGGATAAAGGCTAGGCTTAGGGAAATTTGCAGGCAAATCAGAATTATCAATCGAATCAAATGTCAAAAATGAAATAAGCTCCGCTCTTGAACTTGAAACACAAATGTAAAGTAAACCAACTGTCGTTGCGAAGACTATCTATGTCTAAACCTAGAATTCNTAGTTTATCACTCAAAAATCCTATGATTACTCCTGATTTTTTGAATAGTATCAAGCTATCTGGATTACCAGCTCATACTTTGCGTTTGAAGATTGGTGCTCTTGTTATGCTTCTAAGGAATATAGATCCTAAAGGAGGTTTATGCAATGGTACTAGACTTCAGATCACACAGATGGCTAATCATATTTTAGAAGCAAGAGTTATTACAGGAGATAGGATTGGAGATAAGGTATTGATACCTAAGATTTGCTTAACACCATCTGACACCAAACTAACTTTCAAAATGCGGAGGAGGCAATTTCCTCTAACAATTGATTTTGCTATGACTATTAATAAGAGTCAGGGTCAACCACTAGAGAAGGTAGGTATCTACTTGCCAAGACATGTATTTTCTCATGGTCAGCTTAATGTTACTCTATCTAGGGTTACTTCAAAAAGAAGATTAAAAATACCGATTGTCGACAAAGATGGCAAGATACAAAGGCAGACAACTAATGATATTTTCAAAGAGGTGTTTCAGAATTTGGGTGAAAAAAAAATATTTGTTAATTTTGATTTTGATTAGAATTGGATTTTTTTTTTTTTTTTGTTTTGTTTTTTACTAATTATTTAATGAATGATACGTAATTTGTTTAGTTCGATATCAAATATAATAACTCTATTGATTTTATTATTATGTCTTTTGAGGCAACGACTAATTTTTAAATAGCATCGGATTAAAGAAGACTTTAAGGTAATTTTCAGGTTTAGTGTTTATACTCATATATAAACATCATCAAACATTATACAATGTTTCATGGTTTAACTAATAAAACTGGTTTATGAGTTAACTAATATTAAAACATCACTAACTAACATGGAAACACATCCAAGTTTGTTTCTAAAAGACTTAATTCTAGATATGAGTGTTCATGAAAATAGATCATAGAATATGGAAACCTAAACTTTTATAATTTATGATTAGTTAGCATGAAGTAACCAGCCTATATACCATTTAGTTACATTCTTTTTTCATTATTTAGACTTAAATTTTTTCAGTTTTACTTATATAATATATATATAAGTACATAGATAAGATATATAAAAAGTATGTACTACTATAATAAAAATATCAAGTCGCTAAACAAATCTATTTTTCAAATAAACATCACTACTCTCACTATAACAGATAACATATATATTATTGAACATTTCAAGTTAGAGCAAATAAAACGTACCTTTTTCTATAATAGAAGATAACATCTATATCACTTTGTCCATGCTGAACTTAACAAATATTGCATATCAATGTTTAATCCATCCATTCCTCATTTAACAATAAAAAAAAATATCATTGTAAGGGGCTGACATTAAAACTGTTAATAATATATGATCTATATTTGATTATAGAGAATTTTAAAAATCTTATTACTTCAAGGTACGTGGCATTGTTATAACTCAGAATGGGACGATACAGACACAAAGGTCTTTCTCATTCAAGAGTAGTATCATAGCATGACAGCATACCCGTGTGAGTATTCCAGCATATATACCTTTTAGTTTACTCTATACTAGGGAAGGCCTCACGCGTTGCGTGAGTTTAAACAAATGTAGTAAATTATACAACACTATATAAATAATATATATAAAAATGATTGATCTATGTAGATGTCGTTTGAGCATTCTGCTTAGGTAAAACAATTTTTTAATTTACAACATATATCATGTTTCTAATTTCTCCATACACTAAAGTAAATAATGATAGTTACATTATTACTTAATTATTTAAAAATAATATAGTTTTATAGTTTTTGTATTTTGGGATCTTCTTCTAATAATTATTTTTCTCTTTCACAAAGTTATTACAACTTATTATATATTTCAAAACTAATTAACACTTCTATAAAAATGAATTTGATGAAATTGTGATGATGAAAATACATGAATAAATAAAAAAACTATTCTAAATTTTGGTTGAGTCATCTTAGAAGAAGTGGAGAGACTCATATAGATCGTCTAATAAAAAATTCTTACCTTGCTTTTCACATTACATTGAAAACATAATATGGGAAAATAGAGAAGTGATCTTACATTTGTCATTGACTCTATACTCCCAACTACAACAGTTATATATAAGAGAAAATCTTCTTTACTATATAAGATTTTGTTATATATGTTTCTTTTAGGAATGAGAATATGAAAACCTAAAATAGAGAAATAATTAAAACGAAAGATGATCACTTGTGATGGAGAATATAGAGTTATATAATAGAGTAATATTGAAAAGACACATTTGAAAAAAAATACTGTCAATTATGTTGTTAATGGGTTAAGTTATTGTCAAATTGTAATAATTGTTTTTAAATGTGTAATTAACAGAAATTATTGTTCTTATATATGTTTTTTTAGAAATGAGAATATGAAAAGGTAATCGTTTATATAGAAGAGGAAATCAACTTGAAAAGAAAAACAATTTGAAATTTTTTTAATTAATTCATTAGTATTGTTAATTGTATTAATGAGTTAAGTTATTGTCAATTAAGAGAAATTATTATCTTTGTATAAGTCTTTTTGTTATATATGTTTTTTTTAAGAATGAGAATATCAAAAAGTCAAATTGAGAAATAATTAAAATAAAGGATGACAAATTATAATAATTGATTTCTTTTGTTAAATTATTGTCAAATTGTAATAATTGATTCTAAATGTGTAATTAATAGAAATTATTGTTCTTATATATGTTTATTTTAGAAATGAGAATATGAAAAGGTAAAA
Source organism: Crucihimalaya himalaica (assembly GCA_004349715.1). NCBI lineage: Eukaryota > Viridiplantae > Streptophyta > Magnoliopsida > Brassicales > Brassicaceae > Crucihimalaya > Crucihimalaya himalaica. The sequence goes on from SMJT01000067.1 coordinate 54,244, forward strand.
TAGAGAAATAGTTAAAATGAAAGTTAAAAGAAGGATGACACGTGTCAGCTTGTGGTTAAGCGAACATTTTAAAAAACAAAAGAAGAAAAGGAAAAAAGATAAATGTCGGTAATATAAATAATCTAAAATAAATCAAACCAATAGAACATTGTTGTTCGACGATAGCGGTTGGAGGTTTGTACAACATCGAAATTACAACTTGCATATAAACCTACAAAGTTGACATAAGAAAATAGTTCAAACTCTATTAGTTGTAAGAGAAAAAATTGTTAGAATTTACAAAAATTATGTAGTAATTGTAATATGATGGATAGTAAAATGTGTTTCTTACTATTATTTATAGGAGTATATGTGTTTTATATGTTACAAAATAAACTTATAATTTGTTGTTTAAATGATGTTTAATCGTTGAGTACTTAATATTGTAACGGTTGGATACATTTAAACCTACTCTTCTACATAAATTTAAAAATTGGAAAATAGGACCTACATATATATATATATATATATATANATATATTACATTAAAGAAGTGATCTTACATTCGTCATTGATTTTATGTTCCCAACTACATCACATATATAAAAGAGAGAAAATCAACCTGAAAAGAAAAAATAAATTAATATATATATATATAGCACTATAAAGATGTGATTTTACATTCGTGAGATGTTATATGCTCCAACTAAATCACTTATATAGAAGTAAAAAATAAACCTGAAAAGGAAAAAATTTGAAATTTGTATTGTAATAATTATCTTACAGTTGTTAGGGGTTATATGCTCGTACTACATCACTTATATAGAAGAATAAATCAACGTAAAAAGAAAAACAATTTGAAATTTTTCTAATTAATTAATTAGTTATTGCAAATTGTATTAATGAGTTAAGTTATAGTGAATCAAGAGAAATTATTATATTTGTAAATGTTTTTTTGTTATATATGTTTCTTTTAGGAATGAGAATATCAAAAACTAAAATAGAGAAATAATTAAAATGAAGGATGATCACTTGTCTTTGTATATGTTTTTTTATGATGGAGAATATCGAGTGGTATAATAGAGTAATATTGAAAAGATACATTTTTAAAAAACACTGTCAATTATGTTGTTAATGGGTTAAGTTATTGTCAAATTGTAATAATTGTTTTTAACAGAAATTATTGTTTTTATATATGTTTCTTTTAGAAATGAGAATATGAAAAGGTAATCGCTTATATAGAAGAGCAAATCAACTTGAAAAGAAGAACAATTTGGAATTTTTCTAATTAATTAATTAGTTATTGTAAATTGTATTAATGAGTTAAGTTATGGTCAATGAAGAGAAATTAATATATTTGTATATGTCTTTTTGTTATATATATATATATATATATTTTTAAGAATGAGAATATCAAAAAGTAAAATAGAGAAATAATTAAAATAAAAAATGACAAATTATAATAATTGATTTCTTTTATATATTTCTTTTGTTAAATTATTGTCAAATTGTAATAATTGATTTTAAATGTGTAATTAATAGAAATTATTGTTCTTATATATGTTTATTTTAGAAATGAGAATATGAAAAGGTAAAATAGAGAAATAGTTAAAATGAAGGTTAAAAGAAGGAGGACACGTGTCAGCTTGTGGTTAAACGAACCTTACTTTATTATATAAGAATAAAGGATGACAAATTATAATAATTGATTTCTTTTGTATATTTCTTTTGTTAAATTATTGTCAAATTGTAATAATTGATTTTAAATATGTAATTAATAGAAATTTTTGTTCTTATATTTGTTTATTTTAGAAATGAGAATATGAAAAAGTAAAATAGAGAAATAGTTAAAATGAAGGTTAAAAGAATAATGACACGTGTCAGTTTGTGGTTAAACGAACTTTACTTTATTATATAAGATTAAAGGATGACAAATTATAATAATTGATTTCTTTTGTATATTTCTTTTGTTAAATTATTGTAGATTGTAATAATTGATTTTAAATGTGTAATTAATAGAAATTATTGTTCTTATATTTGTTTATTTTAGAAATGAGAATATGAAAAGGTAAAATTGAGAAATAGTTAAAATGAAGGTTAAAAGAATAATGACACATGTCAGCTTGTGGTTAAACGAACTTTACTTTATTATATAAGATTAAAGGATGACAGATTATAATAATTGATTTCTTTTGTATATTTTTTTTGTTAAATTATTGTAGATTGTAATAATTGATTTTAAATGTGTAATTAATAGAAATTATTGTTCTTATATATGTTAATTTAGAAATGAGAATATGAAAAGGTAAAATAGAGAAATAGTTAAAATAAAGGTTAAAAGAAGGATGACACGTGTCAGCTTGTAGTTAAACGAACCTTACTTTATTATATAAGATTAAAGGATGATAAATTATAATAATTGATTTTTTTTGTATATTTCTTTTGTTAAATTATTGTAAATTGTAATAATTAATTTTAAATGTGTAATTAATAGAAATTATTGTTCTTATATATGTTTATTTTAGAATGAGAATATGAAAAGGTAAAATAGAGAAAAAGTTAAAATGAAGGTTTAAAGAAAGATGACACGTGTCAGCTTGTGGTTAAAAGAACCATTAATCTATTTGAAAGAAACTCAAACATCTTATATAATAAAGTAGGGTTCGTTTAACCGCATGCTGACACGTGTCATCTCTTATTTTAACTATTTTTCTATTTTATCTTTTGATATGTTTATTTCTAAAAAACATATTTAAAAATAATAACTTCTCTTAATTACGTATTAAAAATCAATTAATACAATTTTGACCATAACTTAATCCATTAATCTATTTGAAAGAAACTCAAATAACATTATTGACTATAACCTTTTAACATGTGTTTTTTCAATTTTTCTTTATTGTACCACTTGATATTGTCATTCATAAAAAAATATATACAAAAAATAATAACTTCTCTTATTTTATCTTTTGATATTTTTATTTCTAAAAAACATATTTAAAGAGAAATAGTTAAAATGAAGGTTAAAAGAAGGATGACACGTGTCAGCTTGTGGTTAAACGAACCTTACTTTATTATATAAGAATAAAGGATGACAAATTATAATAATTGATTTCTTTTGTATATTTCTTTTGTTAAATTATTGTAAATTGTAATAATTGATTTTAAATGTGTAATTAATAGAAATTATTGTTTTTATATATGCTTATTTTAGAAATGAGAATATGAAAAGGTAAAATAGAGAAATAATTAAAATGAAGGTTAAAAGAAGGATGACACGTGTCAGCTTGTGGTTAAACGAACTTTTATTATATAAGATACTAGGAGAAGTCTCACGCGTTGCGTGAGTTTAAATTAATATAGTAAATTATGCAACACTATATAACTAATATCACGTGGTATCTTAGCTACAAATAATCAACTTAAAATATTGAAAATATGTAATATATGGTTATAAGATGATGAAAGATGAGAGAATAGTCTTTATATATATATTTAAAATGAGAAGATTTACATTTTCATAAAAATGTGAGAGTTACAAATAATCAACTTAAAATATTGAGGGAAGTTACAACTTGGTTTAATTAAGTGTAATGGTCAATAAAACTAAATTGTGTTTACTATGATTTTGAATTTTCTAAAATAAATGAAAATAACTAATATTCCTAAAAAAATATTGAAAAGATGTAACAATCTTGTCTTATTAATAATTATAGCGTGTAATTAAAAATTTAGTATATATTTATAAAATTTAAATTTTATGGTCTCATTTAAAATTTTAGTGTATAGTCTTACATTTGTTAGGGGAACAAACTATATCACTTTTGGAAGAAGAAATCAACATGAATAAAAAACAAAATGAAATTTGTCTAATTAATTCATTAGCTATTGTAAATTGTATTAGTGTGCTAAATTATGGTAATTTAAGAGAAATAATTATCTTTGTATATGTCTTTTTTGTAAATGAGAATATCAAGTGGTACAATAAAAAAAAATTGAAAATACACATGTTAAAAGATTATAGTCAATTATGTTGTTTGAGTTTCTTTTAAATGTATTAATGAGTTAAGTTATACTCTAATTGTAATAATTGATTTTAAATGTGTAATTATAAAAATTTATTATTTTTAAATATGGTTTTTTAGAAATGAGAATATCAAAAGTAAAATAGAAAAATAGTAAAAATAAGAGAAGACACGTGTCAGCTTGTGGTTAAACGAACCATACTTTATTATATAAGATATATAAAGTCATATTTCAAAACATGTTAATGAATTAATATTAGTTGTTTCTGGTGCGTCCACACCGAGATGAAAAACATGTGATTGGATAACGTCGAATAAAGTCAATGATCAAATGAAGCAACAAAAAAAAGAAGTAAATAATCAAAGAGATACAACAAGAAGGAAGCTTCAACGGAAGTAAATATGAGTATCTTAATATCCCCAAAGTAAAAAGCTAGCATAAAACGTCCTAAAGTCTCAAATTACTCCTCAACCCTCTTCACAAATTTCATATATATTTCATTGAATAGTTGTTTAGCAATAGTTTTCTACAAGAAAATACTAAAGAGTAACCAATTTCTATGTAGACTAAGATATATATATATATTCTCTCTTTCTACTTTCTAGTCATTTCTATTTCTAAAACATGTTTATATTTTCTAGCTATCTGAATCTTATGCAAAAATCGATTTTGTATAATAGTCTTTGTTAGAAAATATATGAAAGACTAGAAACTTAACATGTAAATATTAGTTCAGAAATTAACAAGGATACGTAATAAAGTGGTTTGTACTAATGACGTCTATGTGATACTACTTGGATACAAACCTGCAAAAATGGTTAATGTGAGTCCTTATAGAATTTAACTAATTATAGAAAATTTCAATAATAGGCTAGAGTATTAACCGAACAACTAATCGTCTCTACTATACATTACCTATAGTAGATGTGTATGATCGAACACAATTGGAGACTAATATACATATAAACTTTTCAAACGTTACAAAGTTACAACTATATAAAGCAGCATAAGCATCAAATCTTTGTGCCAGCAAACAGAATTATACCTTTTGGATATTAATTAGTTTAATATTCCCTACTTTTTAATCATATAATTGTGCTGAGAAAAAGAATATATAAATAGTTTAAAACATATGATTCATGGCAGAATAAAATTGCGACGTATAGTTGTTGCCGAGGCGAAAACATATAATATTAAGCTACGATAGTTGAAAATTTATATATATTGATAAATAAAAAAAATTAAGTACATTTCATGCGTGAGGGGGTGGTGGGTTTATTTTATTAAAATACAAAGCTTTTGCTAAAGCGAAAACAACACAGCACATTCTACGACATCCCATTAAACTGCAAGAAAATGTTTTTGTTATTAGATTATTCAATTCATGAATTTGTTATATAGAGGATTTCATTTCGATTTACATTCGTTTATTGCTACCCAATTGATTATTAGTACATGGTTTACTTAAACGAAACACTTTAACAACAGAGAAATAAAAAATTGATATTGGAGAGTGTTCCCTCTTAGGCTTTTTCAGATTGCAAAGCCATGAACTTTGCGGAAAAAGGCTACAATGATTGAAGAGTATTTGGTATTTACAGATATTACTTTTTTGTATAATAAATATTAAATATGAAATAATGTAGTCTTTTTTTTTTTTTTGTCAACATGAAATAATGTAGTCTTTATTAGGCAAGATGGTATAATTATTCCTAGATATTACTCTATGTGGTAGGGGAAGAAATTTAAATTCTATTTTGCCCCTTCGAGTTAATGATTTCTCTAAACTCTGAACCCTATCAAATAAATTTCGTACCCCATCAGAAGCTAATTAATAGCGATTTTTTCCGCTAGCCAAATAGGTCACATACACATTATATAAATAAATATGACAAAAGTAACGAAATCTCTTAACAGTTACAGAACTGTAAAAATCATGAAAGCCTGGGTCTTGATAATTATTGTTTTACTAACGTTTGACTCCAAACTTTCAAAATTTAAATTTTTTTGCATGCCTAAATAAGCATACAATGATTACAAGTTACAATTATCCTCACTTTTCTCGTTTCACTTTTATTTTCTCACAATACCTATATTTATAATTACTTCGATCTTTCAATTATTTATAGACTGGAAAATGGGTAAAAATTATCCAATTCTTTTTTTCTACCTTTTAAATATTTTTAGTTTTAATTAACAGTCTAGAACTGTTTGCCCAAAAAAAAAAATCACTGTCTAGAACTAAAAAAAAGTAGTATAAATGACTTTCCTTCCAAAGTTATAATAATTTTTTAAAAGGACTGAATCATTTTGATAACTCTACAAATAATAAATATCATAATGTAAATTCTGATAAATTATACTCTTTTAGTTTTATAAAAAGTGTTGTTTAAATTTTTTACATATATATTAAAAAATAATTAAATTTTCTATTTTATTTTTTATTAATATATCAAACAATTTTTTTATCAGTCAATACATTTAAATAGCATGGACAAAACTGAAAAATTTACAAAACATCTGCATTAAAAATATAAAACAATACTTTTTGGTAAAACACAAAAATAAACCTTAATGAAATGAAAAAAGTATCTTGATAAAATACAATCTGATTAAGAAAATCTGAATATTCGAATATAGTAATAGACTAAGGAAAAAATATTATACTAGGAAAGTAGTTATGTTAATCACCCTAATTATTATAAAATCCTCCGACATAAATAAATTATTAAAACACAACCTTGTTATAACACACAATAATAGAAACGCGTTTGGAAAGAAGAAAAAAAACCTAACTCCGTTTTGTAGTTCCGAAGTCGTAACCTGCTCCATCACCTCTGGACACCACACCACCTCTCTCTCTCTCTCTCTCTCTCTCTCTCTCTCTCTTTATCATCCACTTCCGAACCTGTCGCTTCTAATTAATCGCATTTAATAAACGCGTCTCAAGTCCGTCATTGCGTCGGTGATGTCACCATAGTCTTCTTGACTCTGCTAGTCGTCTTTTCATAGCGACGAAGAAAAAAAGCTTCCATCTTCGTCGCCTTTAATCGAAACTCCGGCGATAAAGCTTCTACCTTTACTGCGTCTATAAAAGTTTCCGGCGAAAAGCTTTCACTTTTCACCGGGAAATGCAGATTCCGGCAGACAGGTCTTTGTCTTTTCTCTGTTTCTGCTGAAACGCCGACGTTTTTTGGTGAAACCTTATTTTACCTTTTACAGTTCTTTTTGCGAAATGTTTGGTGAAGAAAGCAAAAGACTTTTCATTTTTTTTTCTGAAATATTGTTTTTGTTTTTTTCATTTTACGATCGCTTTCACTTATAACGTTCTCCGTGTTCTCTTTCGCTCAACTTGCTTTTTTTTTCTTGCTCTGTTCTTATGGTGTCGGTAACGCAGTTACTGCGTTTGTAAACGCTACTGAAAGTTTTAGTGTATCTCTTTGTGATTGATTCAAAGTTGGGTTAGTAAATGCTTCTGATTTGACGAATATTGTTTGCTTTTAATTCTTAAGATTCTTCCTTTAATTCTCAAGATTTTTGTTTCCTTTCATAATCTCTTTCATAGTCCAAGTAAATATTCAGCAAAGGTCGGTCTTTTTTCTTGAATCTGAAGTTTTCTCATCTAAATTGTTGGTTATTGTTGTTGTTTACTGTAGCTATTGGAACTTTGATTGAGAAAGCTCTGTTTTTGTTTATTTTCTAATGTTGAATTGTGATGGTTTCAGGCGTTGAAGAAATGAATAAGCAACGAAGAAGAAACGTTCAGGCTCATGGCTTTGGAAGACAGATTCCAGGATGTTTGGGTCGGATGGTTAATCTGTTTGATTTTGGAACAGTTGGTAATGGAAAGAAGTTGCTTACTGAGAAACCCCATTTTGATAATGGTTAGGTTTCTTCTCTCTCTTTAAACCTCTGGATTAGTAAAGTTACGTATTTTAAGACATTTTGATATTGATGATGATGATGATGATGGATGGCTTCACAGGGTCTATCAGGAGGAATCAGTTAAATCGTATAGAAGATAAAGTTGTGAGTTGTTGACCCTGTAAAGACAATTGCTTTCTCTTATTGTTTCTTATTATGTGATAAGAAAGTGTTCATCTTTTGTTTATTGGGAGTGTAGGATGTGACGAATGGTGGAGTCAATGGAACACCAATGAAGATGCTTCTAGAGCAGGAAATGTCCAAAGAAATGGAATTTAAGCTTAGTTCGACAAATTTGGTTGCAAAGTTGATGGGTCTTGATTCCTTTCCTCAGACACAACCTGCTCCAAGGAGTAATAGTTTAAAGCCTCGTCTAAAGAGGTCGTTAAGTCACGGGGAATATAAAGATGTCTATGAGATTTGGCAGAAACCTGAGGAATTAACTAGTAATGGTGTGGAGGGTTTAAGCAAGAAGAAGATGGACATCGTCCGTGAAAAGTTCTTGGAGGCGAAACGTTTGGTTACAGACGATAAACTTCGACATTCCAAGGAGTTTCAAGAAGCTATGGAAGTTTTGAGTTCCAACAAGGAGTTGTTCCTCGAGTTTTTGCAGGAATCGAATAACTTCTTCTCTCATCATCTTCACAGTTTCCAATCCACTGTGCCACCAACCCCAGAGAAGTCAAAGCGGATCACTATTTTGAAGCCTTCAAAGACCATTCTTGATGAAAAGTTAGGAAATAAAGCAGCCATTGAATCTTCGAGAGACGGAATGAAGAGTGAAAAGAGTCTTGATTTGTTCAAATGGCCGGTTGAAGAAGAATATCCGACAAGTCAGTCAACTCGAATAGTTGTTCTCAAACCTAATGGCCATGCCACAAAGGCTTCATCATGTCCAACATCTCCAAGAGGTTTTGAGGAGAGAGAGTCAAGAGATGTGGCTAGGAGAGTGAAGAGACAGATTCTAAAGGAAGAAACTTTACGTTCTTCTGTCTTCTCCAATGGCTATATAGGCGATGATAGTTCTCTTAACGACTATGCAGATTCTGAAATCATGTCACCGGTCTCTAGACATTCATGGGATTATATCAACAAGTATGATAGCCCTTTTTCTTCCTCGCCCTTTAGCAGAGCCTCGGATTCTCCAGAGTCATCATCCGTCTGCAGAGAGGCCAAGAAACGGCTTTCTGAAAGATGGGCATTGATGGCAGCATCTAATGAGAATTTGCAGGAGGCCAAAGTTATGGAAAAGAAAGGCTCTAATAGTACATTAGGTGATATGCTTGCACTTCCAGATTTGAAAGATGATCTTAGAACAAAAGAAGAAACAAGTGAAGGTAATGAACAGGAGGGTCCTAGAGTGTATGCATCTTGCTTAGCTGGTAATGTCAGTAGAGAAGAAGGAAATTTAAAGGCTCTTAAAACCCTTACGCGGTCGAAATCTCTCCCTGAATCATCGATAAGTCTGGGACACAAGTCCCTTGATACCAACAAGGGGGAATCCAAAGTTCCAGATGAGCTGACAAAGTCAAAGAGCTTGAAATGGTCTCTGAAAGGTAAAGTCTCGAACTTTCTTTTCTCGAGGAACAAAAAATCCAGTAAGGAGAGATCTTATGAGGATCCCCAAGTGGTAAATTCTGAAATCTTAGATCCTAACGATGAATATGATGCATCAGTGTCTGCCAAAAGCATGAATTCTCGTGAGGTAGTATAATCATATAAAACACATTTGCTGATTTTAATCCACTAATCTGTTGCATATTTTATTCACAAACAAATATGCTTTTTCAAATATATCTGTACAGGGAGGCTTCTCAATTGCAAAGGCAACCACTTTCAGAAACTCTAGTGAGTGGCGTGATGAACCAAGTCCAAGTTCAGTCTTGGAAACTTCTTTTGATGAAGATGATGGAATCTTTTTTAATTCATCTGTCTTGAATAGGTCATCCTCTTCTCTGGGTAAGGTTTCGTTTAAAGCCTCTCTCTTTATTATATATCCTGTTTCATATTGATCTTATATAAACCAAAATTTTTGGAAAAAAAAAAACAGAACGGGAGATGAAATCCAACTTATTAGGAAAATCACCTCCTATAGGGTCCATTGGTCGAACCTGTTCATTCGATGACTCGACAGTAGCTCGGTGCTTCTCATCGAAACGCTCTACTACTTCCACAAGAGACGAGGAAGAAGACTTGCGTCTCCTCATCAACACACTCTTATCAGCAGCTGATCTCGATGCAATCTCAGACGATCTTTTGTCTAAATGGCATTCAGCAGAGAGCCCACTAGACCCATCTCTGAGAAACAGCTATGCAGACTCAACAGAACAGCAAAGACTCGGATCAAATGTGAAGAAGTTAGCGTTCGACCTTGTCAACACACTGCTCTTGGAGCTAACACCTAGCTATCTCGGACCTCACAGTCCCTTAATTCTCTCTGGTAAGCCATTGCGGGTCTATGTGATAAACCGGATGCAAGAATGTTTAACGGGTAACGGAAGAGTGGAAGATCGTTGGTGGGATGAAGACGGAGACTTGAGCAGTTTAGCGGTAAATAAAGTGGTGAGGATTGAAGTAGCGGAAATTGGTTCGCAGGAGTGTTTGAGATTGGAAATGGATTCAATGGGAGAGGAACTAGAGTTGAAGTTGCTGGAGGAGTTAGTGGAGGAGGCTTTGATGGATTTGTCAGAACAACCAAAATTATTCATTCCAAGTATTTGTTAATCATATGAATGTATATTATATGGTTCTTTATGTGTGTATAATATATGGTGAATTTCGCATTCTATTATGGCTGTTTGGGGTGAATGATAATGGAAAGTAGTGTTACATAGATATTTGGGGGTATCTGGATCCAGGATTCGATCCGAAAAATTGGATATCTGGCTAAGGCGGATACGGATCTGGATAATGAATTTTTGGATATGGCAGATTCGGATACAAATACGAATAATAGAAAAATTTGACCCCATAATGGATATCCGACCTTTTCTTTCTTTTGCAAATATAACCCTATTATTTACTCTAAGTCGAAATCGACTTTGAAATATTGAACTAAATACATGGCTCAACATCGTTTTTTCTCATCTTTCCTAAATATCATATTTTTTCTAAATAAATACGGATACAAATATCTAAATTTTTTTCGGATATTCAGATATTTGGATCCGAATATCTCCAAAAACCTCGGATATTTGAATCCACTCAGGCCCAGATATCACCTCTTTTTTTTTATTCCAATGTCTCAAGATTGTTCCAAACTTTCAAATCTCATTTGGTAGGTTATAAAAATGCAGGTTGCCTACAATTACATTTATAATAATAATAAAAAATTGGACAAATGTGTGGACAAACGATGGACCAATGTGTGAACGCATATACTAATGTTAGCTGTGATTGATTTTGACTTTTATTTCTGCGAGTAATATTTTAGCTTTTTTTTTATTTAACTATTGTTGAAATATTTCATCACTTCACACAAAATATTGTTACTAAAGATATAAACTTTGATATCTTGAACTTCTACAAATTGGTAAGAAGAAATCTGTTGGATATTTCTGCTCATGAGATTCTGATCAGCATTGTGTTAGCCTAGTACAAGAGCATTTTAATTACTCTAAGTGGCTTGTAATGGTTTCTAGGTGAAAGAACAAACGAAATGAAAAGTCGAAGCTTTATTTTTCTTCTTCTTAAGATTCGATTATAATGTGTGTTATACTTTTATAGGAATACATAATCTAAACCTAGTGTCTTTTTTTATTTGATGAGCTGGTTGTTGACTGTCACGTGATTGTGTCACACGATCCAAGCGCCTCAAAACGGTTTTGTAGCTTAATCACCGTACTGCATGACGATGATTATCCTGCTAATGCTATGTTTTTGTCTTGTTGCATAGGTGATCGTTGTGTTGTACTGGGCTGGATCTTTCAATAGCTCGTATTGGGATGTGGGCATTTTTGCAGTGTAATGTCGTTTTGAGCTTTATCGTTTACACTCCCCCTCAAACTTGGAGTCAGAGGAACATAGACGCCAAGTTTGAACCGTAGAGCTTCGAATGGTGTTGTTGCCAGGGACTTGCTAAAGATATCTGCAAGTTGCTGATGTGCCGGAATGTGATTGACATTGAGGTCTCCAAAAGCAACTTGTTCACGTACATAGTGATAATGTGTGCCATAGTGTTTAGTCCTTGCATGATATGCCGGATTCGTTGTGAGATAAACCGCAGAGAGGTTATCACAGAAGAGTTCTGGTGCCTCACCTTTCGAAATACCCAAATCACAGAGGAGATTAACAAGCCAAGTAATTTCAGACGCGTATCAGATAAGGATCTATACTCGGCCTCTGTAAAACTTTTGGAAACAGTTGGTTGCTTTAGTGATGACCAAGAAATTATATTGTTGCTTAGGAAAGTGCAGAATCCCCAGTCAGATCGTCTAGTGTTGTGGCAGCCAGCCCAATCACTATCACTATATGCTCTCAATTTGCAATCAGTAGCTTTATTAAAAGAAATGCCCATAGTTGAAGTTCTTTTGATGTACCTTAGGATCCTTTTGAGCAAGTTAAAGTCTGATACAGTGGGTGCGTGCATCTTTTGGCACACGTAGTTGACTGAAAACTGGAGATCCAGTCTGGTGTGCGTCAAATACTGCAATTTACCTGCCAAACTCCAAAAATACATTGGATTTTCAAATAGTTCAGTTTGATAAGGGACTTTATCCGGCTGAAGTGGCAAAGGAGTAGCCACAGGTGAACAGTTTCATATAGCTGCAGTGATGAGAAGGTCCTCAACATACTTTTGCTGGGACAAAAACATACCATTTTGATGAAATTTGGCATGGATTCCGAGAAAATAATGCAATCTTCCCACTTAGATCCCAAAATATGCATTTCTGGTGTTAAAGGGACAAGTGACCAGGTATGTGTCTCAGCAAAATTATCCATTCCTTCATTCATAGCAGCAATCCATCTTCGATCTTTTAAGGCTTCAGTGACTGTATTAGGCATATGATGAGAAATTTTATGAGTTAATAGAGGGTACCTCTGATTTCGTTTTATTATGCCAACTTTAGATCTTGTAAGCATTGGATGAGAGTTCTAAGTTTCTGCAGGAGGATTGCTAGATTCTGCTTCTATTTGCGTGGAGGATGATGAGGAAGGGTTTTTTTCTTATAGGAACAAGGTCACCCAGAACACTCCTCATCATTTTCAGGTAATAACACATATGTCTCAGCAGTTGGAGCAGGAGGAATAATTTGCAGAGAAGGTGAACTATTCTGATCATTAGTAGGTAATTGAGAAGCATCCCCCTCTGTAGTTATTGTTGGAAGGTGAGCTGCTCAGTAGGCTGTTTTTTAAAATTTTGAGCTGGGGATATGATATCTGTTTCTGATGTTTGTATGGCTATTTCTTCAGTCTCTTGAGTTGTGATGTTGAGACAACCCTTAAGCCAAACATAAAGTAGAGGAGTCGTTTGTTGTGAGTTTTCATGTTCATTATAAGAGTCAGTGAAGAGAAACGAATCTTCATCAAATAACACATGGCGGCTAATGTATACGCTGCCTGTAGGAGGATAGAAGCACCTATACCCTTTGTATTTATCAGTGTAACTGAGAAACACGCACTTCAGAGACCTTAGATCGAACTTATTATGAGAACAGGCTTTGAGAGTGGGAAAGCATGTGCAGCCAAATGTTCTTAGAGCAGAATAATCCGGAGCCTTTTTAAATAGAACCTCATAAGGACTTGTGTAGTTGTCAAAAGCAGTTGTTGGCAACAAATTGCTGAGAAAATTTGCTGTAAAAAAGGCTTCAACACAAAAGTTATGAGACACTTTACTTTGAAGAAACTTTACAGAGGAAATGAAAAGTTGAAGTTTTATTTCTCTTCTGCTTAAAATTCGATTACAATGTGTGTTATCCTTTTATAGGAATACATAATCTTAACATAGTGTCTTCTTGACTTGATGAGCTGGCTGTTGACTGTCACGTGATTGTGTCACATGATCCAAGCACCTTAAAACGGTTTTGTAGCTTTATCGACGTATTGCATGACGATGATGATCCTGCTAATACTCTGTTTTTGTCTTGTTGCACCGGTGATCGTTGTGCTGTACTGGGCTGGATCTTTTGATAGCTTGTATTGGGCGATGGACCTTTTTGCAGTGTAATGTCGTTTTGAGTTTTATCGTTTACACTAAATTTGCAGCAATAATAGTTAAGTCAGTAGCTAACAGCTTAAAATGAAGTTTAGGCAGAAAAGTTGAAAATTGTTTTGGGCTTAGAAGATGTTAGATTGCTCTAAAATTCATCCTATAGTTCTTTGCCTGAGTTTATTCTATATTTCTATATTTGTTTTTTGTGATTGATTTATTGAGCAAATGAAATAAAATAAATAAATTTCTTTATCTTTTCATATTCTTCCTCTCAAGTATCCTTTTAGTTTACAAAAATGTTTACAGTGTAAAAATTAAATCTTTCATCGATTTTTCATTTTCCATCTTTTTTTTGGTCGAATGAGAAAAAGAGTTTATGTTACTCCAAAGGGCCGACATGCTCTTTAGAAACTACTACAACCCTGTATTTAATTTTATTAGGCTTTATCCAAGCCATCTTCAATTGATTTTAATGCCCCTTAATCGTTTAGGTGAGGAATAGAAATTGCCTATGATATGTGTAGATGTCCTTAGCCCATGTATAGACTTACTTTTAGACATCCAACATCACTAGCTTGTCACTATTCATTTCTTTTGGATTTGGCAAGATCCAAAAGGGTCCAAGCTAGTGATGGATATAAGGTCCACCTAAATATGTAGCTTTTACATATCAACTTTTTATATATATATATATATATATATATATATATATATATATGATGTTATATCATTATATTCTTTTGTTTTTTCTTAAAAGTTCAAGTTGAAATCAGTACAGCTCCTCAGCTTTGGGGATTGAAGTATAGCAAATATAGTCTTCTTCCCGCAGTTGGTGTTCGAACTCAGGATATGTCCCAACTCTTCTTAAGCATGACTCTGTCAAGTGGTTGCCGATTCCATTTTACTTACTTCTTACACGATGTATTTTTTATCAGATATTTTTTTATTATAGATATACAATATTTAAATAAATGAATGATGAAAAAGATAGTTACCAACACCCTCGTACATGCACACCTTCTCTGTCTTTTCTATCCTCTCGTTACCTCAAAAGAAGGGAACAAAAATAGGGATTTTGGGGTCGCTATTTAATTATTGATGCTTATTTGTTACTTATTATTAGGCAAAGGTCACCTTTGTTATTATACCAAAACCAAACTAACATTAATTGACTCATTTCTATATCTTTGCGCCTCGCAGATTATATCAATAAAAGTTCAATGAAAAATTATGAGGAATACATCAATAAAAAATTAAATTAACTAATTTACCACTTTTTTTTCTTTCCAAATTTATCAGTTTTTTCTAGCTAAACACTTAAACTATCCTTTTTTTTTTTTTTATCTCTTCGTAACGGTTCGAGACTGTCCTAATAAAAATGAAAAGGTGTGCCCAAGGAAAACAAACGAACCGGCGTCACTTTTCAAGCTAAATATATTTGTCTTCATCATTTTCTTTTTTCATTGTAGACCATTTTAATACATAAATTTTCACTTTCCCATTTCATCTGCTATCGACACCTTTACTGAAGTTCTTACCTTCTTTCACTTTCGTTCTCGTCTAACAGTAATTTTTGAACTTTAAATCGCCCATTCTCACCTTATTAAGCAACTGCAAATCTTCTACAATGTGTGCTAATCTCTTTTTAAAAATTTTGTTTTTTTCTCGAGAATTTATTTTCACCAGTTATCATTTTTCATCAACGATATCTATTTTCTAAATCGGTTTCCGTCTCAAACCTAAAGATCTCTAAACTCTTTCGTTTTCCGAATTCTCGTTTACTCAAAAAAATTTACTTTGTCCACTATATTTCTTTCAAAATCAATTTCTAATTTTGTCTCTGTTGCGTACATTTAAATTCTTCCTCCTCCTAAACTCGTTGTCGACTTTGAAACTTATTTTCGTGTTCCTAAACCATGGATAATTTACCGGTTTTTCTGTCCACGATGAAATTGGTAGCTTATATTTCCTAAATTTTATCGGAATAATTATGTCCACGATCTATCGATTTCAATTTTTGTCCCGAATATTTCTTGATTTTCTCTGTGTCTTTGGTTTTCCTAATCAATGGACCATTTTTATTATATGTTTCTGTCCACGATATATATACAAGTGTATATATACTCTCTTTAATAGCTATTCCCAACTGTAAACACTAAGGCAATTTCAGTCATGACTTAGGCCGTCTAGTCTTTTCACCGTTATCGGAAACGATAACAGTTCCTACTTTTATTATTATTTTTACTAATCACAACTGTCATTTCTTTTATTTAAGCCGTTTATCCATTCATTTTTTCTTTACTTCACTTTACCTCATTCGTATCATATTCTACCAACTCCGTTACTATTATTTTAATTTTTGCCATCTATATACTATTTTGTCTATATATCTCTATAACTTTACCTTTATCATTAAGCTCAAATTGGGTATGACATTAATATCAATTAATATCCACCACCCTCATATTTTCTCTTAGCCAACTCCTTTGTGCATATTCTCCTTCTGTCTACGGTTTCTATTATTCAATTACAAAAAACCTCTTCACATCTTCATGTCCACTCCCTTACTCTATTAATCTTCTTCTATCAATATTTCTACGGCTTCTATATTTTCTATTATGTTTTCTGCTACCACTTTGTATTTTACATTTCAATCCAACTTGTCCACGGGTCTAACTTAAACAATCTACATCTGTCTACAAATATATGTTTTCCGATAGTCATAACTCTTCCAATCTATACAATATCGACTCAAAAAATTTCACTTATGTCTCTTATTTTTATTCTCATATCGTCTACCAACCTGTTTTTATTTTAACGTGTCCACTGCCTCACTTTATCAATATTCCGATGATCAGAACTCATCAAATTTATCAACGACCAATAGCCGAAACAATACTAAAAACATTTCTCTTTCCTGCTCGGACAAGTGGATCTCCAATTTCCATGCTTTTTCACCAAAGATATGTTTGTCCCTTTTACGTTGAATCTACTATGAAAAAGTGGTAGATCTCGTACACGTATGATTCAATGG
Organism: Crucihimalaya himalaica; assembly: GCA_004349715.1. Classification (NCBI taxonomy): domain Eukaryota; kingdom Viridiplantae; phylum Streptophyta; class Magnoliopsida; order Brassicales; family Brassicaceae; genus Crucihimalaya; species Crucihimalaya himalaica. The sequence continues at coordinate 71,358 of SMJT01000067.1, forward strand.
TAGATTGTGAAAAGCCATGGCAATGATAAGTTGGAAAATAAGCCCAAAGTTCAACGCTATCTATCAAATTTTTCTGAACTTATATCATTTGCATTATTGAAATGTGTTTTAATAGTGTAGTTATATGGACGTTGAAGGAGAAGGGGACATTCCCTTTTTAGTAGCAAATTCAAATATTTCGTACTTTGATTTATTTTTCTACTTGCAAATTTTTCGAGAAGTCCTTTCAGTAGAACCATTACTACTGTATTGATACGACCATTGTTTGTATTGAGTTAAAAAAAAAAATATATATATATATATATATACGACCATTTTCTTTGCACCATGTTTTATATTAACAACTAATATGTTTGATGTAAATCGATATATATATATATATATATATATCTGGTTTAAAGACGTAATTTCTCAAACTCGACTAAAGAATACCCAAGTCAATATACTTCAATTTTGTTTTTATATTTTAATGGTATGACTATATTTTTTAGTTAATAAGCAAAACAAATGGTTTTTAGAAATTTTCTTTTTGCCACGTAATTTTTTTTTGTTTAATACTTTCATTGCGCTACAAAAGTTGTTTTAGTTTAGAACTATTCTCAAAATTCGATGCCTATTTTTTCTTCCCTATATGTCTCTTTGACTCCGGAAGATCATTTATTAATAGATATTTTATTTTGAAGTGTATATATGTCTGTTTTTTTTTTTTGTCAACTTTTGTTACATGTTCTAGCGTTTTACTGTTTTAGCATGTGTTATATATATCAATTTATCGATGAGAAATCACCTCTAACAATTGTTGCCGTTTAATTTTACAAATTTGAGAATTTATAATAGAAAATTCATAAAAATATCTAGATGATTTGATTGAAGTTCATTTCTTTTTTTTTGTTTTTCTTAAGATTGAAGTTCATTTCTCACAATTTGGTATGTATTTAAATTATGATAAACAGGTTCTTTTTCGGTTAATTCAATATTTGATCATATACACTTATATGTTGAAACTTGAATGTGAACCCGCGTGCCGAAAAGGCTAAAAGAGCTTTATAGTTGGGTTTAGTAACCTTCGGCTGCAAACATTCTTATGGGTTGTCCACATTTAATAAACTAATCTTTTTGTTCGAGTATGACATATTTTTCTTATTAATAATATAGTTATTCATCTTTCTTCAAGGCCAAGATAGTGTTTAGATTCTTCCAAAAATCACAAGTTAGACTTTATTAAGTGAAATCCACAAGAAAAAATGTTGGTTTTGTCCAATACAACAACAAAGATAAATAATTATTCTTATAACGAAAAATGAAAGAAAATAAAGAAGAGACAAAAAGCTGAAAGGAGAAGGTGGTGAAGAGTGTTCTGACTTGTCACGGACACAAACCTTTCATACATTAGTTTTGTGTTCCATATGATGACGTGCCCCAGTCACGCCTCCACGTGCACATTATTCCACTCCCCACTACATTTATAATTATATCTAATGTAATTCCAGAAAAGAAAAGAAAAAACTCGAGTTTCAGGACCATATATATATATATATATATGCTCTACATTTGGACTTCGGAAAAAGAGAAAAAAATAGTTATTTTCAAAATTTCATCCACAATGTTTTAAGATCCAATTGCGACTAATAGATCGGAGTCATCGGAACGGTAAAATCTGTGAACTCTAGAGATTGAATACTAAATCAAGATATAAAAGCATTTTTTTTATTAGCTTAAGAAAACTTACTCAAAAACTAAAGTTTCTCAATCTCACTCTCAAATCTCTTAAAGGTATATCACACATTGGCAACTCTTTATATAATGAGAGCTTTAGACAATTTCCTTATTTCTCAAATAGGTAAACTTACATACTTAGATGACTCCTAAATAGAACTAATCCTAATCTTTTACTAATCATTACTTGGTAGGATTTAGGATATCTTCTTTTTCCTTCAAGCTTATCCCAACAATCTCCTCTTTAAGCTTGACTTCCTTATCTAATACACTATGAACTCCAATGTGGTTTCTCATTTCCTTGAATTTTTCTTTAGCAAGTGCTTTGGTTAGAATGTCAGCTCTTTGCTCAGTCCCAGGAATATGTATACCTTCAACTTGACCATTTTCAACACATTCTCTTATGAAATGGTATCTCCGATGAATGTGTTTGCTGCGGCCATAGAAAACTGGATTCTAGGTTAGTGCGATTGCAGATTTGTTATCAACTCGTATTGTCACCTTTTGACACACTATACCGATGATCTCTGCAAACAATTCTTGGAGCCAAATAGCTTGTTTAGCTGGCTCTGATGCTGCCATGAATTCAACTTCACAGGAAGATAGAGCCACCACTTGTTGCTTTTGGGAACACCATGTGATCGGACACTCATTAAAATAGAAGACATGACCAGCAGTACTCTTCCCATCATCAATGTCCACACTGTGGCTACAATCACTGTATCCTATTAAGCCCGATTGAAATCCTTGCTTGAAGTGAAGGCCATGAGCAAGTGTTCCTCGAAGGTACCTTAAGATCTGTTTAGTGCAGCTCCATGTGACTCTCTTGGCTCCTGCAAATATCGACTTAATATCCTTACAGAATATGAAAGATCAGGTCGAGTATGGAGCAAATATCTGAGGCATCCAATGTTTCTTCTATAGAGTTGTTCGTCAATATGTCTCGGATCTTGTGTTTTAGAAAGTTCCAAATCGGGATCCATTGGTGTAATTGCTGAATTGCACTCACTCATTCCAGCTCCTTCTAAGATCTTCTTTGCATATTTTTCTTGTCTTAACACGATCCCATTCTGTTCTTGGAGCACTTCAATACCGAGATAGTAGGTAAGCTTTCCTAGATCACTTATGTCAAATTTTCCTGCCATTCTTTTCTTGAATTCAAGTATCAATTCTAAGCTGGAACCTGTGACAAGTAAATCATCCACATAGTCTGCCACGATAAGAAGATGTGCCTTGTTCTGTTTTCTGTACAGAGAGGGTTCCTTGGAGCACCTTAGGAAATTCATATCACCAAGAATTGTATTGAGCTTGGTGTTCCATGCCCGAGGTGCTTGCTTAAGTCCATAAAGTGCTTTGTGTAGTTTGTAAACCTTTTCTTCACTGCCCTTGATTATAAACCCTTCTGGCTGAGTAACATAGACATCTTCTTTTAAATCTCCATGGAGGAACGCAGTTTTCACGTCTAGGTGGTGAATTTCCCAACCGTTGGATGCTGCTAAGGCAATAATGAACCGGATTGTTTCAATGCGAGCTACTGGAGAAAACACCTCATCAAAGTCAATCCCTTGTCGTTGTACGTAGCCTTTTGCCACAAGTCTTGCTTTGTATTTGTTGATGCTTTTATCCGAGTTGCGTTTTACTTTAAAGATCCATTTTAAGCCGATTGGCTTCACTCCAAAGGGTAGCTCAACTAGACTCCATGTCATGCTCTTTGCTATTGAGATGATCTCTTCTTCACAGGCATCTCTCCATACTTTCAACTCACTTGCATCTTTAAAATCCCATGGTTCCTCATTAATTGTTAGTAGAAAATGTTCTCCTTCTACTTCTGCTAATAGCACATAGTCATTTAGATAGCTTGGTTTGTTGACTTGTCTTCCGGATCTTCTCAGAACCGGCTGTGGCTCTTGTTCTCCCATATCTTCCAGCTCTCTTTCAGTTTCTGATTCATTAGCAGTCTCTTCTTCACCAACATTGTCACTGTTTTCATTATTTTCTCTGTTTTCCTCTGTTTCATCACTGTTTTCACTCCTTCTTATGCCATTGTTACCAAAATCTCTGATGCTAAGAGTAAACGTCCCTGGTTGCTCAGATAGTTCATCTGACTTATTCCACTTCCAGCTCTTATATTCATCAAACACCACATCTCTGCTTACTGAGAACGGAGAACGGAGAGCAAAAGCTGGATGCAGAGAGCGAGAGCGGAGAACGGTGACTTAAAAAACTAATAATTTAAGAAAAAAAAAACTAATTTATATAAAATTAAAATATAGTTTAAAAGTTAAGAAACCAATATATTATAATTCAAAAAAAATTAATATTATATTTTAGTAAAAAAAAATATGAATGTACATATGTATTTTGAATTGTGACAAAATAATAAAAAGACCTATATTTTGAACTTAACAACAAAATACACATAATTTTTATTGATAAGTTTTGTTTTAAAAAAATATTTAATTTGATTTTTTCCAACTAATAACAGATTTTGTGGAAATATGTTACGTTATATCTTTTGAATTTAAAGTGTTATAACACTTAATGGTTAAAAGTCAATTGCAGATTTTTAAGAAACCTGAATTATGGTGGTGACTCAACTAAGAGAACACGTAACCTCCAAAATAATGTGTTGCAAATCATCCTTTTAGATTCGATTCTAAGATCGTGTTTAAAAAACATTAATTCATAGTTTTATACCAAGATTAGAACTCAACACATTATCACTTTTTCCATGTAAAAATTCAGGGAAAAAATAGAACCAGAAATCCTAGCTAGAACCAAACCGAATTCGAAATCAACAAAATAAATAAATGGATCCTAGACTCTTATATGCGAAAAATTGGAACCAAATCCGAACCGAATGGATACCAAAATATAATTATATGTTCCTAATATTAATTATATTTAGAACTGATATAATCCAATCATCTTAAAATTATAATTATAAACTGAAAAATCTATTATTTTTAGACTAATTTAATTAAAATACTAAAAACATAAAAAAAATATCAGAAACTCTTAGTTATATTTGTCAAAATTTAACTAAAATTTATTTAAATTTATCATTTTTTTCAACATTTATGGTTTCTATAACCAAACCGAAAATTTTGAGAACCAAACCAAAACTCCAAGAATACTTAAACGGATCCTAAACTCATTTACCCAAAAATCATGGACCTGTTCCTACCTAAAACCGAAATAAAAACCTTAATATCCTAGATCTTATGGAATACTAATGTATCTTTTAATAGTAAAATGAATTATTAGGTCATAATTTTCAATATTAATGTGCATATAATGACCAAAGCAAAAATTAATATAAAATCTAGGTTTGGATCAATATGAGTTTTGTTTTCGCTTTTTAGCATTTTATAAATCAAAACCACATTACATAGTATCATTTTTCAACTTTATCTTATTTCTTTATCAAATAAATACTGTAAATCTTTCTTTGATTAGTGTGCATAGTAATTCACCACTAACTAATTAATGATATTTTTCTTCTTTTGTCTTTAAGCCGAACTCGGAGTTAATCAAGAACCGCAAGAGAAAGTACAAAGCACTCTAGAAGTGTAAGTAAAGGAGTTATTTAAGATCATCCATTAATATAAAGCCACGTGTCAATCGAACACAACAAAACAAATCCAACCGTACGATTCAACTAGAGGAAGCTAAAACTGTACCTCAACCGCTTTTAAATACACGAAAGCTTCACATAACTTCCCCATTCTCTCTCACACTCTGTCTTATCTCTCTTTACAAAATGGATAAAAGTAAAACGTTTGGAGAACAATATTGGTGGAGGTCAAATCCAGCGTTTCAACCGCCTGAAACGCCGTTAGATTCTATGGAGTTTTTGTCACGTACTTGGAGCGCTTCTGCAACTGAAGTTTCAAGAGCCGTCGTCGCGTCTCCTCCGAGTTCTCAACCGCCACAAATGCGTTTCTCGGAGATCCAGAGTGGTTCTTCTGACGTTACTTTGGTCCCGGAAGATGAAGTAAACGGTGTCGTTTCTGGAAACACTTTCTCTTTTGCTTCTTCTGAGACTTCTTTGATGGTTATGGAACGTATCATGGCTCAGTCTGTAAGTATAATTATTACAAATCAAAATTAATGTGTAGAAATTTTACTAACAAATATTGTCACAAGAATCATAAGTCATACCTATATGTCTATGTTACTAACTTACTATTATTAAACTTCTATTACAGTTTTTTTTAACACCACTATCTTTTCTTGTAACAGCCGGAGATATCATCGCCACGGACCTCAGGGAGACTATCACATAGTTCTTTCACCGACAGCCCTCCGATCTCTCCCTCTGACATCGACGACTTTAAGGTCAGTTAAATTCTTGAACCGGTTTAAAGAAACACTAAACCGGAATCACGAAGTATTTTCTTTGGAATAAATATCTTCCATACTTAGTAATTCATCAGTCCGTTACTTTATCATTAGATTAGGGTGGGTTAAATCTGTGAGATGGGTCTATAATGTAAAAACATAAAAACACGTTGACAAAACAAAAAGGCTAGCTAAGTTAGTAGCGAAGTCACAACTCAGTAGAGTAAGAAAAACAGAGGAACACAAAACTCAGGCTTTCTCTTCTCCCAAAGCATTTTCACTGTCAATCACTCTAAGTTTAGCAGTATTTGTCTTTTATTTTATCCACTTAATTTTAATTTCTATTTTTGTATTTATGGTATTTATATCATTAAAGTAACGAATTCGATTTAGTATTTATTTTAAAAAAATAATATAGTTGTGTCAGCATTTATGGTTTTGGACCCAAATATTGGCTGGCTTATATTCACAACGGTCTATTTCTCACAGCCTTTTATTTGGACAAATGAAAATACTTTTACATTAAATATTCATTATAATGATACATTTTTTTGTTTTTTTTTTCTTGAAAACTAAAGGAAAAATGAAAAACTTTAATTCAATTTTGTTCCAACTAGGAAAATGAAAAACTTTGTTCCAACTAGGAAAATGAAAAAAATTTAATTCAATTTTCTTTTTCACTTTTTCTCAAACAAATAAGTTCGAAACTTTTAGATAATTTTTGAAATATTTGTCCAGCAATTCTACCGTGTAAGTCCATCCCTTAATGGGCACATACATGGTCCATCCGCCATCCCTGGCACCGCCGGAGGGTCTAAAACTGTTGGCCGGTGGCTGAAGGATCGGCGAGAGAAGAAGAGAGAAGAGACACGTGCACAGAATGCACAGCTTCACGCGGCTGTATCTGTAGCCGGCGTGGCTGCCGCAGTGGCTGCTATCGCTGCAGCCACCGCCTCTCAGTCGAGTGCTGGAACCGACGAGCAAGTGGCCAAAAATGACTCTGCGGTGGCTTCCGCTGCGACTTTGGTGGCGGCACAGTGTGTGGAGGCAGCAGAGATTATGGGAGCTGACCGCGAGCTCTTGACCTCCGTTGTCAGTTCTGCCGTCAACGTTCGTTCTGCCGGAGATATCATGACGTTGACCGCCGCCGCTGCCACAGGTATGTTTCTCCCATTAAGCAATCATGTCATTAGTGTAATGTTTAATAAATTGTTACTTCAATATGTCGTTACTATAATTTTTAAAAATTGTTACTTCAATAGAAATTTATAAGAATAAATAAATAAATCCCATCTTTATCTTGTGTCAAAATACATCCCAAAATGTTACAAGTCCTTAGTAAAGTAAACCTAAGAAAGACTAAAAATTTGATACCTGTATTTTAAACTTTCAATTATGAACCATATAAAAGTTAGTAGTTCTTTCATGACCTGTGGAGTAGCCACTCATTTGAAACTACACTGGCCAGATATGATATGAATTTCTCTAGAAAGAATAAACTTTGGCCTAGAACAACTTGGCCACCATGAATGTGTTAAAAGTACTAACTTATTTTTGTTATGTGCATAGCTTTGAGAGGAGCTGCGACATTGAAGGCGAGGGCATTGAAGGAGGTATGGAACATTGCGGCTGTGATTCCGGTGGATAAGGGAATACCAAAAGGCGGTGGAGGTGGTTACAGAGGAGGCGAGTTAGCTTCCGAGGACAATTTTCTTGGGGTTTGCAGTAGAGAATTGCTAGCTAAAGGTTGCGAACTGCTTAAACGCACCCGCAAAGGTTTGTTAATGTCTTTTAACCAATTTAGTTCATGTTAAGTAGTTCTTGAATACATCAGTATTATTTTTCTTTTATTCATTTCATATTTTTCAGGTGATCTTCATTGGAAAGTTGTTTCTATCTACATAAATAGAACAAAGCAGGTAAAACATATATAGAATTAAAAGATAAAAACAGATATTGAATTGTACTACTCCTTATGTTTTAGTTACAAATAGTTAATATGTGAATCGACCTTTATTGTGGAAACTAATCTAAATATTTTTTATTGTTTTAATGTGCATTTTATCTTTATTGCGCAGGTAATGTTGAAGACTAAGAGCAAACATGTTGCTGGGACCATTACAAAGAAGAAAAAGAGTGAGTGAAATAGTGATGCTTTGCTTCATACTTACTCTTGCTTTGTTTTAAATTGGGAATCCAATAGATCAAAAGGTCAAAAAGGTACCAACTTTGGAATTTTTTTGAAGTTTAAGAGACTATTAGATCGTAAAGTTAAAGACAGATCCAAACTTTCATGAAAAGATTAATTAATCAGTTTAGAATACAAGTCTCTTTCTTTTTTATATATATTTATTTTGTCTTTAGAAATGGATTAGTCTAATGGTAAATCCATTTCACATTTCTTTTTCTGTTCACATAAGTCTTAAGTTTGTGGTCTATAACTAAAAATATTTTCTTTCTATATCGCTGAATTTGATGTATTGATCTATATAGATGTGGTGGTGGAATTGGTCAAGGGATTACCGGCATGGCCTGGCCGGGAATTGCTCGAGGGCGGAGAGAATTTGAGGTATTTCGGGCTAAAGACAATGGAGAAAAGAGTGATTGAATTCGAGTGCAAAAGCCAAAGGGAATATGATCTTTGGACACAAGGTGTTTCCATGCTTCTTTCAATTGCTTCTGATAGGAAACATAAATGGTGAATTAAGGTATAATCTTGGGGTAAAGTCAAAATGAAATGGATACTAATGGGGGAAATTTGTATTATCTCTTTTTCTTGGGCTGTTTTTTTTCCTAGCATAGAAGGGAAAATGGATCTAAAAGTGTTTAATTTGTACTAGAATATGTAAAGTTCATAGTATTCTTGATTTGTAATCTAAGGTGATGGAGGAAATCGGATACTGCAATGGGTGAAATTGTAGTTTTTAATTATTCTGGGGTGGTCGTAGTAACTGTGTGGACTTATTTTAAAGTTCTCCAAAATTTACTCTTATAGTCTTGTGAATACTAAGGAAAACCATCTCCATGAGCTACTAAAAAGTATATTATAATTTCCATAAGCAACAAATTCGACAATATTGAAAATAGCTAAGCCAGCCCCTAAAGAAAACTAATTTTTACATACAAACCTCAATCTCTTGAATTTCGACAGGAACACCCTCGTGACAACCATCTTTGATCTTAACTAATTCACAATCATCTCCTTCCAAATAAGCCTTCAAAAATGACACAACCATTCCACCAACAAATCTCCTCATTGGTCTTCTCCCTTCACCATTCTTACATAAACAATAAGAACTCTTTCCTCTAATCCCTTTTGTATCATCATCAAGCATGTCCAGATGCCCATAATCCTTTGCGACGAAATGCCACGCTGGACCTTGACATTCCCGGAAGAACTCTCGGTGGTTCAATCCGGGAGGCGCACACGGTGGGAACAACGGGTTCCGAGCGGTTTCACCGAACCCTGAACCGATGACAAGTACAGGCGTTTTGTCTAGGTCAAATGAGTTTGGTTCATAGGATAAAACCGGAGGAGGAGTTTGTTTCCCTTTCCCTGTTCCATCAACTGGATCTATACCAATCAATGTCGATATCTTTAAATCCGAGGAGTACCCGAATTTCTTTAGGGCAACTGCGAAAGCAGTTTTGCCACCACGGCTATGGCCAGAGAGTGCGAATTTGGATAGTTTTGGTGTTACTTGTGATGGAAGAAAGTGGTTAAGTCCGACCGATAACCAATCAATAATCTCTGCCGTTGATTTAATCTCGTCCATTGTGTCCGGTCCGGCGATACTATATAACTGTTAAATATCACATAAACCAAGAAATTTAATCAACAACTATTTAATAATGTGCAACATTATGATTATTAGTGAATTCGAGAGATTCTAATGAATTGAAACAATTAATTAGAGACAAAAACAAAATAAAAACATCAAGTGGACCCATCCATTTGTATCTTTCTTCTTACTTTTCTTATTGTCTAAGGTTTTTATAAGAGCCAAACAATAATAAAAGTTTCAGACAAAAAAAAACTCAGTTAAACGTGGCATTATGTGTTCCATTCAGCTGCATCTTGGTTAAATCCTAACTCTTAAGCTCCTAACCAATGTATTTATTGTGATTTTGGATTCAATTAGAATCTCTCAGTACATGGACCTACTTATACCTAGAAACATATGATTCAAACACACTATAATCAAAACTATGAAGAAAATTTAGTGGCTAATTAATTCTTGAATTCATGTAATTATATTAAAATTTAGAAATTGAACCTGAGGAGCGATGAGGATGAAGCCATGAGAAGAGACATGCAACATAAGCTGGGAATAAAATGAGTTGTAGAGAAGGTAACCATGGAGGAGCATCACCACCGGATATTCTCCTTCCTCCACCGGCGTCGCCACCAACAGCTGTTTTGGCGGACACGGCGAAGCTCGAGATGACGGCGTCGTTTTGCAGCAGCGAGATGATGAGTCTAAGGTTAAGAGATCTGTTTTGTATTTGCCATCTTCAAAGGCGTTTCTTGATGAAGAAGAGGACATTTTTTTTTGTTTCCCTGTTAGTTTTTCTCTATGTTACTTTTTTGTTTTGTTTTGTGGGTTCATGAGAATGAGGTGAGTTCGAGATATTATTATAGGGAGAGAAAAAAAGTTAAGAAGCCATGACTCCTGTTGTAGTTAAAGTAAAAAATAGAAAAAGTTTTTGCTTAAAAAAAGAAACAGGGTAATTATAGTAATGGCGATTTCACTTTATTCAATTTTTCAATATTTGCAAAAATGACATGGCGAAATTTTCATAAATAAAATAGAGTTTTTACTTATATAAACAAATACTGTAGAGATTTTTCTATTCTAATTTTTGATTACTTATATAGAGATATTGTTAGCTAAAATTTAGAAGAGGGAAAAAAAATTGCTGGGTCCAAAGACTGGGCTTTGGAGATTTACTGAGAATATATAACATTCAAGAATTTAGTTTTATACTACAAGGCCCAAAGATTTTTGGATTTTGGATCTTCTTTTGTTGTTAATAATATTTTTCAAAATGTCTAAATGCCAAATTCACATCTGAATTTTAAAATAGATAATTCTAGAACACGGCAGATGGAAAAATATGGACCTGATAAAATTTTATATCGTCGAAACGAGCCAATGTTTTGTCCTTATTCATATAGTTATTGTGGCTTGTAACGTTTGTTTTATCATTAAGAAAAATTAGAAATTTTGGAACCAGATTTAATAAACAAATAAAAAAAAATGGGAAAACCAAAATAATACGAATCAAAATCGACCGTACACGTGGCTATCATCGACGGAGGAAATTAGCTTTTATATATATACCTTTCATCACTCTGATGAGAGTCTCTGTTGTATGTTGTAAGTTGTAACCAAAAAGCATTCACACAACGAAGATCAGTAATGGCTCTCGAGGTGCGTTATTTTGATTCTGATTCTTATCCTGATTCATTCTTGATTTTTGATTCTGATTCTGATTCATTCCTGATTTTGCTCTCGATACTCGAATTAGTCGTTGAAATTGTGTATTTGATTTGATTTGGTAGAACTGAGAATTGTGATGAATGAAGATCTTTCTCTCGAGATTAATCTGAGGCAAAGTGCTGATTGATGCAGGCATGGTTTATGGATGATAGCAATGAAGATCAGAGACTTCCTCATCATCGTAACCCGAATGAGCTCGTCACGTTGGATTACTTGTCAGGTTTGTATAATTTTGTGTGTGTGTTTATTTCATGCTTTATCAGTTTATTGTATTGAGTTGTGATTCTACAAGATACACATATGAGGGCTCTAATCCTAAATCGTCTTTAACTACGGAAATGATCAAATTTACACAAGAGGAGATTTAAGAGAATCATAAACTATGCAAATTTCACTAACTATAGTTGTGTTGTGTTCTGTAGAGTTGGGAGTGTTGTACTGGAAGTTGAAACCTGAGAACTACGAGAATGATCCCGAACTTGGCAAGATTAGAGAAGAAAGGGGTTACGATTACATGGTACGCAGATTATCTCTTTCTGATAACTGTTTTTGACTTAGGATCACTCATGCTCACTATAAATGGCCATTGATTGTTTCAGTTTTTTTACTTGTAATATATCTTTGCATGCTAATCTCATGAGGAAAATTACTGAACCAGACAAGTACTAGGATGGTAGGACTGTAATCTTTCATAACCATGAGGGTAATACGACTACTCAAACCTTATAAAAACCAGCTTAGTAAGAAACAAGGCTTCTGTGTCATCGAGTATAAGGCTCTAAGCTAGCAACTAACTATAGTTAGTCAATATGCTAATCGAGATTTATGTACATGTTAACATCACGCGTTGTCTCTTCATCCATGTAGCTTAAGCTAAAGGAACATTTGTATGGTGTTTAGCATTGTAACTAATGAGCTAGATATTAATTCTCACAAGCAAAACGTTTTCTTTATCTAATCTTCATTTTAGGATTTGCTTGATCTGTGTCCTGAGAAAGTCAGCAACTATGAAGAGAAGCTGAAGAACTTTTTCACAGAACACATTCACAAGGACGAAGAGATCCGTTATTGCCTAGCGGGAAGTGGCTACTTTGATGTTAGGGATAAGGGTGACCATTGGATCCGAATCTGGATGCAACCGGGCGATCTCATTGTCCTTCCCGCTGGAATCTACCACAGGTTCACACTCGACACCAGCAACTACATAAAGGTACAAAAAGTCAATCTCAATCTCTGTACTAATTTATACAAAAACTTAAATGAAATATTACATTTTATGTTCAGATTTGATTGTTGAATTGTGATGAATGGTGGTTTTGTTTTGCAGCTCATGAGGCTGTTCGTGGGAGAACCGGTTTGGACACCATACAACCGGCCACAAGAAGAACATCCGGTTAGGAAACAGTATATAAAGGGCTTAACCCACAAGTTTGGAGAAGCCATTAAAGCTCACTAACACGTTAAATACAAGCTTGTTGTGTATTTGTATGTATTGTTTACTCCTTAGCAGTAAAAAAAAAAAAGGCTCCATCCAAATAGTTGTGCTTGTAACATACTTTTGCAATATATGTTTTTATACGTAAAATATTATTAGGCTTTTTACGAAATCTACCGCTTTATCTCGTGAGTCTTTCTAAATATACCACACAATTCACAAAACTGGATGGTGTCACATCTCTTTATCTATCTCTTCTTTTTTTACGTGTCAAAGAAAAGGTACATCTCTTTATTTCTGACTTCTCTCTCGCTTCTCTTTCTTGAGCCTTATGAAACAAAACAAAAAATTTATCCAATAAAAAGTTGTCTACCATATACGTAGTTCATTATAACTTATCCACCAAAAATTAGAATAAATATTCTAATCCGACGCGTGTTTTTTCAACCTCTGCAACTTAAATTACTAAGTTGATGTCTAGTGGATCAACACATCTATAATGGACAAGCTTAGCAAGTGAACAAGTTTCCTAATAAGTATTTGGTAGACAAGCTTTCCGGATTAGAAGCATTTTCGAACATATAGATCAAAAATTATATTTGGTGGACAAGTTTTCTGGATAACCATTTAGTGAACAAGTCTACAAAGCATTTGGTGGACAAATTTGTGGGATAGAAAACATCAACAAACGAGTAGATCAAATTGGAGACTTGGTGACTTGGTGCGGCACGACATTCTTCGACCGCTTAAGGACTTGGCGTGGCGCGGCGCAGCGCGACTTGCTGACTTGTTGCGCCGGCTCGATTTTTGATTCGGAGGTTGGGTTTGACTTTTGGTTTGACAATCCGATTCTTAATTTGGTTCGCACGATGTCTGGTTCTCTTTCGGACGCATCTCGTTGTTCACAAGAATCTACTTTGTCTTCTTTCAGGAAACCGATGAGCGGTGATGGTGGATTGTCGAGTCTGCCCAAAGTTGAGGTTCACTCTCCGACAGAGAATGTTATTTAGATCGGCGAGAGTCAGACTAACGAGGTTGTTCGTCCAGGGATCGTTTTGGGATTTCGAGTGGTTTCACAGAAGGCTATCGTTAACTGGGATGTCCTGGTGGATTGCGGACCTTAGAAGGTTTATGAGGGTTCTTTGGAGGCGATGCTCAATAAGTGCTATATGTCGTTAGGGCTAGAGATTCTTAAGCCTGCTGATCATCAGCGCCCCTAGACTCCATGGAGGGGGGTACATTTTTTCTATTCGAATTTTTTTTTTACTAAATGCAGGTTTCGCTTCCCTTTGCCAGAGTTTTTGACGAGCTATTGTGCCCGTCGCGAGATCGCTATTTCGCAGAATACTGTTGCCTCAATTTGGAACGCGGTGGGCCTCTCGATTATTGGTATCGGCCTTGGCGTGGATGTTGGTGTTGACAGTTTTGATTTGTGTTACGACGCTTTGAAGCGATCTTGTAAAATCTTTGATGGTGCTAAGTCTAGAGTTCGCGGCTGACGGCGTCATTATTTCTTCATAATGCTTAGCGAGTTTTCGGTTGAAAATATTGAGACTTCGTATAGGGCTGAATGGAATATATCTCCTGGTAGATTTATCTTTTATTGATCTCGGTTTGGGTGATTATTGATTTCTGACGCTTTTTGTTTCTTTGCTTTAGCAGAGCAAGCTGTCCGCTTGCATGCTTATCCAGATAAATTTTTCGAGAATATCGAGAAGATCCAGGGGAGAGGTGCTTTGTGGTGGCCCCAAGTCCTTCATATTCTCGCTCAGCAGGATTGCAGTTGTTTAGGTATGCTAATATCTCTTTAATCTTTTAGAGTGTTTTATGAATTGTTATTGCGTTCTAACTTTAGACTCTTATGCTAGATTTTTCGTTCAAGGCAAGGATGGGGAAACTTTCTTGCCAACTTCCAAGGTACGCTGATCAGCTAAGAGGAGATCACGGTTCCCTTAATATGCGTGTCGCTGCAAGTTCTTTGGTCGTTGTCGATCCATCTTTGGCAGAAGGTTCTGGCGCTGAGGTTGTGAAAGTTGCTGAGCCCGTGCATGTTCAAGGGGCAGAAGTGCTAGCTCTTTCTGCTAGAAATGTAGAGGCTAGAAGGGCTTCTGTGCTGAGGTTGGCTAACAGGGCGATAGCTGAGGATGGTCCAACTCGTGCGTAGAAGACGTCGTCGCGAGGCGAGGTGCAGAACATGGCCGTTGATGCTTCCAAAAGGCCTAGGCTTGGATCCCGATTCAGGAGGGACCTGGTCATGGTTTTGCGTTCCAGTATGATATTTTGTGTTTTTGACATCTTCCATCTTACGTTTTGTTTGTCTTTTCTAAGTCAATTATGTTTTTGTAGTGTCTTTTAGTATCTTTTTGATCGAGTCTTGAGTCTTCTGCAGATTACGGGACATTACGTGGGAATATGACGTTCTTACCAGTTTTTCATGACGATTGCGAGACAAAGTGAGCGTGAACGAGATGAGGATCCATACTAGGATCGATCGATCCAAGTGACCAGATGAAAGAGGGGATACCGATCGACCGATCCATTCAAGGAACAATCGTTCCAAGCTGCTGGATGAAAATAGAACCAAGGGATCAATCGATCCACGACTAGAACGATTGATCGTACTTGACGGATGGGCTTAAGAGGAAGAGATTGATCGATCTATAACTGGATCGATCGATTGAATCATGCGACGCTTTCAATCTTATCTTATCTTTTATTTCTTTTTGCAAAAGGGTTTAAATACCCGGAGACCTAATTTTATTTCTTACGGTTTTCTTTACGAGTTTTCTATTTTTCTGGAGAGACTTTTGATCTTGTAAGCTACTCTTGCGATTAGAGATTGATCATTCCTGACAATTTGGAGAAGATTTCTAAACCCTATTTTCTTAATCGATTACAATTTATATTATGTTTTCCTCCCTGATTTTTGTTATTTCTTTCGTTATCTCCGAGTAGATCTCCTAATTGGGTTTGAGGGTTCTAAGTAGGGGATTTAATGGTTTGATGTTTTGAATGTTCTAAGAGACTCTAAATCTTTGGTTCTTCAATTCACACGCGCTTAATGCTAGAATAAGATTGATCACCCTGTTTTAGATCTAAAGTTTATCAATGCATGAAAGTGTTGATTGGTTGCTAGAATTGATGTGAATTGAGCAATATGCTCTTAGCCAACGACAGTTGATGTTAGGAAGTATTGTGAACATAGTGAACTCGATTGATAAAGCCGATTTGACTAGGAGGTCTCAAACGATAGTTTTTAAAACTGATTAGTCAAGTTTATGGATTAATGTCTTGAAAGAAAATTAGTCTAATCTAGTGTTCTTGTTTGAGAACGGTTCATATATATTGAGTACCAAAACAACTTTTCTACGCTTTGGTTATTTGCGAATCTCGCAAGTCTATAGAGTACCATTAGTCCTTGTGGATTGACCCTGAACATACTACTGCGCACTTCATCGTGCCATTGCGGTTAAAGTATTTCATGTTAATTACTCGAGTAATCACAGTACATGTCTAACGAAGTGCCGTTCGTCAATGAACTGAAGGCTATTGCTAATTTGGTTTGCCGTGTTTGGAGGTCGCTTACCGAGCCTCCTCTTGCGGAGAACCTTGTGGAGGCGAATGCTTATAAGGACTGGGCTCAAAAGACGTGCCAGGTTCGTTATCTCATTCTACACATTTTTGCTTCATGCGATTCTTGTGTTTTGAACCCATTTACTTGATTTGTAGGCTATTTCTGGTGCGAACAATCTCACGGCTTTGTTTGAGCATAAGATTCATCCTGAGAGGAGAGTGGAAAAGTGCTCGGAAGAAATCAAGGCGGTTATGTCCACTGAGATTTCTACTGTGAGAGTGAGGTCTGCTATTTTAGATGGGCAAGTTGCAGGTCTTCTTCAAGAGATTTTGAGGATGAAGGCTTCGCTTGGTGACGCAGAGTTGAGATCGACAACCCTGCTGGAAAAACTTGATTCCGAGGTGAGGAGGTTCAGGAAAACTCGGCACGACGCCGTCGTGAAAAAAGTAGAGAGAAAGTCCAGCAGGATATTGGTGGGTATCTGATATCCCTGTAAATAATCGCTATTTTGTACAATATTTTCATACTTTTATATGTATATATTAGTGATTTTGTAACATATGCATATTATTTAAGAGTTTATTATGTAATTGAGCATTTTGCATGTGCTAATTGTGTTTTGTATAATATAAGATGTTTGTAGCATATTCTATTGAGTTTTTGTGTTTATTTCAGGGTTGCGAAGCTTTGACGGGAAGCGGAATCGTCAATGGACGAATGCTAAGAAGGAAGTCAGAAAAAATCGACCCAAGGTCGAATTCCATGATCGATTTTACCCTCAAAATCGACCGAAGGTCGTTTTCATGCTCGAATTCCTTACACAAATCGACCCATGGTCGATTCCCATGACCGAGCGGCGATTTGGCTGAAAAACACAACTGGAGCAAAAATCGACCCACGGTCGATTTCCATGCCTGAATCCGGTCGTGGAATTCGGTCGTAGACCGATTTTTGGAGGAGTTTTGACTTTTTCTCTGCCTTCTCACTTGCGAACCCACTGACCCATAAAAGCCAAAAATCATGCAACAACTAGGGAACGCACTCAGACTGCAACAAAGAACCCTCCTGCTTCATTTTCTCTCAAGTTTCCATGTTTTAAAGCTTTTAAAACTTAGATCTACTCTTATGTATTAAAGATTTGCCATTTTCATTTATAAAAACTGAATTATGTCTTCAATTTCTATCTTTTGTACGGTTTATTTTCTTGATTTGAGCATGTGTGAGTAGATCTCTTTTGGATGGTTGGTTCGGTAGATTTAGGATGTTTGATGCTTGATTTGTGATGTTTGGTGTTTGATTATTGTTTATCTTCACATATAGATTGTTCTTAAGGCTAGAAATGAGCTTCGAAAGAGAGTTTTCTAGATTTTTGATTGATTCCCACCCGGAAGGTGTTGAGAATCGATCCGACCTATCTATGTGTGCGTTTCTATTCCTTAACCAACGGGAGTTGAGTTTTAAGGAAGAATTGATGACAAATATGAATTAGTGTTCATTGTTTGTTAATCGTTTGGTTGCATTCGGAAGTCTAGCTAACCAAATCGGTTTGCAAAAGGATTAGTACCACGGGAGTGGACTAATCTAGTTAAGTGATTCATGTCATAAGTCGAAACATAAATCATTTGTTGAAATTGTCATTCATGAAGCATCATTCATTCTTTATCGTTTGCCATTCCAACCGTCCATATTTTTAGCATTTGAATCAACGTTAAGTTGCTAATTTACTTTGCATTGTTAACTTCATTTCAGTTTTGCACTTGCGTTTTATGTTTCTTGCATTTCGTTATGTTTTCTAATTTTCTTAAGTCTGATTTACTTGTTTAAGTATTAAGCATTTAGTTCTTATTTAGTTTCATTTTACATTTACAACATAAATACCAAAAACCAAAAACATCTACTCGATTTAGCTTGATTAGTTTCCTGTATTCTTAGTGGTTATCTTTCCTCCCTGTGGATTCGATACCCTAAGTGCTACATACGACATACCTTTTAGGATTGAGGTATTAGAGCACAATAGGTTTAATTGTGCACAAGAGCCCGCGAAACTCTTGGCAATCAATTTGGCGCCGTTGCCGGGGAAGGCAATTGAATAGCCATTAGGATTTGGATTCTACTGAGTCTAAATTTTTTATTTTTCCGTACCATCTAACTGTGTTCTGTTCTTTCTCTTTCTTTGAAGGTGTATGAACCTGAGAAGCAAGGACAACAAAACTTGGTTGAGTTGTTTCCTGACATACGAAGACTAGAAGAGCCAACACTCGAGCTAGAAGAGAGAGGAGAGAGACTTGCACGAACACTTGGGTTGAATATGGGAGATAAATTTCCCAAAACGATGAGGAAGAAGTTCAGGGAGCGGGATTCATATGAACCCGCCTGTCCACGCCAGCCAGGCCACAGAGGGTGATAGGCGCGTTTGACGCACCTCAAGCACACGACAACCGTAGCGGTATTCAAGCACCGCGCGCGTTGAGAACAACAATTTTGAGATAAAAGCTAGCTTGATCAAAATGGTTCAGGGGGTAACAAATTTCAGGGCTAGCAGTTGAAGATCTCTAGATCATCTAGACAACTTCTATGACGTGTGCGGAGCTGACAAAGATAAACGGCATCTTCTGAAGATGCGTTCAAGTTAAGGTTATTCCCTTTCTCTTTGGGGATTAAGGCTAAGCAATGGGAGAAGAGCTTACCTCCAGGATCCATAACTACATGGGATGACTGCAAAAGAAAATTCTTAGAGAAGTTCTTCTCAACCTGCACGGACAGCCTAGCTTAGAAATGACATTTCTAGCTTTGCTCAAAGAGCAACGAGAGCTTCAGCGAAAACTTCGGAACGCTTTAAGCGGTACACACGAACAAGTGCCCTGCGTCAATGGGTTTTCAAACGGATCTCTACTAAGCACATTTATTCAGGAGTTGTCCTAGGATCAGAATGTTACTTGATACCGCAAGTAACGCGGAATTTCCTAGGGAAAAACGTTGACGAAGGAATGCAACTCATTGAGAATTTTGCTCAAGCGATGGAATTACGGTTGAGAGCTATGATAGAGCTCCACGAGGGAGTGGAGAATATCAACGAAGTAGAGAGATCAAAGCTCTTCATGAAAAAATGATAGTACGCAAGCCACAGAGCGATCTGTTTAACTTCGTAGGAGAATTCATGGAAGACAAGCTAGTCAAGAAGAGTTATGTGTTGAAGCTCAAGAAGAGATCAACTTTGTGGTGAACCAAGGAGGTTATCAAGGAGGATACAACAGGAATTACAACCACAAACTACCAATCACGACCTTTTTGCCATCGAACAACCGGAGGCAAAGCTTCACACACCAAGATTCATACCGAACCCGCAATTCCAAGGCCAACAAGGCGGATTCCAAAACAAAAAAGAGGTTTTCAGAATAAGGCACCCTTCCTTCCTAACAAACAATCAACAAGGGTACAGACCTCAAGGGCAAACACAGTGCACTCCAAACCACAAGATCAAGATATGAAAAGTATGCTACAAAAAATATTAGTCGGACAAACTAATAGTTCGATCGACTCACCAAGAGAATAGGTGAGATTCACCACAAGGTGGGATGAGCATACCAATGAATTAAACTCCAAATTTGAAACAGCTAGTACACTGTAGAAAGGGCTAGAGAATCAGGCTTCAAGTAGCTTCTACTTCACAAAGGGCCGAAGGGAGTTTTACCGGGTAAAGCAGAGTATTAACCCAAAGAGTATGTCTGGCGATAACTCTAAGGAGTGGAAGGCATTGCCCTCTAGAGGGAGAAGTTGTGTAGAGGTTAATGATGAAAGAAAAGATGTTGAAGAAACACTTGAAGGAAAAGAAGAAGAAGAACCCATGGACAATTTCAAAAAATCGACCCACAACGATTTTCCGGATCGATTTTTTCAAAAAATCGACCCACAACCGAATCTTTTGATCGATCAGAAATCCAACCCAGAAACGGAGAAAACAAAAATCGGATCGTGTCCGATTTTCCGATCGAATTATATGAAACAAAATCGATCCAATGATCGAATCCACCCCGTGATTTCGGAGATTGATTTCTAAAACTCAACAAAAGGTGATTCCAAGAGAACCAACACAAAGCAATTAAGAAAAATGTGGACTTTGTGCTTCCACCCTTTGAACAAGGCTTCCATTTCCTGGGAGATTCAAGAACCAAATCATGACGAGAAATTCAGAATTTTTAAAAGATCATGGAGTCCATTCAAGTGACCTTACCTTTTGCTGATCTATGATCGAATGCCCGATCTACAGCAAACTTCTCAAGGATGTTCTTACTAAGAAGAGGAAGGTTGAAGAAGCCATGGTGATGGTGGAATCATGATTGTAGCGCGATCATACAAAAATAAATTGCCAAGAAAGCTTAAGATCCTGGTAGCTTCACATTACCTTGTGCATTAGGACCTTTGTCCTTTGGGAGATGCTTAGTCGACTTGGGTGCGAGCGTAAGTCTAATGCTATTGACGGGTGTCCAAGAAACTCGGCTTGACCAACTTCAAGAGAACGAGGATTTCGCTAGTTTAGCGGATAGAACCACACGGTTTCCGATGGGATTTAGTAAGACTTACCATTGAAGTTGAAGATTGCATCATACCCACTGATTTTGTGTACTTGAGATGGATGAAGAACCAAAAGATCCTATCATCCTAGAAGACACATTTCTAGCGACCGCATGAACTATAATCGATGTGAAGAAAGGCATCATCAACCTCCAACTTGGAGACATCAACATGAGGTTCGATATTCTTGACGTGATGAAAAAGCCAACCATTGATGGGAATGTGTTCTACGTCGGTGTGATCTATCCTATCTCCGATAGTATACTGGATCTCACCGGTACATGTTGTGCCTAAAAAGGGAGGAATGACGGTTATTAAGAACGAAAATAATGAATTGATTCCAACAAGAAACTATAACCGGACATAGAGTATGCATCGATTATAGGAAGTTAAATTCAGCCACTCGTAAGGATCATTTTCCTTTACCATTTATCGATCAAATGCTTGAGAGATTGGCTAATCATTCATATTATTGCTTCCTAGATGGTTACTCTTGTTTCTTTCAAATACCAATTCATCCTAGTGACCAGGAAAAAACGACGTTTACCTGTCCTTACGGCACCTTTGCTTATCGAAGGATGCCGTTTGGTTTTAGCGACTTTCAAAGGTTGCATGATGTCGATTTTTTCGGATTTTGATTGAGAACATAATGGAAGTCTTTATGGATGATTCTCCGTATATGGCTCTTCGTTTCGTTCTTGTTTGCTGAATTTGTGCAGGGTACTCAAACGCTGCGAAGAAACGAACCTCGTTCTCAACTGGGAGAAATGCCCATTTCATGGTGAAAGAGGGTATCGTTCTTGGTCATAGGATTTCTGAGAATGGTATTAAAGTAGACAAAGCAAAGATCCAGAGTCATGGTTAAGTTGGCGCCTCCAAAGACGCGTTAGAGAGATAAGAAGTTTCTTGGGCCACACTGGTTTTTACCGAAGGTAGGTCAAGGACTTTTCAAAAATTGCAAGACCTTTAACAAGGCTTCTATGCAAGGAAGCGAATTCGTGTTTGATGAGGAATGCAATGAGGCTTTTGAGAGATTGAAAAATGAGATGATAAGTGCACCCATTGTGCAACCACGCATGAGCTCTACCTTTTGAGTAATGTTGACCGATGACTACGCAGTTGGAGCTGTGCTAGGTCAGAGAAAAATATAAAAACTGCACGTCATCTACTACGCTATACCATGCTAGATGACGCCCAAAGTAGGATACACAACAACGGAGAAAGAGTTATTAGCGATGTGTTTATGCATTTGAAAAGTTTCCGTTCTATCTGGTAGGGTCGAAAGTGAATTGTACATATCGACCATGCTGCATTGCGGTATCTCTTGGCTAAGAAAGACGTAAAGCCGAGATTGTTGAGATGGATTCTGCTTCTACAAGAATTCGATCTAGAGATAAGAGACAAGAAGGGTATAGAGAATGGTGTAGCGATCACCTTTCAAGGATGAAGATCGAGGAGGACATACCGATCGATGTGATCTCTACCTGAAGAACAATGAATGTGATTCGTGCGCTCGCATAGAGCCGACTTTGTGCTGAAAGAGTTGTTAGCAGTGAACATATTGAACGTGACCTACCGTGGTACGCCGACTCGTTAACTACTTGATAAGCGAAGAGAGAGACCGCCTAACCCCCATGGTTATGCGAAGAAGAAGTTCTACAAGGATCTTCAACCAATATTTTTGGATGAGCCGTATCTTTATACGGCGCTGCAAGGATGGATATATTTTAAGACTGTGCATCTCAGAAGAAGAAGTTGCCGGGGTTTTGTTTGGTTGTCATAGCTCAAACTATGGAGGACATTTTGCTACCTTTAAGACGGTACAAAAAGCGCTGCAAGCAGGGTTGTGGTGGCCAACAATGTTCAAGGATGCCTATGATTACATCTCTAAATGTGATGCTTGCCAAAGGAAAGGCAATATAAGCAAGAGAAACGAGATGCCCCAAAGCTTCATTTTGGAAGTCGAAATCTTCGACGTATGGGGTATCGATTTCATGGGGCCATTCCCTTCTTCACATGGCAACCAATATATACTTGTGGCGGTGGATTATGTTTAAAAATGGGTAGAAGCCATAGCAAGTCCGAAAAACGATGCATCGGTTGTTGTGAAGTTGTTCAAAAGCATCATCTTCCCGAGATTTGGAGTTCCACAGATTGTGATAAGTGATGGGGGAAGTCACTTCATCAACAAGGTTTTTGAAGGACTCATGAGGAAGTACGGAGTTAAGCATAAGGTAGCGACACCTTATCACCCTCAAACAAGCGGTCAAGTAAGGAATGCGTTGAGGCATATCCTGAGTGTTTAAGAGAAGAAATTAGGCCTGGGAATATAAACCGAACCGAGATTACCGAACCGAACCGAACCGAGATTTTCGGTTTTCGGTTCAGATTTGGATAACAGGCCTAAACCGATCGGCAAGTTTAATATTAGTAATCGGTTATCGATTCGGTTCGGTTCGGTAGCTCAAACCGAATGGTTAACCGAGAATAGTAAACCACTTCACCATCTTCCTTAGGCGGCGTAGTATTCATCGTCGAGCCACCATTATTTTCATCGTCGAGCAGCCGTCGTCTTCACTGTCTAATCGTCTTCATCATCGAGTTGTCGTCGTCATCATCAGCCGCCGTCGAAGACTAAATTTTTTTTTCTAATTTTAGGGTTTTCGTTAGCAGAATAATAAAACACACCGTTTCATTTAACCAAATCTATATTATTATTTATGGGCTTGTCATAGACTACAATTATGGACCGGCCAAATAGCTATATAAAACAATAAACGAAAATAAATTTGGGCCTTTAATTAAAATCTGATATCATATTTACGAAACTGCCCTTATATTGTCTTCAACCTCTCGACAATCTCACAGAAAACAGCCGCCGATGGTTTTTCAGAAACGAAAATACAAATCCATTGCTGCAAGACCGAGAAAGACAATGGCCGAAGAGATCCACGCAGGAATTCGGTTTAAATCGGCAGCTTTTTTCACTACCCGAAAACCCGAGAACCGAACCGAGCCGAACCGAAATCTTTTTCCGGTTAGTTCGGAAAGGTTTTCCATGATCTGAAAACCCGAAGAACCGAAGAAACCGACCCGTTTTACCCGAATTACCCGTATTCGCAGGCCTAGAAGAAATGAACGAAGCACGTAGCTAAGTCATCTCTGATCGAGCTAGTGGGTAAAGTAGTAGACTTCCCACTTAGCGTGGCAGCAGTTTAATGCGCCATTAGTAGTTTAGATTGCATGTTAGTGTAGTTTAGTAGTTTGAATTGCATGTGTAGTTTAGATGGGGTGGGGAATTTGGGGTAGACTAACGTTGTCTTATGCAAGGCCGGTTCCACTAAGTATCATTAGGTTTAGGATACTTATGATTCCACCTTTTTGTTTTTCAGGAAACCTTAGGAGTTGGGACATTAGGACAATTGGTGTAGATTTGTTGCGTAGAAGTGAAATAGGATATTTTTATGTATTATGTATGTTTTTAAAAGGGCCCATTACGTATAAGAATTTTATGTGTGTTTTGTGTAAATATATATAGTATGAAATTGATTTTTATGAAAATGGGTGAGTGTCAGTGATATATCGGTTCGGTCCGGGCCAACACAACTCTCTCATGTGGTCAAGGGTTGCAAAGCCTAATATCATGTGGGAGAGGTGGCGATACTTAGACCGATTCGACTAGGAGTCTAGCTTGGTGCTAGAACCCCAGTTGAGTTGTTCGAGGTGCACGCCCTCTTGTGCACCCTCCATCACTTTTAGTTTTAGAGTGGTACAGGGATGTTACAAGGTGCAAGGCAAGACTCAACTTTTGAATAAGTGCGAGGCAAAGATCGTCTTTTGACTAGGTGCGAGGCGAGACTCGGCTTTTGACTAAGTGCAAGGCAAAGCTCGTCTTTCAACCATGTGAGGCGAGACTCGAGTTTTAACTAAATGTGTGGCACAACTCGTCCTTGCGAATCGTGAGGCTCTTGATTTGAATTCGCTTTCTAATGTATGACCGGCCTTAGTTTTGGGGTGCGTGTTAGGACGAGCCAAAGCTTGGCTTTTGTTCTTCACCCAAGGTTTTCCTCGGCCAACGGAAAGGCTCCAACAAGGTTATTCTTGGCATTAAACTTGTTTCTCGAAGCATATTATGGCGCAAAACATCTCTTGACTTATCCTGTATATGCTTGAAGCAAAAATCAGAGTTTGATAGATGATAAGTATGCAAGACAAGCTTGCTCTACTTAGGTGCGAGCGTGGTGTCAGCTTATCTTGTGGGTGCTTCAAGATCAGTGTGATCGTGCAAGCCAGAGCCCGACTTATATTGTTTGGCCATCTATCAGCTATTGTTTACTTATATAAGGATGTAGATTATTTCGATTTCTGATCAACAAGCACCACTGAATTCATGTGGGAATGCATATTAAATCGTACAACTGACCAGGAAAACGATGTAAAAATAGTAAGAGCTAAGTTTGAAAAAGTTTGAGCAAACGAGTTAAAGAAACTGGAGCGAATGTTTCGAGCAAACTATTGCAAGAAGGACTCGGCTTATTATTTATTTAATTTTTATTATATATTTTTATATAGATATAAATGTGCCTCGTGAAAGGATGTCTACGTACCCTTTGCAGGGATCAAGCCTACTATAGTTTGTATTACAGAGGAGAGGCTGGGGGAGTGAGAACTTTTTTTTGTGTGTGTAGCGATTCCATTCTAGTGTATGGGGTCAGATGCATATGTTAACGTGAAACATGGTGAGTTGACGCTTCTCGGGAATTTGACTTGTTTTCTTTCGTCGGGTTGGACGTCACGGCTCTGCTTTGCTGAGTGTCTCGCATAGCACATAAGTTGCTCGTCGTGGTCTTATAAGACATGTATTTTGCTAACCTTTTGAGCTCTGTTAGTATATCTTGGTGAAGGAGGATTGATGTCAGCTGTGGCATAAGGAGGAAGGAAGATGTCTTCAGTGCGTGCCCATTCGAGGTCTGTGCAGACTCTTCACTTGCCTTTATTCTCCCTAACGACCACTGGGTTTGCAAGCCGTTCCAAACATGTCTTTTATCTCTTTACTGGTAGTGATTGCACGGTAAGGCTTGATCAATTCGCAGATTGAGTTGTCGTTAAACTCGTGACTGGGGTATGTGAGGTTGGCGTCTGTCATGTAGCGGAGCTCTATTATTCAGTTTTTCTCTAAGTGTTTGGGGTTCCCATGATTCACTTGATAAGAAAACAAGTACGAGCTACTTGCGGGTCGCCACATATCGTTTGAATCCCTCTAGGCGAAGGGATCTTGACACATTGATGATAAATTAATGTTATCGCCTTCATCTTATACAACCATGGGGTCCCAAAAATGACATTGTAAAGTATAGGTTTGTCGACAACAACAAAATTCACCCATAAAACTACTCATCATGCATAAGTTGGGAGTGTGATATTACTGATTGCCATTAAGGTTTCTCTATCGAATCCGGTCAATGGTTGGATTTCAGGCTTCATGGTGCGAAGTTTAATCCCCATCTTTTCGAGTGCGTTCTTGAAGATGATTATAACCGAACTTCCGTTATCCATCTGAATGTGTGTTATCTTGTTCTCTCTAATAATTAGTTTAACCACCAGCGTGTAGTCGTGGGCGTCGGGAAAGCCGACTATATCGTCTTCCGAGAACATGATTGCTCTAGAGCTCGGTAGGGTTGGTATGTCTATCTCAGCCGGAGTATCTTGTGTCTCTTCTTGGCAACTGCAATCCTTGATTGACAGTTCCAACTTATGGTACAGCGTAATTTCTGCCATTATCATATTAAGCTGACGTCTTGGATTTTCTGTAGCGTCGTCTTGTCTTGGTGCATCTTTTGCACGCTTGGGTTTGCTGTTTCGTGCTTCGCCGATTTGGTGTCCTTTATTATATCAGTGTCGCTAGCACGTTGGAACGACGATCCCGTGTGGATGGCTTGGGCTGATCAACGCCTATGACGCCATTCTTGAATTTCCCGAGAACAAAAAATTGCAGGAATCGACATTTGTCCGTAGAGTGGGCGGAGCGCTTATGGAAATTGCAATATGATTAGGAGTTTTTGATTTGAAGAGATCAACATTCGTCTGTAGAATGGGCAGAGCACTTATGAAAATCGCAACATAATTGGGAGTTCTTGACTTTGTCGTTGCGATAATACTTGTTCCACGTCTGTCGAGGCCGTGTGTTTGATATGCTAACTTGGTAAGTCAACACTTTTTTCTGGGTTCTTTGTAGTCTCTGTCATAGTGTTGGCAGAGCTTGTAGTACGTAACCTGTGATTTTCTTTTCAGGATTTTTGTGTAATGTTTCTCCAGAGCTCCCTTCTTTTCCTCGATTTCGATGAATTTGTTATTGCGGCATAGTGCATCTTCTAGGGACGCAGGTCGGTGGAGCATAAGATCTTCTCAAAAATGTGACTCGTATCAGACAACGTTTCTTAGCGCATCAATGGCATCGTTGTCGGAGAGGCTCCTTGGACCTTTTAGTCATAATCCGCAAGTCGTTCTCCGATGCTTCCCTTTCCATATACACCGAGTGGTGCTTTAGGAATGCTGCAGTGAGTTGGTAGAAAATGTCGATTGAGGTTCTTCTGAGTCGAGAAAACCAACTTGACGTAGCGCCGCTTAGGTGCTCTACGAACAGTTGACGGCTACGTGCATCTTTATGTTCTGGAGATAAGTGCGCGAGGTCCACTGCTTGGCTGAAGATTGTTAGGAACTGTGCCATGTCAGAATTTCCTTCATAGCTTGGTACCTTCATATTATCGACATGCTTCATGCAGACACCGGATATGCGAGAAGTGAAGGGGGATCACCGCGTTTCTTCCAACCTTCTTTCTAGCTCTAGCGTTAGGTTGATCGCACGATGCAATTTGGAAGATATATCACGGGGCGATACCTCTATTCGTTTGAGCTCTTGGATGTGCGTGCCGGCTTGGTCGTCTCTGCTCGGCTAGCTTTCGTCGATACCCGACTACAATTGATGATGATCGTCGGCTTTCTGAGCGCCATGAGCTACCTCATGTTTCATGCTTTTGCTGTGGATGAATGGCGGGTTCGGCCCTGAGCTACCTCATGCTTCGTCCTCCGGAAGTTCTTCGCCGGGTGGTCTTGTCCAGGGAGGCTGCCTGCGCTGCTGCAATCGCATAGATTTTCTCATTCGCTTTTGCTTCCAATTGGTTGAATCGATCAAGGATGGTCTGCATTAGGCCATCAAGGTTAGCTCTGCTACCCGCGGCTTCCTTAGTCTCTGTGTAAGGGTCTAATTTTGCATCGAGGGGCTCGACATGATCGGCGGAGCCGGAAGATTGGGGTTATTCGGAGCGTCGGTAAGAGCTTGTAGGTTTCTAGAGTCTGCTTTGCGTTTGTGTTGGGTAGCCCGCCGAAGGTTAGCAGATGCTCGTCGCTCGGTAGGTTCGTCACGATCGGCCGGCGTGGTGATGGGCGATGGCGACTCACCAACGTTGAATCCTAGTTTGCTCGAGGTCTCGGTCTTGTCATCGCTGAACTCGTCGAACGTTGTTTCCATCGTTAGATCTTGTTGAGAAGAAATACTTCGAACTTCCCCACAGACGGAGCCAATTGTTCTTGCTATGATTCAAACAATGAATAAATAAAATAAAGGGGAGGACGAAGCAATCTCTTTTATTTGATCTTTGCGAGGGTTTGCATTTTACAACGAGCTTTTTATAAGAAAAAACTTAAGAATAAGAAAATGTAATTTTACAGAGAAAATAACTTGACATAAATTTTCTGCATAAGAAATAAGGTCCTCTTCCAATGGTGGCTCCTCTATTTTTATAGGGAAAAATTGTCTAAGGTTTCTCTTGTACATATGTCTCGTTTTCCCTTGATGGGCCGAACCAAATTTGTGGGCCATTTAATTTGTTAGATCGAGGAAATGGAATGGACTTTAGTCCATATCCATCAGTGGCCAAGTTTTTTGGATGAGTATTTAGTGGAATAAGTTTGTCGGATAAATAACACTTTCGACCGGATATATCAAAAATAGTATTTGGTGGACAAGCTGCGCAAGAGAAGATAACGATGTGGATTTTCATCTGCTTAGCTTTCGAATCTCATTGAATCTTAACATATGGAAATGGCAAAATTAAAATGTTTGTGAAGAAAAAAAAAAGAGAGATGAAGGGGAGAGAAATGTTAGAGAAATGAGAAAAGAAGAAGAAGAGAAAGAAGAAAAGAAGAAGAGAAAACAAAGAAAAGAAAAATAAAACGATATGGAGAGAAAAAATAGAAAAAAATAGAAAAAATGAAAGAATTAAATACGGAAGCAAAGGAGGGGTACACTTGTATATTCCTAGTGCAGTTGTGATAACCCTAAAACGTTTCAACAATGTGGTAGATTAGGTGGATAAGTGGTATAATCAATAATTTTCTCAATATTATATATTATTTATATAATATTAACTTTTAATATATTATCAACATTTTATATCTTTCTCTTTGGTGCGGAACCTTTAACGAAGGATGCAACGAAATAAATTTTAAGAATTGATCAAGTAGGTAGCGCCAGAACTTATCTGGGTCTTCGCAGCTGTTGTTGTGGGTTTAAACATGAGCTTTCTGCATCCATTGGTGACCATCTTAAAACCAGCAACATGGATCGTATGCAAAAACATTATCTTGGGTAGCAAAGAAGTGTTACTCAAGTCAGTAGCCACAATGTCATGTTTCAAGCTCACGTCGTAGTTTTGGTGGACATTTTGTGAAGGTTAGCCAATAATTTGGAAGAAACTATGTAAGTCTAAAAAGAATGGTGCCCTTGGTTCAAGGACTTAGAGGTTTTAGTCTAGTGCTCTTAGCTAAGCAAGCAGGGTGGGTGTTAACTAGAGGCTTTACTTTCTCAAATTTAGACTTCTACTAGTAAATTAATAAGTTTCTCCGGTCCCGAGTCGGGCCAGTGTAAAATTTAACATAATTTGATAAGATAATAAGATAATATTTTTTTTTATTCCTATGTAAATATATGGTCTCAAAAATATAATAAATTAATAATTATAAATCTTATGCGTATATACCTAAGATAATTTTGTAAAGTATGAATCTATTGTTGTTTGTTTATTTTAAAAGTTAGAATCTCGTTGGAGTTTATCTCTAATATTCTTTATTGCATCCACAACTTCTAGTGTTGTATGCACATAATTCTTGGTGTATTTGATCCATCATGGTTGATTTTGCAACAGCTTTAGATGAGTAGGCATTGTTAAGTTTGGTGTAAAAAATAAAAGATGTGATAACCTGCATAATATTTGATATAATACCAAAGAGGGTTATTAACGCAAAAAAAAGTGTCGTAGAATGCAAAAAGATAAGTAAATACTAAGAAAAATGGAACATTAACAAAACATATATAAAATATCAACAATAAAACATAAGAAGTTCAAATAAATATTTTTACAAAAATTATGGACTAAACTAATTTTATCTCTTTAATTAATAATTTATTAAATCATCATAAATTAATAATTTATTAAATCATCATAAATTAATAATTTATTAAATCATCATAAATTAATAATTTATTAATTTATCATCATAAATTATTAATTTATCGATAAATGAATAATTTATTAATTTACCGATAAACTGAAACTTCTATAAGATAGTAAATTTTTGAGGCCCCAACATTATTAATTTATAGAGGTTTTACTATATATATATATATATATATTCATTTATGTTTAAACTTTCATTATATATTATTGCAATTAATTAGTAAATGTAATAATTCGGACATTTAAACTTTAATGTATAATCTATATGAGTTTATAGCCGTTGGTTACAAGAATTAAAAAGAACAGATTTGAAATCGTAGTGATGAATGATTTCAAATTAGGGATGATATAAAAGAAAGATAGAATTAAAGTATCGGTTCTAAGATTGGTTTTGTAAGTTGGTTTGATTTAATCTTAGATTGGTTTGATTTAATTGACCACACTGTCAACGGCAAAAAATCTTGGACGTGAAACCTAATTTAAATTCAAAAGAGTATCCTATCAACAGCTTTCAAGTAGAGCGTATCTCTACGAAATAAAAAGATCTTTCGACCGTTTGGGGTCTCTAAAATGAAGAATTCACCACCGACTCAGAGAAGTATTTTCTGCATACAGCTCGAGGCAAGACGCAACCGTCCGATTTCGTTTGTGGAATTCAAATATTGAAGACTGTTTCTGATTGTGTTGTGAGGTTATCTCTGCAACACAACTATCCAGAAGATGACGGAACTCTTCTTCGATGAAGATAGATCGACGGAGGAGGAGGAACTCGAATCTTGAAGGATTTGAACCCTCACAGACATGTTTGTCATATGAACCTGAACCTTAGGGTCTTTTTGAGTTGATTAATTGATGTTTTCTCCCTTGCCAAATTGATATCATCTTGCTTCTGTTTGAAAATCTTGTCCAATGATATTTTATTGTTATATATGTTGTCCATCCTGACAAGAATCCAGAACTTCAAGAAGCTTGTGATTGCCTACAGGTACGTCCACAAAGTGCTGATCAGCATCTGGGATTTGCGGTTTACTTCAATTATATGTTTACTATCTTTGTCTGTTATTTTACTTCTCTTCTAAACCACTGGACCAATCGATGATCACGTTATATGTTGAAAAGTGCATAATTCTTGGATACCAGCAGATTTTTCATATTAAAGTTATATGATGAATGTTATATATATATGTAGCAAATGCTTTCCGTTTTATTATATTTATGTGTTCTTATTTGTAGAGCTAACATTGACCAACTTTTTCTTTTATGGTTTTTGCTTGTCAAACAAGTCCTTAATCATAGTATGAACACGATGATATAAAATAGTTGAGTTATGAACATAGTCGATTTGTATTTAAAGAAGTTTATAGTGTAATCCTATCTCTGAAACTATGCCACTATGCCACTGTGGATTAGTAATTTAGGTACATAAATATGATTGTGTTTATATATATTTATATACATATATATATATATATATATTCTTTTTTCTGTCAATAGATTTTAAGTTTATCATAATGTACAAATTCGTTCTTCTGCTTATAGGCAACGATGCAAGGATTGCAAGGTCCTCATCCGTGGAGGTTGCTGCTTTTAATGATAGCGCAGTGCATCTTATATCGACGTTATTAACAAGTGTTACAGCCATTCAAATATGCTGGATATCCGATGTTACCTGATGCAGCAACAGTGGACAAGGATGACAACAACTTTCTATCTAATGATAGATCCCCTCTTCTTGTTGCAGCATCTAAGCTTGTGTCGTTAACGTACTTATTTCTCTCTGTGTAATTCTTATTTTATTTATTTATATTCCTTCAATGTTATCTATTTTATTTTCCACTTATCTGCTGTGTAGATGTGCTGCCTCGTCATTGAATGGTGAAGAATTAGTGAGATGCCACTTCTATCAACCCTTCTTTTCCGCTGCATATGTGTGGTTCGACCAACAACTTCACAACACGAACCAGCAGCAATCATTGTCACAAATGTAATGCGTACACTTTCTGTAATAATTCAGTTTGAGAGTGCAATGGATGGATTTCTAGAGTTACCCAGTCTAGTTGAAGACATTGTGTACCGTACGCAATTAGAACTTGTGCCTGCAGCCGTTGATGCTGCTCTTCAGTCCATTGCCAAGGTTTCTGTCTTCCCTGAACTACATCATGATCTACGAAAGGCAGGTGCCTTATGGTGAGCTATATTCTTGTTCTGTTTGTCGCCGTTAATATGTTCTTGTTCAATCAAAAGACATAATCTTGGTAGCTCTGTTGTTGTCCATGCATGTAAAATCCATGTATAATATCTATGTAATCGTTATGAAGGCATGGCGATCCAATGCTTTCCAAAAATCAATATGATCATTTATCGCCAATGCTTTCCAAAAACGGGAGGGACCAGAGGTGTCAATAAAGTCTGAAATATACGAATCCGGTGATAGGATAGTGGCACCGGCCGGATGAGGAGGATGAGCAGGAATGAGATTATCTTTGGCGATTCGAACAGAAGTACCGTCACCTACAAAAAAAAACTCTATAATTAGTTTTCTCATAAGAAAAATAAAAACTCAATTTTATTAACAAGAATACTAGGTAGCTATTCGCACCGTGCGCGAAATATATATATATTTTTTTGTTAACCAAGAGGTTCTGGGTCTTCGGCCCATACATCTAGGGCTGGGCATAATTACTCGTTACTCGTCTTATACTCGCTACTTGCCTCGTACTCGCCTTGAAAAAACAAGTACTTGCTTCAGGCAAGTCGAGTAACAAGCCAAAAAATTAGATTACTTGCAAGTCCAAGTCAAGTACAAGCCTAGCAAAAAAGTTATACTACTTGTCTCGTTACTTGTTACTCGCTAAAAATTACTTGATACCCATTACTTGATACTCATTACTTGATACTTGTTTGTAATTACTTGTTACTAAAATACTAATGCTTGAATTTTTATAATAGATTAACAGTTTAGATTATTATGAGTTTTTACAATTTTGATTTTTATAATAAAGGATGACCAAAAGAACTTATTAATCTTTGAAATTTTGTATAAAATAGATTTTTTATATTTTAATTTTTTAGATTTAAATAACAAGTACTTGAATTTATCAATTAAATTTTGAACGAGTATTTGATTTAGAAAGTACTTGTTTTGGACAAGCCAAATAACAAGTCAAGACATTAATTACTTGTACAAGTCAAGCCGGGTCTCAAGTATCTTGAAATTAACAAGGACTTGACTTGTGCCCAGCCCTACATACATCTCCCCAGGGCGAGGCTTAGACCGGGTGAGTCTCCCCTTACAGAGAGCTGGCCTCTCCCAAGCGCACTCTATCATGCAACCTCCTCCGAAGAGGGTGGGCCTTTTCCAGTCGAGCTAAGCGCGCTTGGTAGAAAAAATATTTTTCTATTTTTATTTTGGATATTAACTAATTCAAAATTATCAAAAAAATCTTTTTTATATGTCGTCACAAATATTGTATTTTCAATACAAATGGCAGAGCGTTAATCAACCATTATGAGGATGAATGAGAACACTTTTGATTTTTCTTTTAATATATAAGATATAATTCTTTTTAATAAAAAACCCTATCCAACTAAAGTTTTCATTTTCAAAAATTCAGATATTAAAAACCAGAAACTCAAGAAAAAAACCCCCAAAATCTATAAACCAAAAGCCAAACATCACTTAAAAAACTAAGTGGTGGTGGTCTAGTGGTTTTCATTTGAGGAGGAGTTGCCCTGTTGGTCTAGGTCAGGGATTGATTCCACTCAAGCGCGAAATTCACTAAATCAACTCATTTGGTCACGGAGCTTTTACATGGTCTCTCCAGACTCCAGGATTATTCGGAACTCATGGCCCGTTGACCGAGAACCAGCTAGGGAGTAAAAATACCAGCGACCTGAATCAGAGTTCATGATGTCTGTTAAATCGGATCACCTGGTTTATCAATTAAAAAAAAACATCACTTAAAAAACTACAAATATTCATGGTCTAAATTTCCTAAAGAAACAACCCGTACACTAACAAATTATCAAGTCAACGAGAAACTTTTCCATGAATTCTTTTCAAATATTGCACCATTTGAAATGATGATCCAAGTTAGTGTTGCAAGGTTTTTGCATAAACTGAGAAAACATTTGTATCGAGTAGGCCAAGTCCAGACAATACAAATAAGTAAATTACGATTCTGTATAATCTATTATAAATTGTACCAAAAATTTAAATCACTATTTTTGGTACAGATTCATTAACATGAAATACAGAATCGTAATTAGCTTGAAGAAACAGAGTTACATTGTGTTAGTTTCTTACTTGAACAAGCCAATGTTTCAAGCTCTTCTTAGTAAATCTGAAAAAGAGTTTGGGTCTGCTCACTTGATCAGCGGCTTGACAATCCTTTCCTCACAGTAACTTTCAGGATCTGAAGAAAAACCTTACATCTCTACTCTAAATTATAATTTGTGTAAATATATGATAATTTTTATTCTATATTCTTGAAAGAGTTGCTACAATGAAAAAAACAACAAAAAAAAAAATCCATGTGAATGTCAGTTTTGTGTAATAATCTCACGTTTGTTCATGTGATGATATTACAGTAGAAATTCAAATTGTTTTTTCATTTTAGTACAGACGAGTTAAATTTAGTAGAAAAGATCAATAATAGTGATCGAGGATCAAAGAATATAAAAAAGAACTGAGATTGCATATACACAATGAATAAAGTAATATTTGACTCCTCAAAGAAGACAAGAAGAGATTAATATTTGCAGATACACAGAGCTTAGATTCAAATTCCCTTAACATTGTACAAAATCCATCAACATAGATTATATTACTTTCTTGCTTCTCTAATTGTGCTCTCGAATTGCAGTGACCATCTCCAGTACTTCACCATACATTTCAGTTTCATCAAGGATGTCTTATAAATCGATTTTTACAGATTCATCGAGGGACCTACAAGAGTTGGAATACCCCGCATTCTTTTATCTTCCAATTATTACGGTAGTGGACCTTGAACTCAAAGACAAGCTCGCTGGAAGTCACATCCTTTTCGACTTCGAATATGTACAGATGCTCTGTTAAAACGGGATAGAGAAGTTGCGCACTTTT
Organism: Crucihimalaya himalaica; assembly: GCA_004349715.1. Classification (NCBI taxonomy): domain Eukaryota; kingdom Viridiplantae; phylum Streptophyta; class Magnoliopsida; order Brassicales; family Brassicaceae; genus Crucihimalaya; species Crucihimalaya himalaica. The sequence goes on from SMJT01000067.1 coordinate 107,122, forward strand.
TCCACACGTAACATCGAGAGAGTCGGTCTCAGAGTCACCTTCATTAACCAGCAAAATGCAAGCTTTAAATCTCATGGATGTAGGAAGAGGCTTCTCATTCAACTTGATTGTCAAGGAACCCCCGGTAGCAGCTCGGTTGGTGAAGTGAGCAGGCACTTCTCTGCCGGGTAAGACAGCAAGTAATCTAGTCGGTGTCCGGATGATGATGTCTCTGGCTTCTTGATTCAATTTGAAGCAGTTTCCAAAGTTGAGCCGAATATTTGGATTTTGAAAGGAGCAATCTAGTCTCTCCAGAGACTCACAATCTTTTGCATCTATGACAGGGAGGGAATCTGGAATCTGTGGGAGTGAAACTAGCTTTCTGCATCCCTTGAGCACAAGTCTTTCCAGACGAGAGAATTTGTTGACCCATGGAGGAACCTCTTGTATTTCTGTATTGCTCATGTGCAGCTATGTGATGGTGTCAAAAGCATGAGGAAAGTCCTTGAGATTTTCACTGTATGACATATGCAACGTAGTGAGATGAGACCAAGATTTGATTGATGAAGGAACTTCTTCTATTGCAGTTCCTGTGAGCTTGAGAACACTAATGTTTGTGGAGATCTCAGGAAAACTTTTCAACAGCAAGCAATCAACGAGATAAAGTACATATAGAGATTCCAAATTGATGTTGGTCGGAAGAAACCTTAGCTTAGAGCATCCTCCTAAACCCAAACTGTGCAATTTGTGAAGGTTTCCAATAGAAGAAGGAAGCTCCACCAGACTTGAGCAATAATTAAGGTGTAAATCCTTTAGATTGATGAGATCACCAATAGAGGAAGGAAGCTCCACCAGACTTGAGCAATAATTAAGGTCTAAATCCTTTAGATTGATGAGATTACCAAAAGAGGAAGGAAGCTCCACCAGACTTGAGCAATGACTAAGGTTTAATACCTTTAGATTGATGAGATTACCAAAAGAGGAAGGAAGCTCCACCAGACTTGAGCAATGACTAAGGTTTAATAACTTTAGATTGATGAGATTACCAATAAAAGAAGGAAGCTCCACCAGACTTGAGCATTCATCTAGGTCTAATTTCTCTAGTTTTATGAAATTACCAATCAAGGAAGGAAGCTCCACCAGACTTGAGCATCTTTTGAAATCAAGTATACTGAGAGATTCCATACTGATGTTGGTCGAAAGAAACCTTAGCTTAGAGCATCCTTCTAATCTCAAACTCAACAACTTCTCAAGGTTTCCAATAGAAAAGGAAAGCTTTACCAGACTTGAGCAATAATCAAGGTCTAAATCCTTTAGATTGATGAGATTACCAATAGAGGAAGGAAGCTCCACCAGACTTGTGCATCCATACAGATCTAATATCTCGAGATTAGTGGCATTCACAATAGAGGAGGGGAGATTCATCAGACTTGAGCAATTTCGAAGTTTTAATACCTTTAGATTGATGAGATTACCAATAGAGGAAGGAAGCTCCACCAAACTTGACCATCCATGGAGATCTAAATTCTCGAGATTAGTGGCATTCACAATAGAGGAGGGGAGATTGACCAGATTTGAGCAAAACTCAAGGTTTAATTCTTTTAGATTGATGAGATTACCAATAGAGGAAGGAAGCTCCACCAGACTTGAGCATCCATGGAGATACAAAACCTCGAGATTAGTGGCATTCACAATAGAGGAGGGGAGATTCATCAGACTTGAGCAATGCTCAAGATCTAATTCCTTTAGATTGATGAGATTACTAATAGAGGAAGGAAGCTTCACAAGGCTGAAGCAATAGCTTAGATTCAATTCTTGAAGATTGGTGGCAGTTGAGAGATCAGGAAGCTCCTTCAAGTTTTGAGACGAACTCAAATCCATCCACTTGAGATTTGGAAGCGGCTGTATAGACAAATAATTAAAATATTATAAAATAATAAAAACCACTTATACGAACATAAAAACAGACTTCCATGCTATTAGTAATTAATTAAAATAAAATTGTATGTAAGACAAATTAATGACTTGAAATTATTATAAATTTTAAGAGAAATAAATCAAAACTACTTACTTTAATTCCTTCCCACAACTTTTCAAGTTTACTCATACGCATCTTTAGTTCAACAAGGAACCTCGAGTTGACAACAGAAGGCAAACATGTCATCGGGAAACGTTCCCAGTTTAGTAATCGAATTTTTCGAGATAGATAGTCTAAACCACGCGGTAGATGTAATATATCATGATACCCCTTGAATCTTAAGAATCGGAGATTAGTCATTTCGTTAAAGGCTTTCTCACTTATATGGAAATTTTCATTGATCTTGTTCTCAACGAAATAGAAATATATGCCTATGACACTTGTAATACCCTGAAAAACAGAACCAAAATAATAAGAAATGGTCACTTATCAAATCAACACAGAGACAAATGTCAAAACTTACGTTTGCATCAAGATTGAGTACTTCACAAATTTCTCGTGCATCAACCAAAAACAGCCGTTGTCCAGGCTCACGAGGAGACTGTTTACGGACAATATCTCTACCTAGTTGGGCTAGCAGATTATGCATCTTTACATGTCCCTCATCAATAGATATGAGAGATTTCTCAGCTAAGACATTAAGCCCATGACTCACATCCAAGAACATCTCTGCAAGATGCTCTTCCACTTTCTTAATATCTTCATAATTAAAGAAGCAAGCTATATTAAGAAACAAATCCTTTTCTTCGTCATCTAAGGTATCATAGCTGAACTTCAAAATGCTTTGAATATTGGTGTCAAGGCTACTCCTTAACCTTGGTAATGCTTTTTCCCACTCCAGCTTAGACATTCCCCGAAAATATGAGCCCATAACCCTAAGACCTAAAGGAAGTTCACCAGCAAGTTTTGTAACTTCCAGAGCAAGTTTTTTGAAACCATGTTTAGGGGAATTCTGACCAAAAGCATACATGCACAAGATTTCAAGAGCCTCGTAAGTTGGTGGAAAATCCACCTTGTATATATAGTCAATCCCATGTACCCTAAAAAGCTTTCGATCTTGTGTTGTGATGATAATCCGACTCCCAGGACCAAACCACCAAGTTTCTTTCGCCATGGCATCTAGTTGCATTGACTGGTCCACACCATCAAGAACAACAAGAACTTTCTTGTCTTTTAGCCTGTCTTGAACAACTCCTAAATGAGAAATCTTCATATCATTCTGGTTGGTTATTTGAGACATAAACTGTTGTTGTAAGTGCAACTTTGCACTATAGTCATCAGAACAAGGTCTTGTATATTTTGCTTCGATAGATTCCATAAAGACACTCAGTTGAAAACTGTTGGAGAAATTGTTGTATGCAACTCTGGCGATAGTGGTCTTTCCAATCCCAGGAGGACCCCAAATCCCAACCATCCTCACTTCATCTGAATCTAGGCATAACAGTGACTCCATCTTCTCCAGATGAGATCTCATCCCAACCAACCCGTCGAAATCACTTGATAATGCGGAATTGTTCAACTTGTTCAAAATATCAGTGGCGATTTCTTTTATCATGGCCGCTTCATTGTCCCTAACATTAGAGTAGATCACCACATCCATTAAGTAACTATAAAGAAGTCACACACCTGTGATTTTCTATTAATGTTTTTAAAAAGCTAGAAATGTAAATAGTTTGATATTTGTTAGAAAGATTAAGAGATGTAAACGGCGATATAGAAAACGACGAACCAGTTACTTGAATGGTAGCCGGCGATTGTGGCCACTGTTGCCAAAGCTTGTCTCCATCTCGCAATGACCTCCTTAGTTTTACCGGAACAAGTTTTTCTAAAGACTTTCCCAAAATCTCCTGTCAACTTCTTTACATCAGACGGATCGACTTTATAGAAAACAACCATCACCATTTGACCCAAATCTTTCCTGCACTTCATAATCTCCGCCAATTCATCAAGACACCAGCTCGAAGAAGCGTAGTTCTTCGAGAGCAAGATAATTGCGATCTTGGATTCTCTAATCGCCCGAATGAGTTCAGGTCCGATGGATTCTCCTCTCTTGATCTCATTATCAATAAATGGTGTGATTCCGTTTCTTTGAAACTCCATCTGAATGTGACTAAGAAAGTCTCTACGGACATCTTCCCCTCGGAAGCTTGGAAAGACATGGTGTGTCCAGATGCGATTCAAAGACGATGGAGGAGATGAGGGAGATGGAGGTGATGAAGAAGAAGAAGGAGACAAACTCTCTTCTTTGTTATCTTCTCGATGGAATCTGAAGTTTCTTAAAAGCGTGAAGAAGCATATTGCAACAGCAACAGTGGTAAGGAAAAAAGAAGAAGAAGACGAATTCTCTTCTTTGTTATCTTCTCGATGGAATCTGAAGTTTCTTAAAAGCGTGAAGAAGCATATTGCAACAGCAACAGTGGTAAGGAAAAAAGAAGAAGAAGACGAATTCTCTTCTTTGTTATCTTCTCGATGGAATCTGAAGTTTCTTAAAAGCGTGAAGAAGCATATTGCAACAGCAACAGTGGTAAGGAAAAAAGAAGAAGAAGACGAATTCTCTTCTTTGTTATCTTCTTGACGAAATCTGAGATTTCTAAAAAGCATGAATAAGCCTATTGCAGCAGCAACAATGGTAAAGAAAAAAGAAGAAGAACCCATTACAAAAGAGATGATCAATAGCGTGAAGAAGCTAGTATGATTGGAGAGATGATTAATATCACAGATCTTTAGAGAGAGCTATGTGGTGGAACACAAAGTTACAAAAGAGACTTATGTGGTGGAACACAAGTTACAAAAGAGACTTACGTATACATACAAAGAACGTTGACCCATTGACTCAGAATATGGTTTTTTATTGGATATAGAGGATTAGTTTCTCCATCGACGTTGACTTCATTAACCCCATTGACTGAGAATATGTAAAAACAGATTTTTTGTTGCTCGTTTTTTCCATACTATTTCCTCACACAAGCCAATGATGGGTCCTAGACTAGCAATGAGAGGAAGCTTCGTTCAAAAAAAAAAAAAAAACTAAAAGTACGAGAACAAAGAACTACAAAATTATACACAAGCATCGATAACTTCTCTAACATTTATATATAAAGATATGATTTTTGGAACACGTCATGAAGGTCAAATCAATGAAGCAAATAAGCAACGGGAAATTCACAAGCAAATTCACAAGCAATTTTATAGGATAAGTAGTATATTGGATAATTTGCTTATATATATATATATATATTTATATATATACCGATTAGTTTATATAGTTATTAATTTATAATATTGATAGGACCCTATATTTATATAAGTCTTCACAAAGATTATTATTTTATCGAATTATGTTTATTATCACATTGGTCGAACTCTTGACCACATATTTATTATTTATAGTGATTATTAAATTATTGAGTATTAATTTATAGAGTTTTTACTGTATTGCTATCATTATCCAAATTTCAAAAATTAAAAACCAAAAACACAAAAAAAGAACCAAATTCTATGAACCAGAAGCCAAGCATCACTCAAAATTTTACAAGTATTCATGGTCTAAATTTCTTAAAGAAACGAACCAGTCGGTTACTGATCAAGTCAAAGGACAACTTGTCCAATTGAGTGTTGGAAGGTTACCGTTTGAAATGATGATCCAATTGAGTGTTGGAAGGTTTTTGCATAAACTACGAAAACATTAGTATCGAGTAGGCCAAGTCCAGAAGATTAACAAGCAGAATAAATAGTTACCTGGAAAAAAACATAATTCATAATTCCGATTTATATTTCTATTTATATATGGTAATCATATATTTGGATGAATTTTGGACATTTGAAAAATTGTAGATTTATATTCTAGGGGCAATCTTAATTCAGTAGATTAATTACTATGAAATATAGCATAGTACTTTGCTAAGTTGTATTAATATCATTGTTGCATAATAATCTCTGTTCAAATCTACATCATGCATTTTATTTACAGCAACATTGGATCATTTGTAAATTTTTTTCTTTTCGTAATTGTAATCATCTTTCCTAAGTTATAACTTTATTTTCTTTATCTAGTATTTAATATTGTAAATGTGTATGATCAAATTACATTATATAGTTCCACACCCTGTATGCATGAGGAATTGAAGTAATTTTATTTCTCATGCATACAGGGTCTAGAACTATATAGGTAATTTTATTTCTATTCTGCATACATACACAAATCATGAGTACATATATGTTAAAATACACACATATAGTGATGGATATGAGAACTGTAAATAGAAAAACTGAACCTAACCGAATAAGTTAGACCAAAACCAAAAAAAAAAAGTTATTTATATATCGCTTTGTTTTCATTATAATAAAACCGAAACTGAAATTGTTTTTTGAATAACTTGAACCAAACCGAATAAACCAAAAGCATCAATTAAAACTTACAGGTGTAATTATAAATTTATCTATGAAATAGACATAATAATTTCAAATAAATTATTAATTATTTATATTTTAAGTTGTTATTCTAAACATGTATATAATATAGGTATACATGTTGATGTGGACATCCATTTGACAGATATTTGGAGATAATTGAGGGGATACATGTTTTTCCTCTTCTTTCTCAATTTCTCTAGTACCTCAGTGATTGTCAGAGTTTTTTACGCTCTTGCACATCAATTAAAACCCGATGTGCGAAACTACCTCAATCATAAGGTATGTCATTGAAGCACTTAGGGTATCGAATCCACAGGGACTAAGGATTACACACAAAAGATACGAGAAACAAACTAAAAGCTAGAGCAAAACATTTTTATGGGTTTTTTTTTTAATTTATAAAAAGAAATCAAAATGCAAGAAAGAAAATAAAAGACAAGAAAGCAAAACACAAGACTAAAATGTTGGATCATGAGTTAAGCTATCAATGAAATGGTAACAATCAAACAATGAATCATTTGAAAGCATTAAACACTATCCTAGAACATGGAACACACATAAATAGATTAATCCACTCCCGTGGTATCAATCCCTACATCAATCATCGAATTGACAAGAACTCCCCTTCGCAATTCAATAATCGATGAGCATGAATATCAAGTCCAATTAGTTCACTAATCACCCTACTCATCAACTCCCGTTGGATAGGATGTGATAAGCTCACAAAAGGTTTGGTTCAAGCAATTCATCTAACTCCTCCCGGGTGTGAAATGCCTAAGCTCAAGAATCGAATGAACAAACCTAATCTAGTACCAACACCGCTTACTCGAATCTCATCCCTAATGCATGGGATGAGACCAAAACTCTAACTACTCTAAGGTGTAGTTGTAGTTCGGTTCGTCACGCCAAACTAGAACTACCTAATCTAGGTGTAGTACTAAACTTCGGTTTATCATGTCAAGTCTAGCATTAAGTATCAACCTAAGTGAAGGACTCATCCAAGATCATCCTAAATCATCATTATCTAACCATCAAGACAATTTACCAATGATGCATAAACATTCAATTCACATTCATTCTTATGACATGGAACACTCAAGTAGATTAGCTCATTCCCATGATGCTAATCCATTTACAAATCAACTAGTTTGGCTATTTTGTCAAGGACAACTTGTCCAAATTGAGTGTTGGAGGTTATCGTATTGAAAAATGAGATCCAATTGAGTGTTGGAAGGTTTTTGCATAACTAGGGCATTACGATAAAACATTATGCTATCGAGTAGGCACAAAGTCCAGAAGCATTAACAAAGCAGAATCAAAATAGTTACCTGGAACAAAACATAATTCATAATTCACGATTATATTTCTATTTATATATGAGTAATACTCATATATTTGGATGAATTTGGAATTTTGAAAAACACAATATGTAGATTTTAGTTTTTCTAGGGGCAATATTATTCAGACAAATAAGATAAAAAATTTAGAATGAAATAATAAGAAAGCATAGTATTCAACTTTGCTAAGTTTGTATTAATATCATTGTTGCATAATAATCTCTGTTCAATCTTACAATCAATGCATTTTTATTTACAGCACACATTGGTCATTTGTAAAATTTTTTCTTTTCGTAATTGTAATCATCTTTTTCTAAGTTATAACTTTATTTTCTTTTATCTTAGTATTTATAATTTGATGAAGGAGAGTGTTATGATCAAATTACATTAGTAATATGTACTCCACCCCTTCGTCATGTAGCAATTGAGTGTATTGATAGTAATTTATTATATTCTCATGCATACAGGGTCTAGAACATATAGGTAATTTATTTCTATTCTGGCAATACCATACACCAAATTCATCGGTAAACATATATGTTATAAGACTCACACATTGTGATGGATAGTGAGAATGTAAATAGAAAAATTATCTGAATAAGCCTAACCGAATGAAGTATAGACAAAAACCAAAAAATAAAAATTATTTATAATATTCGCTTTGTTTTCATTATGAATAAAACGAAACTGAAATTGTTTTTTGAATAAGCGTGTGAACAACACCGAATAAAAACCAAAGCATCAATAATAACTACAGGTGTATTTAAATTTATCTATGAAAATAGAACATAAGTAATTTCAAAATAAATTATTAATTATTTATATTTTAAGTGTTATTCTAGATCATGTATATAATATAGGTATACAATGTTGATGTGAGCATCCATTTGACAATAGATTATTTGGATGATTAATTGAGTGGAACATGTTTTTCCTCTTCTATTCTCAATTTCTCTAGTACCTCAGTGATTGTCAGAGTTTTTTACGCTTCTTCGCACATCAATTTAAAAACGCCGGATGTCGAAACTACCATCCTAATCATAAGGTATGTTGATGAATGCACTTAGGTGTAGTCGAATCCAACAGGGACTAAAGGATTACACACAAGAAGATTACGAAGAAACAAACTAAAAGCTTAGAGCAAAACATTTTTATGGGTTTTTTTGCTTAATTTATAAAAAGAAATCAAATGCAAGAAAGAAATAAAAGACAAGAAATCAAATACAGCGACTAAATATGTTGGATCATGAGTTAAAGCTATCAATGACATGGTAAACAATCAAACAGGATGAATCATTTGAAAGCATAAAGCACTATCATAGAATCATGGAAACAACATAAATAGATTAATCCACTCCCCGGTATCAAATCCCTTACATCAAATCATCGAATTGACAAAACTCCCTTCGCAATTCAATATCGATGAGCTGGAAATAGGCAGTCAATTAGTGTCACTAATACACTCCTACTACATCAACTCCCGTTGGATGTAGGATGTGATAAAGCTCATCAAAGAGTTTGGTGTCAATGCATTCATAACTAACTCCTCCGGGCTGTGAAACTGCCTAAGCCTCGAAGAATCGACATGAACGAAACCAATCTGTACCAACACGCTACTCGAATCTCTACCCTAATGCATGGGAATGAGACCAAAAACTCTAACTACTCTAAGTGTTAGCTCTAATTTGGTTTGTCATGCCAAAACTAGAACTACCTAATCTAGGTGTAGTTCTAAACTTTGATTTGTCATGGTCAGTCTTGCATTAAGAATCAACCTAAGTGAAGGATTTCTTCAAAGATCATCCTAAATCACCATTATCTAACCATCAACCAACCAAATTAACCTAAAATGATCCAACAAAAATCTATTCACTAGAACACCAAGAACAGAAAAACCCAGAAAAGTCAACTCACAAAAAACAAGAAAAATCACAAAGTAACCAGAAAAAAGAGAAGAAGAAGAATACAAAACATAATATATAATAAAGTGAAGAAATCTTCCCTTATGTGGCATATCATGAAGATCCATTTCAAGAACACCAAGGGGTGTTTTGAGCTCTCCAAGAGAGACTTTTGTTTTTAGGAAAGAAGACTTAACGAGAAAATAGGTTTATGAGCCTATTAAACAAAGGAAAACGGACTGGTCAACTCTTCAAACTCTGTTTCTGGGTGGCTTATCGACCTGTATAGGTCGGTACCTGCGTAGTCCTCGGATCGGTTTGACCATACGACCTGGTTTTGGTCGCGTACCTCGCGGTCGGTATGCACTTTTTGGAATTCCACAGTTTTGGTCTTCAGAATTATCGACCCGTTTGGGTCGATATGCGGTCGATACCGCACTAAAACACCCATATCTTTTGAACCACACTCCAAATGCTCTGAAACCACCTCCATTGAAAAGCTAACTCAATTTCCTATGACTTTCATGAATATCCCATAAGATAAATGCCAAAGAAAGGCATTCGTCTGACTCGATCTTTCAAGCATGTTGGATTGACTCTGCATTTGACATTCCAACTTTGGTCCAAAATTTGCATCCATTTTTCTTATATTTCTGTGCATATCCTTTTGATCTAATCACTCCTAAAACACCTGAATAAACACAAAAGAACAAAAAGAAGACACAAACAACCTAGACATCTAAAATGCAAGACAACACTGATGAGACTTTAATGCATGAAAACATCCCAAAAATTGGTACAAGTAGGATTTAAACATATGAAAACTAGGCTTTAAAACACGTAAATATTACACTTATCAACTCCCCGGACTTGCCTTTTGCTTGTCTTCAAGCAAACAAGAAATGACAAACCGAGAAAGAGATTTGAAAATGGAAATTCACAACTAAATACATGTCAAAGCATTCAATATCATAGCCCAGATAATACTGAGGCATTGCAAAAATTGGTATCTCAATATGACTCTAACTTCTCTAGACTTATCGCAACTCCCATTTTTTACTCTAGACTCAAAACCAAATATCAACATAAATACTTAATAGCCAACTCCCTACATTCAATAATTCTTCAAGTGTGTCTCACTGAGGGGGTATTGATCTAGTCCATTTGGCATGGTTGAAAGTAAGAGGTTTTTACGTATGAACACAAGGTGGTTTATTAATTTGGTGACTTACTCTCAAATCAAAGGAATGCAAAACATCACACAAAGCAAGGAAGAAATGGACCATATTGATGTATACAATAATAATAACTTCCATTTCTACCCAACCTAGCTTAAAATCCTAGTTTCAACTTGGAGTTTAAGCTTCCTTTTCTTTTGAAGTAAACCATTGCTCTTCTTAGCAAAATGTGTAAGTTTTCATAAACCAAACTTTATTTCTTTGATGTAACATCTATGGACTTTTCTTTTCTTTTTGAGCTCTAGCCTTAATTCTTCTAAACTTAGAGAGCTAACTTTTATTATTCCCATAGAATGTTCCTTTTGATTTTCACCATCTTTCTTTTCTTTATACTCATGGCTTTTCTTTCATCTTTTTCGATCTCAACCAATTTCTTTTATGCTCATGTTCCCAAACCAAACCTTTTAAAAATGAACACATAACAATCCCCTATTTTGCTGCCTGAAGTTCACTTAGACTAGCCCTATGGAAGATCATATTAGTCGTTGCCCTTCTTACAAGATTTTGCATATGCAAGCATTTTCAAGAAGGGCCTCACTCAAGCAAACAATGAAGGTGTAAGGAAAGGTAAAGGTTACGGTGGGGAACCATCCTGAAAATGAGAATGGTCATTCGGGCTAACAAGTTGTGCACAAAGAATAAGATAACCCGAATGTATATAGTAAAAACCATGGTTAAGATCTCAAGCCCCTAAGTGAGAGAATTAAGATTTATTTTAAGTCAATATGTATGGAGTTGGTATTAAAGCAAGCATGCATCAATAAAGCATGAATTTCGAGTGGAAAGATCAAAGTACGAAGTTTACAAGTTTTTTAAAATCATTAAGCAATGTAAAACCATTATCAAGGGCATCACAATGAAAGCTTATCATACACGTTTCATGAACTCTCATGCACATGATGCAACCTATATGATCTAGACTCAATCCTAAAATAAAGATGGGACTATGCAAAACTACAAGTTGTTTTTGATTTTTTGATTTTTTTTTTGTTTTTTTGATTTTTTTTTTGTTTTTGATTTTTTTTTTGTGTTTTTTTTATGCAATAAGGTATGTGCATATGCAAGACTCAAGAAAAACAAAAACAAAACAACTAAAAGACAATTAGTAACGGTTTCCTCCCCCGGACTTACTTCTCACCGTCTTGGTGAAAAAAGTAAAACCGAGAAAAGAAACGAAATACAAGAAAACAAAATAAAAAAATGAAAATATATATATACAAATGAATGGTTAGAGGTAACTTGGAGTGGAATGAATTATGAGGGGGAAGACATGGTGCTTTTAAGCTCATCGGTTTTCACCATTTGACCCGTCCCATTATTTGCCCATTTATTCCTACAAAACTTGAAAACAAAGTTTATTAAACAACGTGATACAATCACCACAAAAAAGAAAAACAATAGAGAAAGAGGATAGAATTGGGAGGTCCCAATTGGCGCGTTTAACGTCTCTAGCTTGACGGTGCGTTTCTCTTATTCACTCTCTCCTTGCATCATTTACTCTTAGTGCACCTAAGAGATCAATTCACAAGAAAAGGGAAAAGATTAGCAACAAAAGAAAATAAAAGACTCTAGTCTCAATTTGAATCCTAACTCTAATGGAATCGTTTAGTCCCCGACAACGGCGCCCAAATTGATTGTTTAGAGTTTTTACGCTCTTGCACATCAATTAAACCCGATGTGCGAAACTACCTCAATCATAAGGTATGTCATGAAGCACTTAGGGTATCGAATCCAAGGGACTAAAGGATTACACACAAAAGATACGAGAAACAAACTAAACTAGAGCAAACATTTTTATGGGTTTTTTTTAATTATAAAAGAAATCAAAATGCAAGAAGAAAATAAAAACACAGAAAAGCAAAACACAAGACTAAAAAGTTGGATCATGAGTTAAGCTATCAATGAAATGGTAACAATCAAACAATGAATCATTTGGA
>SMJT01000067.1:119929-429929 GCA_004349715.1 Crucihimalaya himalaica
TTGGAAGCATTAAACACTATCCTAGAACATGGAACACACATAAATAGATTAATCCACTCCCGTGGTATCAATCCCTACATCAATCATCGAATTGACAAGAACTCCCGTTCGCAATTCAATAATCAATGAGCATGAATATCAAGTCCAATTAGTTCACTAATCACCCTACTCATCAACTCCCGTTGGATAGGATGTGAGAAGCTCACAAAAGGTTTGGTTCAAGCAATTCATCTAACTCCTCCCGGGTGTGAAATGCCTAAGCTCAAGAATCGAATGAACAAACCTAATCTAGTACCAACACCGCTTACTCGAATCTCATCCCTAATGCATGGGATGAGACCAAAACTCTAACTACTCTAAGGTGTAGCTCTAATTTGGTTTGTCATGCCAAACTAGAACTACCTAATCTAGGTGTAGTTCTAAACTTTGATTTGTCATGTCAAGTCTAGCATTAAGAATCAACCTAAGTGAAGGATTTCTTCAAGATCATCCTAAATCACCATTATCTAACCATCAACCAACCAAATTAAGCCTAAACATGATCCAACAAAAATCTATTCACTAGAACACCAAGAACAAGAAAAACCCAGAAAAGTCAACTCACAAAAAACAAGAAAAATCACAAAAGTAAACCATAGAAAAGAAAGAAGAAGAATCAACAAAACATAATATATAATAAAAGTGAAGAAATCTTCCCTTATGTGGCATATACATGAAGATCCATTCAAGAACACCAAGGGGTGTTCTTGAGCTCTCCCAAGAGAGACTTTTGTTTTTAGGAAAGAAGACTTAACGAGAAAATAGGTTTATGAGCCATTTAAACAAAGGAAAACGGACTGGTCAACTCTGGTCAACTCTGTTTCTGGGTGCCTGTATCGACCTGTATAGGGTCGGTACCTCTGTCGGTATGGACATACCGACCTGGTTTTGGTCGGTACCTCGGTCGGTATGCACTTTTTGGAATTCCCAGTTTTGGTCTTCAGAATTATCGACCCGTTTGGGGTCGATATGCCGGTCGATACCGCACTAAAACACCCATATCTTTTGAACCACAACTCCAAATGCTCTGAAACCACCTCCATTGAAAAGCTAACTCAATTTCCTATGACTTTCATGAATATCCCATAAGATAAATCCAAAGGAAAGGCATTCGTCTGACTCGATCTTTCAAGCATGTTAGATTGACTATGCATTTGACATTTCCTAACTTTGGTCCAAAATTTGCATCCTTCATTTTCCTTATATTTCTGTGCATATCCTTTGATCCAATCCACTCCTAAACACCTGAATAAACACAAAAAGAACAAAAAGAAGACACAAAACAACCTAGGACATCTAAAATGCAAGACAACACTGAATGAGATTTTAATGCATGAAAACATCCCAAAAATTGTACAAAGTGGGATTTAAACATATGAAAACTAGGCTTTAAAACATGTGAAATATACACTTATCACTCAACAAGCTAATGAAATGGCGGATAGGTTGGCATGAAAAATCTGTGTCCTCCCGCAATATGTACTTTTGTAAACAATGTTCTCTCGGATTGGCTCCTTATAATTATATTGCTATCAATAAAAACAAATGTTGATGTGGACATCCATTAGTTCAAAAGAAAATAAAGATCAATGTGAGTGTAAGATATGTTCGTACAGTGACGGAGATGTTTGTGTATGATACTATGATGGTCATCATTTGACATGTTTTCCATTCCATTGCATGCTTTTAGATGACATGCTATCATTATCAATGCCATCATCTTCATACACACTTTCATCGCCATTCTTTTACAAACTTAGTTTGTTAGATTTAGACTTAGAAGAAATAAATTATATTTATTGTTTGATAGATATGATCTGAGTGCATTATATATCTTATATATTAAAGTAAGGTTCAAGCTCGAAGAAACTGACACGTGACATCCCTAATTTGACTTTTTTATTTTATTTTACCTCTTGATATTATTATTTTTAAAATATAAACAATAATTTTTCTTAATTACATATTTAAAATCAATTAATATAATTTGACCATACACATTTACAATATTAACTACTAGACCATTTAAACCATTATAAGTTATAACTTTATTTTCTTTATCTAATAGTTAATATTGTAAATGTGTATGGTCAAATTACATCATATAGTTCCACACCCTGTATGCATGAGGAATTGAGGTAATTTTATTTCTCATGCATACAAGGTCTGGAACTATATGAGGTAATTTTATTTCCATTCTGCATACATACACAAATCATGAGTACATATATGTTAAAATACACACATATAGTGATGGACATGAGAACTGTAAATAGAAAAATTGAACCTAACCGAATAAGTTAGACCAAAACCAAAAAAAAAGTTATTTATAAATCGCTTTGTTTTAATTATACTAAAACCGAAAATGAAATTGTTTTTTTGCATAATTGAACCAAACCAAATAAACCAAAAGCATCAATTAAAAGTTACAGGTGTAATTATAAATTTATCTATGAAATAGACATAATCATTTCAAATAAATTATTAATTATTTATATTTTAAGTTGTTATTCTAAACATGTATATAATATAGGTATACATGTTGATGTGGACATCCATTTGACAGATAATTGGAGATAATTGAGGAAGATAAAGGTTTTTCCTCTTCTTTCTCAATTTCTTTTGTACCTTAGCAAGCTAATGAAACTACAGATACGTTGGCATGAAAAATCCGTGTCCTCCCGCAATATGTTTTTTTTGTAAACAATGTTCTCTCGGATTGACTCCTTATAATTATATTGCTATCGATAAAAAAAAATGTTGATGTGGACTTCCATTAGTTCAAAAGAAAATAAAGATCAATAAGAGTTAAGATATGTACGTACGGTGACGTAGATGTTGGTGTATGATACTATGATGGTCATCATTTGACATGTTTTCCATTCCATTGCATGCTTTTAGATGACATGCTATCATTATAAATGCCATCATCATCATACACACTTTCATGGCCATTCTTTTACAAACTTAGTTGTTAGATTTAGACTTAGAAGAAAGAAATTATGTTTATAGTTTGATAGATATGATATGAGTACATTATATATCTTATATAATAAAGTAAGGTTCAAGCTCTAAGAAGTTGACACGTGGCATCCCTATTTTGACATTTTTTTTTATTGTACCTCTTGATATTATCATTCTTAAAAAACAAATATAAAAACAATAATTTTTCTTAATTACATATTTAAAATCAATTAATATAATTTGACCATACACATTTACAATATTAACTACTAGACCAACAAAAAATATTTAAACCATTATAAGTTAGAACTTTATTTTCCTTATCTAGTAGTTAATATTGTGAATGTGTATGGTCAAATTACATCATATAGTTCCAAACCCTGTATGCATGAGGAATTGAGGTAATTTTATTTCTCATGCATACAGGGTCTGGAACTATATGAGGTAATTTTATTTCCATTCTGCATACAGACACAAATCATGAGTACATTTATGTTAAAATACACACATATTGTGATGGACATGAGAACTGTAACTAGAAAAACTGAACCTAACCGAATCAGTTAGACCAAAACCAAAAAAAAGTTATTTATAAATCGCTTTGTTTTCATTATACTAAAACCAAACCTGAAATTGTTTTTTGAATAACTTGAACCAAACCGAATAAACCGAAAAGCATCAATTAAAAGTTAAATTACTATAAAAGTCACGAAATTTTGTTAATATCATGAAATATCATTGCTCTTAGTTCAGATAAATTTTATTATATCATAGATATATTACTTTTTAAAATATTTTGAATGTATTGTAAGATAATTATATAAGGATAGGAAATTTAAAGAAATTGAAAATTTATATTTCCACAAAAAACAAAATAAGGAAAAATATAAATATTGTGATATAATATTAAAAAAAATCGTCTGATGCCTTACCAAGACTTATATATATATGATATAATGAACAAATAAGAAATATTGAAAAATTTATGAAATATTCATTATTGTGTAGAGGTAATTGTAATGTATAGTTGTCGTTATTTTCCATTTATAATAGATTTGAAAATGTCAAGATAATAACATATAAAAATATTCAATAAGGATTATACTATATATAAAAGATTTTGAACATCATTTGTTATACTAAAACTAAACATAACACGCAAGAATTTGAATCAATAAATAATTGCTAACATTCTTTATCTTTTATCAATTACAGATGAATTGTCAGCAATAAAATAATTTTGAAAACGTGAGATATCACATTTACTACCATCAAAAATAAAAATGTCATCATCTCCTACTATTTTTTCCTGCACATGGTGATGGTAGCTCTCTAGTTTATATATATATTCACCCAAACTCTAACAAATCCCATAAAAATTCACACAAATCTCTCAAAAATTCTAAAATATTGAAATTCCACCAAATCCCCTAAAATTAGGGGTGTCAAAATGGGTAATCCAACTCATCCAAACTCATTACTCAATAAGTTGTTTGTTAAATAGATAATGGGTCAACCAACCCCATTAAGCAAATGGGTTGGCTCAAACAATGACCTATTAAATTTAATGGGTTAATTAATCAAATGGATGACCCAATAATTCATTAAATTTAATGTGTTAAATTTCAAACTATCATCATCATCATACCATCTTTATCATCATCATACCAAAAATATTTCTGCATAAAATGAAATTGCACAGTTGTTTCTAAAATAACACGGTTTCACAAATTTTTCGCAAAAAAAATGGTTTTCACAATTTTCCCACAAAAACGTGATTCTTTAACTTTCACACCAAAAATATGATTCTATAATTTTTCCGCCAAAAATACAGGTCCGCAATTTTCTTGCCAAAAATCCAGGTCCGCAATTTACCTGCCAAAACGTGATTCCGTAATTTTCCCACCAAAATAATACAGCTTTCATAATTTTCCCTCCAAAACATTGAAAGGTCATTTCTCTTTACTGAAAACTTAGAAATCTTTTGTGAACACTACTCCTTCGAAGAAATCTCTTTGGTTCCCAACTCATAAATATTTGCAACTTTAGTCTTCATCTAAAATAATTGGAAGTTAATTAACGTTGTCAACTCAAGAATCACCCGTAATATAGTCCTAGGAAATAATTGATGTTATATAGGTGACATAACTCAAAACGCACAATTTCGAATATGATGGTTCCATCAACTATATGATGTCTTCTCAAATCTTTCTTGAACCTCAACATGACTCTATCGACCTTCACAATCCCATCTTACTCTAAGAAGAATAGAAGGAGATCTCTTCAGTATAATAAAAAAAAGCAGACACTTCGACATTATCTTACTCTTGATTTGGGGAAAACTACAATTAGGGCTGATAAGTAAATTGATGTCGAATTGTGCCATTTTGTTTATTGAAAAAGCTGAAATAATGTTGTATACTCCTTTTCATATACAATGGCTAAATGTATTAAAGAATAATTAAAGTAAACACATGTCTAACTATGTTTTTGACATGGAGAAAAAGATGAATGAACATTGGTTAAGTGTATGAGAGAATAAATAATGTTCACGCAGGCTTAACTATGTTTTTAGCCATGGAGAGAAAAGATGAATGAACAAGAAAAGCGAAGCTTTAAAAACCGAGGATAATGTTCAGAGGTATTTAAAATGTTATAAGTCGTTAGAGTGAAGAGATGGTAATGTTGGAGGAATGCATTGGAAGACCCGAAATCAGGTGGTGTTAGTTTTAGGCTATTGTAGCATTCTCTAAGCCATTGCTTCTTGTACAAGGCATATGTATGTGATAAAAAATAAAACAGAATTGGAAGAGAAAAGAAAACCGAGTATAAATCTGTAAAACCCTCTTTTTGATATCGACAACTTTACATATATATTTTAATGAAGAAATGTGATTGTTCATAATGATACGTAATTGTTCATACCTTAATAACTACCTAATACAAACGATGAGTTGGCCTAGTGGTTAACCTTTGAGTTTCCAAAAACGTAGGGACATCCGAAGACACGGGTTGGAATCATGTTGGGAGGGGTCTGCTCTCCAAAGAAGGGTTAATTTAATATGGTTTGGGCCTCGCCTTATGGGCTTCGGCCTGCAACCTCCTAGTCATACAAAAAAATAAATAATAACGACTACTACCACACACATCTGTTCATTTTACATAACACTAACTTATTTATTATTTCACCACACTCAGTTAGAAACTAACACCTCCCCTTAATTGAGTTTTTGTCTAACTCCAAGTTTACTTAATTCTTTGGACCTCCTGTGCTAACTCCAAGTTTACAAGATACGAAGTCTTATTCTTCTCGATCATCTAATTTCTTCTTCCATGGCTTCTCCCCATTCTATAATCCAGAAGCTTCATCGTATGATTGTGGTTCCTCCGATGTGAAAAAGCACGCTTAAACTATATGAGCTGAATCTGCATACTCTACCATTTGTGAAGTATCATCTCCTTCTTCTTCTTCAACTATTACGTCTCGTGTTATCTCCTTCTTAAACTTTGTGTATCTTTTCGTGGCTTTCAATACACCATACATAGGTAAATTTCTTAAACCGTTATATTCTTTGCTCTGCGAGACTTGTCCATGTCTGCTTCTAGTCTCTCCTGAGCTTTTCTCATCTTCCCTTGATGTCTTATGCATGAATTTTTTCCCCGGTCTTCTTTGGTTATCTCTGTAACCAACTTCCTTCTGGTGCATAAACCATATCGTGCCGTGCATAAATCTTCTCCATGTCTTCTCCGGATATCCTTATAACCGGTTCCTGTTAGAGATAAGGTTGACAACCTATCAGCCCGGCCCATTACAAAATTTGAAGCCCTTGTTCAAAGCCCATACGACTAAGGCCCGTAGAAGCCCAACCTCTTCATCCAGTGGGCCGATGACCAGTCACGTCGGGCACGGAGTTCGAGGAAGCAGGTCGCCGCTCTGACACACTGTTACCACTCGAGTGCGACTCGACAAAGTTTTGACTTCGCCGCTCACGCGCTAGGCGGGAGGTGTAGTTGGTTCTCTATAAATACCCCTTGCCACTCATTAATCAAGGGGTCCGTAAGATCTCTAAAGATTTAATACCCGAGCTCAAAACTAAAGATATTTGTAATACTTCCGACGAATTGTTTAGAACGCCAAACCGAATCCCAGCTGACTCAGTTCGTAAGTCTAAACAACGACCGTCTTTTAGTGAAATACAAGGTTCTGACCTTACATCCGACCTGATCTTATGTGTTCCAAACTGATTTTTATCACGAACTTCATTAATCTATTCTATTAAACAGAAATATCGCCCCCACATTTTCCATTAATCAATCACAACCACGTACAACATTGCATAACCTGCTTATTTATATTAGTCACTCTTGAGATTAACATTTGGCGCTAGAAGGACGGGGTTTAGACATTTTCTACACGCAAAGAGTAGACCCAAAGATGCCCGGACAAAAATCGTCGACAATATGTGAGGATTCAAAGACCGACAGAAGAAAAACCATTATATATTTTCTTCCCAAATTGTTTCAAAGTTTACATCCGAACTAAAAGAAAAAGACAACACGAAAATACAACAAAAAGAAAAAAGGAGCCCCCGATCATGGCGCCCTCGATTCGGGGTCCGCATCCTCATCTCCCGACCCGGTCTAAGATTCCCGCGATCTTGACAAAACACCTTCGGTACCCTCTAGTACGGAAGAAGAACCAGAGGGAACTTTGAAATCCTCCAACCGAAGCTTCGAGATAGGCTTGGCCTGCAGCTGCGCCATATACGCATTCGCATCATCCTTTACTTGCGCAAGCTGAGCTGGCAGGACAAGAACGCCGTCTTCCTCCTGAATCAGCTCGAGGAAACGCCGCGCCCCATGAGCTTGGGAATACAGAAGCTTGATCGGCTTGGCCTTCTCACGAGCCTCCAAATTCTCCTTGACAAGCCTCATCTTCGCGTCACAGCCCGCCTTATAAGCACGCCACTTCTGTACATCTTTCTCCCTCTCAACGCCGAGGTGGACCTTGACCTTTACGATATTCCCCTTCAAATGGGAAACCTCCTTTTTAAGCAAGTCGCGTTCCATGGCCACAGACCAAGCCTTCTCAAGTTCAGTTTAAGACCAATCAACCGGTCCCGGTCTACCGCCAAATCTGACCGACTTTTGGCAAGCTCGGCTTCTAAGAGGTCGGCCCTATCCTTCAGCCCGTCTACCTCCTCGGCTAACTCGGAGGATCTATGACGCTCCTCACAAGCTTCATTTTCGAGCTCCGCAATCCGTCTCTCTGACTCTATCGTGTGACCCCGCGCTGCTTCCTTCTCAACATCAGCAAAATCACAGGCTAGCCTAACCTGTTGGTCGTAGTCTCGAGCCAATCCGGCGAGCGCATACCCCATCTGCAAGGGAGATCGTCAGCAGTCATCTCAAAACCAACGAAAAGCAAATTAATGAAAAATAATTTACCTTCACAAGGCACTGGGATGCAAGGAAAAAAGACTCCGGTGCCGCCATCTCTTCGTGGGCGGAAGGGTCACGTCGGCTGCAGCAATAACCCGTACCAGGTCAGCACAACCTTTTCGGTTGTCAACGATTGGCTAACCTCTCCTGCGGTACTGAAACTTGAAGCGATGATCTGCCTAAGATTCGCAGATCCTACGCCTTTTTAAGGCATGCCAAGGGCGGGGCTCTTCGGCGTCAACCAGCCCTCTCATCCTGTTCGCCGCCCTCTCAGCTTCTTCCTGTTCTCTAACTTCTGATTCATCAGGCCTCGGGTCTAGATCGGGACCCCGAACAGGACTTGGTACCTCCGTCTCGATAGGAGGGTCCGTCATCATGTGCTTCGGGCTTAAGGGACCGCCCTCGTGAGCAGAAATGTCCTGCTCAAAGCTTTCAAATCCTTCAACAGGAGCAATTGCAAAAGCAGAAGGTAAAGCGGGAGACGCCTCAGGTCTCTCGACTGCGCCCCCGATGACAGGAGCAAGGCTTGGATACACACCAACCTCAGAGGGGACTGCGGCCTCCGGACAAACTACAGGTGGTGGCGTCGCCAGTCTTTTGACGTAGTCCGACATCTCAAACTCCACCGGATTGAGCGAGAGGTCCACCACGCCTTTGGCTCCAACGACGGGAGCTTCCCAAAATTCCATAGGAACGGCCCTTCGCACCTCCACGTAGTCGGGCATTTCGAAGTACATTTTCTTCAGTGTACCTGGAACAAACGAATCAGTGATCGATTCCCGTCCGACAAAAGTGAAAAGATAAGTCGGTTACCTGTTGCCACTAATGCCCGTGCTCTCCGTATCCTCTCTTCAGTGAGTCCGGTCCAGGGAATCTTTGCCTCCCTCAAACACGCACGCGCTGCAGCATAATCTTCTGAAAGATTGGGCTTGACAGTATGACGAGCTGAAATAAAAGTTAAAAAGTTAGAAACAGACTAATAAAAACCTCATTCGACCCGATTGAGCTCTACCCGGAGAAATATTCCACTCGGATCGGTATAACGCCTCGGGGTCCAGGCCCATCTCCCTCCCGATCCTTACGAATACATAGCTTTGCGCCCAGTCATCCACTTTACTGGGCTTGTTTGTAATAAGCCCAGCCTTGGCATCGAAAGACGCATAAAAGGTGCCGGGCTCCGACGCGGTAAGCTTGCAGGTCGTCAGCTCCTCGAAGAGATAAGTCGTCAGTTCGATCCCATGCTCGGCGGCCAGTACGTACGCGGCGACCATGATGATAACGGTAGTCGCACTTATTTGCGAGAAGGTGAGCTGGCGCACGCGACAGTACTCCACGAACAGCTCGGGCAGAGGGAGCCAAAGTTTGCACGTCAGAGAGACTTGATCGTACAAATAGGTGAAGGCGATCGGCGGCGTCCAAGGACGTTCGTGCAGCGTCGGCAGGACAAACTCACAGGACAAGAACATCTTCGCCAGGGCGGAGATCGTCTTGACTGTCGACCACGTCGGCGCACCTCCTTCTAGATAAGAGGCCTTCCGCGGCTTTGGCTTTCGACCAATAGATCGGCCTTTCTTCCCCACGCCCCTACGAGCCGAACTACTAGATGGGCCTGTCTGGATGTTTTGGCCTCTCCCTAGGCTCCCGGCTCTGCCAACGACCTGTTCTCGTGGATTGAGGAGACTGGCGTAAGGCATCGACACGCCACTACCGACCTGATCTCCGTGGTCGGCTGCCCGATCGCTGTCATCTCGACGCGAAGATCTGCTTGTGTTTCTGTCCCCTCGCTGCTTGAAGACACCAACTCGGGGACGGGCTCCCGATGTCCCGACCTCAGCAGCCTAGGATCTTCTGCTAACCAGAGCGGCGACACCGCCATCGTCTTCTTCATCAGAAAGTCCCGCCCTGTTCGACAGGAGGGAGACGTTTCCAGAACTGGTTCGGTCGCCGCTGTGATGAAATGAGCCGGCGTGAATCCCGTTGAATAGATCCGACATGACAATGAGGAAGGGTTGAAAGGAGAAGAGATCGAGAGAGATGGGAGGAAGAGATCCGGCGTAATCTTTCCCGGAAAAATCAAAAACGAAAGAGAGAAATGAGAGAGAGAGAGTTGTACCTTCTTTGTTTTCGCGGAAATGGGAACAATGAATCGAGAAGTCACCTTATAAAGCCGAGAAGCGTCGTTTCGAGTTCGACACGAGAAACTAAGAAGATGTCGCGCATCGATCCACTTCGAAGACGACACGTGGCGCATTGGGAAACATTGAGAGCATCTCATGATGGCATCGCGTGGAATGACGCACGAAGGACGACCCACTCTGTCATTCACCTACGTCGACGTGACCGCGTTACTCACGCACGTTCGACCCCGCATTAATTCAAAAGAACAAATCGCAATCGCGAGAAGTGGAAGCCCTAGCAGATCTAGACGTCCGACCTGATCTAACGAATGGGCCGACCTGGAATCTCCAGATTAAACTCCAGGCTGATCGAACTCCTCCTCACACCCCGGACTGGGGAAGCTATTGTTGGAGATAGGGTTGAAAACCTATCAGCCCGGCCCATTATGGAATTCAAACCCCATGTTCAAAGCCCACATGACTGGGCCCGTAGAAGCCCAACCTCTTCATCCAGCGGGCCGATGACCAGTCACGTCGGGCGCGGAGCTCGAGGAAGCAGGTCGCCGCTCTGACACACTGTTACCACTCGAGTGCGACTCGGCAAAGTGTTGACTTCACTACTCACGCGCTGGGCGGGAGGTGTAGTTGGTTCTTTATAAATACCCCTTTCCACTCATTAATCAAGGGGTCTGCAAAGTCTCTAAAGAATTAATACCCGAGCTTAAAACTAAAGATATTTATAATACTTCTGACTAATTGTTTAGAACGCCGAACTGAATCCCAGCTGACTCAGTTCGTCAGTCTAAACAACGACCGTCTTTTAGTAAAATACAAGGTTCCGACCTTACATCCGACCTGATCTTACATGTCCCGAACTGATTTTTATCACGACCTTCGTTAATCTATTCTATTAAACGAAAATATCACCCCCATATTTACCATTAATCAATCACAACCACGTACAACATTGCATAACATGCTTATTTATATTAGTCACTCTTGAGATTAACAGTTCCCATCTAGTGCAGTGCGTGAATCCTCTCCATATCTTTTTCGGTTATCTCTATAACCAATCTCCGTCTTGTTCAGTGCGTGAATCTTCTCCACATTTTTTTTGGTTATCTCTATAACTGCTTTCTGCCTTGTGCCGTGCGTGAATTTTTGCCACGTCTACTTCGGTTATCTTTAAGTTCATATAATTGGTGATCTTGTGTTAGCGGTTTTTAAGTTCATGTTTAGGTTTTTGGTACTGAACGCGAACTTGTTTAGGTTTGCTACATGGGAAAATATAACTAAATGTTTCAAATTTACCAGTTAAGGAACGTGTGTGACACTTTACAAAATCTTATGTACTTTTCCCAAATTAAAAGAAAAACTAAAAAACATAGAGGAAAATATATTCATCGACCCAAATATCATGTATTATGTATATATGTGTATTTTTGGGACATTTCATTAGCCCATTTACTAATTTGGGTGCAAGAAAGGCCCATTTAAATATGTCCAACTGTGATCGCTGAATTCGAAACTCGAATTAACTTTAAACACGTTCACATTCCTCCTAGCCTTAGAAGGGCTGCTCCTTCTTCAATTTCTTCCCAAACTACGATTCAAGTACCTTTTAAATTTTCCTCCTTTATGTAATTCGTATTCCAAGCTTTCTGATAATTTAGATACTTTATGAAGTTATTCATGGTTCTTGACTCTTATGTGGTGAATCTTGGCTTGCTAATAGTAAGGAATATTAGTGATATCCCTCAGGATAACTATGGAAGACCATGTATTTGTTGGAACTTCAATTTTGGACAAGTGGCTCCGGCCAACTTTCCGGGGACTTTTCCGGTGAGGTCCGTCACCGGAATGACCGGGTCTCGGAGTCTTTAGATTCCTCGTAATGAGCACTATAACATAGTGTAGTTACATGTAAAAATTGAAGTGAAATTGAATGAGAAATTGAACTCCAAAGTGGTTAGCTTGAAAGCTTATAAAGACTTTATATTACAAAGTTCCACATTGGTTGGGTGGAAAAATTCCCTCTAGTATATATGTTGTTACACTTATGAGAGTGTTCAATAACTAGATGGGAAGGGGAGACCATGGTGCTAGAGTTGGAGGCCCATTATGCAAAAATACACTCGCGCGCGCGTGCACCGCCGCCGGTGGCCCGGTTTCCTTTTGGAAAATTTTTATGCAACTTTGTTTAAAATTTGACCAATTTAGAAACGTTTTTGCATAGTAAAAGAGATTATTGATTGCTTTGACCGAGCTTTAAACGCGTCCGCGAGATTCTCCCCGAGTCGTGCGCCTCTTCAATGCTCCACGATCTGCGCACGTTGCGGATCGTTCCTTCTCCCTGCGTTTTAAAAACAACAAAAGACGCTCTCATTTTTTTTTCACTCTATCGTTCTGACGAACACAGAAACTCTCCTCCACATTTCTTTTCTTCTGAAAATCAGTAAGTCTCAAGAGTATATCGTAGATACACATTTCGTAGATTCTGTTTTTTAGTGTTGCGAAAACAGTCTCACCGTAGTTGTATCCTGGGATTCATCATCTCATAAACCGCCACACTGCGGGAGATTGTTTGAATTAAAGAAAAAAATCATATCTTGCCTCTACGGGTTTTTCCTTAATTCGGTTTTATATTCGTGTTTTGTTCTCTAGATTTCGCTGTCTAACAATCTTAATTCAAACAAAAATCCGTTTTTTGCTTATACCTCTAAACAGATTTACAAAACGCGAACAGTTTTTCAAAACCGATTTCAAAAAGTTTTCAAAACCGATACAAAACGAATCTGCAAACCCTCTTTAGCGATTCTGTAGATCGTTTACAAACGGTATTTGCAACACATAAGATTTGGAAGTGATTTACGCGAAGGCCTTTTCGCAGATTCTCGAAATACTCCATTTCTGATTGTTTGATCTTCGGGATCAACAAACAGTTTACGTGAAGGCCTTTTCTGGCAGTTTCACGAAACGTTACAAGCGGTTCTGGGAATCTCATTGGCGATTTTCACAGTTTTAATTTAGTGATTTAATCGCTAAAATTAAAATCGCTTATTTAACGAATTTATTTAAATTCTGATAATTGATTTATATTAAATTATCAAATTTATTTAAATTCTGCAAATTAATTTTTATTAATTGTGCAAATTAAATAATTATTCCAATTATTAACAATATTTATTTTTCTATACAGAAAAATGTCAAGCGGTGGTGAATTCAACCTGGCTGAGACAGCCGTGGTTAACGGGAATGGTGAGCCGACAAACCAAGATGGTCAGCCACTTGCTCCTCCAAAACCCGCTGATGTCCAGATCCAGTCTGTGCCATCCCAGGTGGTGATGCCTGAGAAGTGTGACGGGAAAAACTTTGACTCCTGGCAGCAGAAAATGCATTTGTTCCTGTGCACGTTGAACTTCCAGAAATACATCACGGAGGAAAAACAGTTTCTGGCGGCTGACAACACAGATCCACATCTGGTGGCTAGCGTTGAAGCATGGGTCCACTCGGATTTCCTCTGCAAGGGATACATTCAAAACCGCCTAGAGGAGCCACTGTTTAAGGTTTACCGCCACGCTTCAACTTCCAAAGCTCTCTGGCAAGCTCTGGAAAAGAAGTACAGAACGTACAACGCAGGCGCGGGGAAAGCGGCCACAAGGAAGTTTCTCAGATACCAAATGGTGGACTTGAGGCCCATCATGGAGCAGGTTCATGAGTTACAGATGATCGTGCAAGAGATAGCAGATGAAGGAATGAAGGTCTGTGACACCTTCTATGTGAATGCCTTCATCGACAAGCTACCCCCGAGTTGGAATGATTTCCAGTCCTATCTCGAGTTCAAGCAAAAGCCCATCTCTTTGCTTAATTTGATCGCCAGGCTTCAAAACCAGTCAACTGAGCGCGAGAAGAGATTGGGGATCGCCTTCCCCATTGATCATGACGCGAATGTTGCTAAATACAAGAAGAAGGGGAAAGCCAAGGTTGTGTACAACAACAAAGCTGTTGTGCATGTCAAGGCCGTGCCAAACAAGATGGCCTCTCAATCCTCTATTGCTTTCAAGAAGCAAGGTGAAGGCAAAAGATTCACTGGAAAGTGCAACCACTGTGGCAAGCTTGGCCACAAATCTGCGGATTGTCGCAGCAAGGCCAGAAGCAGCAAGAGTCAGGCTTTTTTGACCGAAGAAGACGTGTGTGCGGTGGTACTGAGGCTAATATGGTCATGACTGACGAAAACCCTTTGGAGTGGTGGTATGACACAGGTGCTTCTGCTCACATCTGCATTGGCAGAGACACTTTCAGCACTTATCAGAAGTGCAAGTCTGAAGAGAGCCTGATGATGGGAAACGTGTCTCGCTCCAAGATTGTGGGAACCGGGAAGGTGGTCCTGAAGATGACTTCTGGGATGGCTGTCACCCTCTCGAACGTGAAGCATGTTCCAGACATGAGGAAGAATCTGATCTCCAGGACTCTGCTAAGCAAGCACGGTTTTGCAACCAACCTTGAGGCAGACAAGCTGGTGATTAGGAAAAATTGGGTGTTTATTGGTAGGGGATTTGTTAAGGATGGCCTTATCAAAATGAATGTTCAACATGTTGTTAAGAAAACCGATGTAGCTTCGAGCTCTAATGCTTCTATCAAAAAAAATTCAGTTTTTTTTTTTTTGGTTGAGTCTTTTAACATTTGGCATGAACGGTTAATGCATTTTGTCAAAAAAAACTATAAAAATAGTCAGAAGTGATAGAGGAGGCGAATATGATGGTCTGTTTAATGCTTTTTGTCAAGAAAATGGCATTATTCACCAAACAACAGCTCCCTATTCACCAGAATCTAACGGAATTGCGGAAGGAAAAAACTTAACTCTGAAAGAAATGATGAACGCTATGTTGCAGGAATCTGGGCTACTCCAGAATCTGTGGGGGGAAGCGTTGCTCACCACAAATCATATCCTCAACAATATACCGCACAAAGTAACCGGCAAAACGCCGCAAGAACTTTGGAAAGGTACAGTACCTTCGTACAAATACCTGAAAGTGTGGGGGTGTCTAGCGAAAGTCGTAGTACCGCCTCCTAAAAAGGTCGCTATCGGACCAAAAACCGTAGATTGTATTTTTATTGGATATGCGCATAATAGTAGTGTTTACCGGTTTCTGGTACACAAATCAGATAACCAGGATATCCAGGTAAATACAATTATGGAATCAAGAAATGCGTCTTTCTTTGAACACATATTTCCTTGTAAGGATAAACAAAGTTCTAAAAGAACACATATTTACATCTCTGTACAAGATGCAGAAGATGAACCTAGACGTAGTAAAAGAGCACGTAAGGAAAAAACATTTGGTGAAGATTTCTTGATGGTTTTTCTCGCAGAGAACGAACCAAAAACATACACTGAAGCCATGAATACACCAGACGCTCCTTTATGGAAGGAAGCCGTTAATAGTGAGATCGATTCCATAATGCAAAATCATACATGGGAAATAACCGATCTACCCGAAGGGTTTAAAGCACTAGGGTGTAAATGGATTTTCAAAACAAAATTAAAAACCGATAACTCAATTGATAAGTACAAGGCAAGACTTGTGGTGCAAGGATTCCGGCAAAAAGAAGGTCAGGATTTCTTTGACACCTATTCTCTAGTCACGAGAATAACTTCGATCAGAATGCTAATCGGAATTGCAGCATTAAGAGACCTGGAAATACATCAAATGGATGTAAAAACCGCTTTTGTAAATGGAGATTTAGAAGAGGAAATATACATGAAACAACCTGAAGGTTTTGTGGTTCCAGGACAAGAAAATAAAGTCTGTAGACTTGTAAAATCATTGTACGGACTGAAACAAGCTCCAAAACAATGGCATGAAAAATTGAACAGATAATGATGTCAAATGGATTCAGCATTAATGAATGTGACAAATGCATATATATCAAAAGTACACCTAGCGGTATATTTTGTTATGTTTGTATGTTGATGGTATGCTTATCATGGGCAGTAGCCCTGGGCATTCGGTTTATTCGGGTGTATTCGGTTCGGGTTTTTCGGTTTTCAAGTTTTGCTAACCATATAGAAATCGAGCTAATTCGGTTCCGTTTTGGGTGAAAATGGTTTTCGAAAATGTCAACCGATTGAATGGAAAACCGAAAAAAAACCGAAAAAACCCGAAAAAACCGAAAAAACCAAAAAAACGAGAAAAACCGAAATAAATCTTTGATGTTAAAACTGAAACATAACCACTTGATTCAACCTGACATTGCTAAATGCTTAATACACCATCATACTAAAGAGTTAAGACAAAAAGAAGAATAAAAAATTACAAATTCTTTCATGGATCATTGTTCATAGTCACTACCCTTCATTCATACTTCATAGTTCATAAGTTCAAACTCAAATACAATCACATAACATATGAGAGAAAGACTGAAAGAAGGAAATCAAGAATGAAGTGTAGTGAACAAATCACCAGCCAAAAAGAACCATCACAGGCTCACAGCATCCAAAAGCACAAAAAACACCCATCACAAGTATTTACCTTTTAAAATATGTTACAAATATGAATCAGAACTGATGAAAGAACAAAACTAATGAACCTAATATGGAACAAACTACTTAGCTGAAAATTCATCCATGTTTTACAAAACAAAACAAACTACTCTAAAATTCTGAAACTAATGAACCGATCAAACATCGAAGTACCAAACTACCAAGAAACAATCATCAATCATTCATTTGTAAGACAATAACTGATAATTCATCCATGTAGTACCTGAGGCTATAAATCCATTAGTTGACTTAAAACTTAAACATACCTTAGTCGTCTTCAATCTTCAATAGACCCCATGTTTAACTCTACAAAATAATAACAATCAGAGAATTAAAAATATGAACACTAAGGTACAAACATAAATTTATAGAGTTACATACCTCTTTCAAGTTGATCTTGGAGAGCAATTTCTGAAAGGATTTGTTGAGTAGTCATTTCTCCTTTCCCTTAATTGAAGACTTTGTTTCAGCCATTGTTCAGTACACATCAAAACTTCAATTGTGGAATGAGTAAGGCAACTTCTTGAAGGCTCTAGCACACGATTACTTGTGCTAAATGCAGATTCACTGGCAACAGAGGATACTTGCATAGATAATACATCTTTTGGCAAGCTTAGATAGAACAGGACATCGGGAGCATTGAGCTCCACCATGACATGACATCATACTCGGTTCCAAGAAATCACATCTGGATTTTCTACAATTTCTTTCAAGTATAGCTCCAGCTCATTAGATGTTTTGTGAAGTCCTTTTTCTTTAACCCTATTCTTAAAGGCCAACTCCATCTTTTCTACTCTTTTATACCCACGATAGAAGAACAATCATCCACATCTACTACACCACTTTGAGTACTATCAGTCGACCTAGTCACTGCCACCTTTGCTTGAAACATCACTATAAGCTTCAAACAGACGAGTTAGAACCTGCTTCACTGACCTTTCAAGCGACTCTGCTTCCTTAGTACCCATCCCATATAGCTGTTCAAAGTATAGAACTAGCAAATTCCATCTTATATGCTGGGTTTAAGACAGTAGCAACAATCAGAAGCTTGTTAATCTCTTTCATTCCTTCCCAATACTTGTCAAACTTTGCTAACATATCTACAGCCTTGACACACATATCTTTATCTGGATCATGGGAAAGCTCAACAAGTTCTCTCTCGATGGTGACAATCTCACCATAGCACTTGTATGCGTTGACAGACTGAGACGCTGAAACCACCAAAGTTAAATGGTAAAACATATCAAGAATGTTACAAGTCTATTAATTCCATCCCAATCATCTTTCAATGGTGCCCAATCCTTTTTTTCTTTGTCTACTTTTTCATAAACCACTCATTGTAGAGCTTGTCTTCTGCTTCCATTCTCTATCAAAAGCTAATCTAAACTTCAAACCTCTAGTTAACATCAGATAAGTCGAATTCCAACGAGTTTTAACATCTAAAGGAAGACTACCTCTAGTCATCTTACCAGTTTCTACCCTTAAGTCGAATGACTTCAGTCTTTCTGTGGATGATCTAACATAGGTGATTGCATTGCGAATAGCTTCAGTACTTAAACTGACATCTTTCAATCCATCTTTCACCACTAAGTTGATTATATGAGCAGCGCACCTCACATGCATAAACTCACCATCTAAAACTAGAGAATCATTACCACATTTCTGTATGCTTCCTTGAACCTCCTTAGAGCCGAAGTATTGCTGTGCATTGTCCAAGTGATGGTAAAGATCTTCTTTATTCCCCATTCAGCTAGACAATCAATAAGTACCTTTGAAATGGTTTTCCCTTTATGATATGTCACACTCTTGAAGCCAATTGAGCTTCCTTAGGCGCCAAAGAGAATCAATCCAAGTGCTGTGATCACCATGTAGCTAGCTGCAGTTGTGGAGCAACCCAGATATCAGTCGTCAGTGAGACCCTTTGATTACCAATCATACGCCTCATCTCTTCTTTCTTCCCCACATACATCTGAACTTATATATCTTGTTGCAGTTCTTCGAGAATGTGGCGTGTACAACTTCACCCTTGTGCAGAAACATCCACAGCCCAAGGAATCAACAAAAGATAAGTGGAAGCTCTGCCAAGACCATTAGCTCATTAGTCGCATCTCTGACTACAGCTTCAGAGACTCTTCCAAACTTAACACCACCATCCTCTTGAACATCTAGCTGCGTCTGGTTCTGAGATACTTTAAACTCCTTATACTTCTTGCATATTTTTAGATGAGTAATCAGGTTGGAAGTGCCAGAAAGATGTAGGACAAGCCAATCCTTTTCCAGAATAGACACAGCTGCATCTGTTCGTATCAGTCGTCAACCTTCCGTAATGCTCCCAAACCCATGACCTTTCTTGAATCTGTTTCTTAGGCTTAAAATTAGATGCTCTAGGAGTTCTTTTGCTCTGTTATCTTCTTCATTCGTATTGTGGATAATCATCATCCAGAGGATTTCCAGAAGAATCCATCTAAGACATTCACAATAAAAAGTTGTCATCAACATCGAACAAGAAACAAGCTACAATGGATTCTCGATTCAGAAGACAAGGAAGAAGAATCTATACCTGAGATTGATAATGGATTCTCGATTCCACTGAAAGAGGCGACCGAGCTGAATCTCTTGAGGTATCAGTTTGAGAGCTTTGGGTTTACAGATGGGTTAAGTAACGAGGGTTCGATGGGAAACGAAAGTCGAGAGAGAGAGAATGAGTTACGAAGGAGGAAACATTCGAAAGGAAGAAGAAGTATAGTTTTTGGTTAGAGAATTAAATTAATACATTAATTGATTATTTAACTTAGTATTATGTTAATCAATTACTTAAACTATAAACTAATAATATGGTTCGGTTTACTCTGGTTAGTTTCGGTTTTTCGTGTATTATCCGAAAAAAAACCGAATCCAGAGAATATTATTAAACACAACTGAACAGTTATTTTGATAAAACCGAACCCGAACCGAATGGCTTTTTTCTGGTTCGGTTCGGTTTGGTTTTCGGTTAAGGTTATTTTGCCCAGGACTAATGGCAGTAATAAAGATATAAATCCAGCAAACCAAAAACATGCTTCATACACAATTTATATTGAAAGACATGGGTTTGGCAGATGTCATTCTAGGAATTCAAATCACTAGAACTTCTGAAGGGATTATTCTGTCACAAGCTCATTATGCAGAAAACATTCTTGAGAGAATCAAGAACTATTTCAAATGGGACCGCAAAAACTCCTGTGGATGCTCAACTTCACCTAACTAAAAATTCAGGTGAAGCGGTATCACAGATAGAGTATGTCACGGGTGATCGGCAGTCTGATGTATCTAACCAACTGTACTAGACCCGATTTATCACACGCAGAAATGTACTAAGTCGCTACACCAGTAATCCATGCCATAAACACTGTGAAAGCCATAACTAGAGTATTAAATTACTTGAGATACACAAAAAGTTATGGACTGCACTATGTTAAAGAACCTGCAATTTTGGAAGGATATAGTGACGCAAACTGGATATCTGACTCCAAAAACTTGAAATCCACAAGTGGATACGTCTTTATTCTAGGAGGTGCAACGGTCTCATGGAAAATCTGCGAAACAAACTCTATTGGCCAGATCAACCATGGAGTCTGAGTTTATGCTTTAGATAAAGCCGCAGAAGAAGCAGAATGGCTTCGAAGTTTCTTGGAAGATATTCCAATGTGGGAGAAACCAGTATCGGCACTACGCATACACTGTGATAGTCAGTCAGCTATAGCCCGAGCACTGAATACTCTCTATAATGGTAAATCTCGTCACATCAGAAGACGACATAAAACATTAGACACTTAATCTCTAGTGGAGTAATTACACTGGATTATATTTAAATTAGCTGATAACCTAGCGGATCCGTTTACCAAAGGTTTAGCTCGAGATCAAGTTGTAAAATCATCAAGAGGAATGGGTTTAAAGCCTATATAATTAAGAGGATGTTTGATGGAAACCCCACCTATATGACTGGAGATCCCAAGATTTAGGTTCAAGGGAAAAACTAAATCAAATAGAATCTGTCTGTAGCACTGTAAAACACAGCCCAATTTTAGGATGATAAACAGTGCTTCCTGTATGTGTAAAGGATAAGCAATGCTTTTAATGATTTGAGTCCATATGTTTGAAATATCAGTGAAGTTCTTACAGGAAACTTCTGAAAAACAAAACTAGTGGCAAATCACCTAGTGAGTGTGAAATGGGGCTGTTTTCTAGGAGAATGAAGGTCAGGCTATATTTCTCTAAGTTCAACTCATGAAATCCAGGAAATGTTCAAGGCAAAAATGAACACAATAGAGAACTTGGTTCTACGAGAAAAAGAAGCTGGGTTATACATGTTGTCTCGGTTTACATAAAAATCCGGGTGGTTCAAGACATCATGTTCACTACCTGGCCAAGTAAACCCGACATTATCATTAAAATGAGTGGTTCAAGGCTGAAACATTGCTACCATCTCAGACACAGTTATTTTTCGCATATACTCTTGAAAGTCGAGTCTGTCTAGTCTGTCAAGTATTAGGTTATTAATTTAGGAGACTTTTTCATATGTTTAGAGTCAATTCTATTCATGTGGGGGATTGTTGGAACTTCAATTTTGGACAAGTGGCTCCGGCCAACTTTCCGGGGACTTTTCCGGTGAGGTCCGTCACCGGAATGACCGGGTGTCGGATTTTTTGGATTCCTCGTAATGAGCACTATAACATAGTGTAGTTACATGTAAAAATTGAAGTGAAATTGAATGAGAAATTGAACTCCAGAGTGGTTAGCTTGAAAGCTTATAAAGACTTTATATTACAAAGTACCACATTGGTTGGGTGGAAAAATTCCCTCTAGTATATATGTTGTTACACTTATGAGAGTGTTCAATAACTAGATGGGAAGGGGAGACCATGGTGCTAGAGTTGGAGGCCCATTATGCAAAAATACACTCGCGCGCGCGCACCGCCGCCAGGCTCGGGCCCGGTTTCCTATTGGAAAATTTTTATGCAACTTTGTTTAAAATTTGACCAATTTAGAAACGTTTTTGCATAATAAAAGCGATTATTGATTGCTTTGACCGAGCCTTAAACGCGTCCGCGAGATTCTCTCCGGGTCGTGTGCCTCTTCAATGCTCCACGATCTGCGCACGTTGCGGATCGTTCCTTCTCCCTGCGTTTTAAAAACAACAAAAGACGCTCTCATTTTTTTTCTCTCTATCGTTTTGACGAACACAGAAACTCTCCTCCACATTTCTTTTCTTCTGAAAATCAGTAAGTCTCAAGAGTATATCGTAGATACACAGTTCGTAGATTCTATTTTTCGAGTGTTGCGAAAACAGTCTCACCGTAGTTGTATCCTGGGATTCATCATCTCATAAACCGCCACACTGGGGAGATTGTTTAAATTAAGGAAAAAGATCATATCTTGCCTCTACGAGTTTTTCCTTAATTCGGTTTTATATTCGTGTTTTGTTCTCTAGATTTCGCGGTCTAACAGTATTTCCCACATGACTGTGGCTGGCTCTATATTGCACGGATTGAAAGAGGTAATGTTCAAAGCGAAAGCTTGTTAAAACTATGTCCCGTTGGTATCCTATCGTCACCAAAAACTCATGTTTTTTTTTTTTACCATGGATGGACTTGTGATGGAGATTTTGCTCGTATTTTAAATACTTGATAATGATATAGTGATTTTCGGGTTGAAATATGGCTTCAAACATTTTCTCAAGATTCAGAGACACCAATTCACAAGCACTCCTGTGAGGAGGTCTTCGTTGTCCTAAAGCGCAGTGGTACTCTACTAACAGTACACATCATATTCCGATCAATGTTGCTCATCAGGTATGTCTTTCTACCTCCCATATCGTTTCAGTTGAGTCTTAGTCTTTTAGACTTTCATATGCTAATTTGTTAGAGTTTCCTTTAATTGTAATCCTGATTAAGAGCAATAAAGCTTTTTTTTAATGATCATTCATTTTATTGATTATTAGGGAAAGTAGAGAAAAGTCACCAATGGGAAAAAGAAGGAACCAGCTAATGCTCCCAGTAAGAAAGCTTCTGTAACCAGAACCGAAAGCAATGCAGAAATTGAAAATAAATTAGGATAACATTATATTGCTTTTGTCATCTGCAAATACATTCATCTCGTTGCAAACATTCTATTTTGGTACAATGCATATAGAGGAGACGAATAATGTTTATGGCCATGAAGATCAAGACAAAGAAGAAGATAATGAAGAGATAACAAAGAATGTTATGGCACCCACATTTTCCTTTTTTCTTTTGAAAAGGTATCATACAATCATCCAAAGTTTATAAAAAAATCTCACAAAATCACAAATAATAAAAAGGCTGGCAACACTCTTTCGGGTGGCTCTCCTATAGCTCGGGTGGTTAACCTCCCTTATGAGTTTCACTATCCCTTGGGTCTTTAGACCTCTTTATCCTTATTATAGCCTGTGTTGTTGTTCCTTTAGAACTGTTTTCCAAGTGTTATGGTTCCTTAGGACCAGTACTTTCTGTGTATTTTCCCTTTCTATTGTAAATTTTTTGTTGTCATTCTCGCTAAAGGGTGTCTTGTAACAAAAACTTAATGAATGACGATTTGTTGAAAAAAGAAAAAAAAATAACGAAGGATGCTATGGCGCAATCATTTTTTTTTTTACGTATCATAAAATCACCTATAAGTTTATAATAAAATCTCACCGAATCACCCAAACTCTAACAAATCTCCTAAAACTCACACAAATCTCTCAAAAATCTAAAATATTGAAATTTCACAAAATCTCCTAAATGTTAAGTCCAATACACCCCTCGGTTACTCAAATAGAATTGAATAAAAAATATTAATAATATATAAGTAAGATACCTTTCGAGAATCTCTCCAATGGAAATACTCTAATAAATATACACCAGATCCTTTACATATATGTAAATATCTTTGTATCATAATTACAGAATATTTGATAATAAGATTATGTATCTTCTAGATCATATTATATATAGATAGAGAGATCATATCTATCAAACAAAAAACATAAATTTATTCTTCTAGTTCTAAATCTAACAAACAAAGTTTGTAAAAGAATGGCGATAAAAGTGTGTATGATGGTGATGGCATTGATAATGATAGCATCTCATCTAACAGCATGTAATGGAGTAGAAAACATGTCAAATGATGACACTCAGACACCAACATCTCCGCCACCGTACGTATCTTTCACTCACATTGATCTTTATTTTCTTTTGATCTAATGAATGTCCAACTAAACATAAAGTAGTACATCTTAGAATTATGGTTTTTTCAATTTTTTTTTATATTTTATAATTTAAAATATGAAATTTTAGTTTTTTTTTTTATGTTAGAAATATTTTACTTTTTTGAGTTAGGTTTAGTATTCGCGGCCGTTACAGTTCTCATGCCCATCGATGTATGTGTGTATCTATGTGTATTTTAACATATCTGTACTCATGATTTTCGTCTGTACGTATGCAGAAGACCTCAAGGAGTTCCAGACCGTTCACAATGCATACATGGTTGTATTGGATGGAGAACATGCAACGGTGACCACAAGTGTGAACAAAATTGTGTCAAGTTTTGTCATTCTCCTTAAGTTTACAAACCGTAATGTCTTTTCATAAATAAAAATAATAATAGAATCAAAAAAAGTATCAATAATGTGCTTGAGAAAGAATAGCTTTTGTGGTCTATCTCATGTGAAAGGTCATTTCTCTTTATGGAAAAACTTAGAAATCTTTTGTGAACACTACTCCTTGGAAGAAATCTCTTTGGTTCCCAACTCATAAATATTTGCAACTTTAGTCTTTATCTAAAATAATTGGAAGTTAATTAACGTTCTCAACTAGAGAATCACCCGTAATATAGTCCTCGGAAATAATTGATGTTATATAGGTGACAGAACTCAAAACGCAATATTCCGAATATGATGGTTCCATGAACTATATGGTGTCTTCTAAAATCTTTCTTGAACCTCAACATGACTCTATCGACCTTCACAATCCCATAGGTCAAAATATACTTATCTATGTATACATGAGTA
Source organism: Crucihimalaya himalaica (assembly GCA_004349715.1). NCBI lineage: Eukaryota > Viridiplantae > Streptophyta > Magnoliopsida > Brassicales > Brassicaceae > Crucihimalaya > Crucihimalaya himalaica. The sequence goes on from SMJT01000067.1 coordinate 145,086, forward strand.
AAGGAAGCGTATCCTCTCACTTGTACAGTATCCTCTCACTTGTACAGTAAGCAACAACCTGTTTTTAGTCTTCTTGCCACTATATGAATATCGATGCAATGTTGAAATATTTGCCTTTTGCTACAGTATATATAACTTAACATTTCAGCTTAGCCTCACTTCAATGATCTAAAATGCTTTTATTGATACGGGCAAAAAAAATGAACCACTAAGCTGCAATCAAGTCAATGACACCTCTCAAGATGATAGTCAAGTCTTCCAAGTATATTTTTTTTTTGCTTAGACATTGAAATTTGCATATGTTTTCTAAAGTAATATATCGTGAAATCTCATTAAGTATGACAATTGTGAAATGTTATTGTAGAAGCACATATTATAGCACGGAACATGACTTTTTAAATTATTTAATTAATGTATAAATTAGAGTATCATAGCATTTAGCAAACGTGCTAACAAACTATGTGATAACAAAAAATAATTGTTTTTGTAGATGAACATATCATAGCACGAGTTTTCATAATTGTTTTACAAAAAACGGAATATGCTATAACAAAATAATTAAAAGCGTTCAAAAAAATGCTATGACATATGTACCTATCGTAGCATTCGGAAAAATGCTATCGTATGAGAGGCACCTACGATAGATAAGAATGACACAACAGTTCATAAAACGCTATCTATGACATATGATAGCAGATTTTCCGCGCTAATAATGTACATATTTGTTGTAGTGGATGGTTCCATGAACTATATGGTGTCTTCTAAAATCTTTCTTGAACCTCAACATGACTCTATCGACCTTCACAATCCCATCTAACTCTAAGAAGAATTGAAGGAAATCTCTTCATTATAATGAAAAAAAAAACAGAAGACACTTCGACATTATCTTACTCTTGATTTGGGGAAAACTATAGGGCTGATAAGTAAATTGATGTCGAAGTGTGCCATTTTGTTTATTGAAAAAGCTGAAATAATGTTTTATACTCCTTTTCATATACAATGGATAAATGTATCAAATAATTTAATGTAATTAAACACATGTCTAACTATGTTTTGACATGGAGAAAAAAGATGAATGAACATTGGTTAAGTGTATGAGAGAATAAATAATGTTCACGCAGGTTTAACTATGTTTTTAGACATGGTGAGAAAAGATGAATGAACAAGAAAAGCAAAGCTTTAAAAATCGAGGATAATGTTCAGAGGTATTTAAAATGTTATAAGTCGTTGGAGTGAAGAGATGGTAATGTTGGAGGGATGCAATGGAAGACCCGAAATCAGGTGGTATTAGTTTTAGGCTATTGTAGCATTCTCTAAGCCATTGCTTCTTGTACAAGGCATATATATGTGATAAAAATTAAAATAGAAATACAAGAGAAAAGAAATTAAACCGAGTATAAATCTGTAAAACCCTCTTTTTCATCTCGACAACTTTACATATACACACAAGACTAACATTTTTTATAGTAATTTAATTGAAGAAACGTGATTGTTCATAATGATACGTAATTGTTAATAACTTACGAACTACCTAATACAAATTGGCCTAGTAGTTAACCCGTGACGTTTTGAAAACGTAAGAACATAGGAGGTCACGGGTTTTAATCACATTGGGAGGGATCTGCTCTCCAAAAAAAGGTTAATTTAATATGTTTTGAGCCTCGTCTTAGAGTTATTATGGGTTTCGGTCCGGAACCTCTTAGTCATACAAAAAAAAAAAAAAAAAAATAGCTACCTATTTGATAAGTTACTACTACCACACATATGTTCATTTTACATAACACTACCTTATATATTATTTATATTATTTCACCAAACTCAATTAGAAAATAACACCTCTCCTTAATTGAGTTTTTGTCTAAGTCCAAGTTTACTTAATTCTTTGGACCTCCTCGTGCTAACACCTATTAGGTAATTTCAATCTCTAACTTCATGCCTTCCTTCAATTTGAAAACTCCATTCATGCTCCTTTGAAATCCATGTTGTAGATGTTATGAATCTATTATTTCATACCAAGCCAAAGTCATTGCTTCCTCAACTGTAGAACTTTCTGTTTTCCACCTTTGACTATGAATCGAGGTGTTTGTGTGACGAAAATCTCTTTTTCATCTTTTCGAGAGAACCCTCTCATGACTAACCTTTCTTTTTACATTGTTGGATTTCTATTGAGATACCTCTTAATCATGTTTAGATAATAATAAACTTATTATATCTTTTATCTAATTAGTCTCATAATCCTTGTCTGCTTAACAATCTATCTCTATCTCTATGATTCTCTACTTGTATAAATACTCTTCTACATCAATGATAATAGACAAGCTTTCACATTCTATTTCAACTCTTAATCATTTCCATACACATCCGTGCTAATACGATTTATCAGTTTCACGCAAATGATTTTTCTCTTCTTTGGTTTTTCTACAAGATACAAAGTCGTATTCTTCTCGATCATCTAATTTCTTCTTCCATGGCTTCTCTCCATTCTATAATCTCAGAAGCTTCATCGTATGACTGTGGTTCCTCCGATGCGGGAAAGCACGCTTCAACTATATGAGCTGAATCTTCACACTCTACCATTTGTGAAGTATCCTCTGTTGGAGATAGGATTGACACCTATCAGCCCGGCCCACTATAAAGTTCGAAGCCCACAATCAAAGCCCACGTCTGAAGCCCATAGAAGCCCAACCTTTTCGGTCAGCGGGTCGGTGACATGTCACGTCGGGCACGGAGATCGAAGGAGCAGGTCGCCGTACTGACACACTGTTATCACTCGAGTGCGACTCGGCAAAGTGGTTGACTTTGCCGCTCACGCGCTAGCCGGGAGATCTGCTTCGCCGAACACGCGCTGGGCGGGACATATAGTTGAGTCGCTATAAATACCTCTTGACCTTCATTAATGAAGAGGTCCGCAAAATCTCTCTAGAATTAATACCCGAGCTCAAAGCTAAGACACTGGTAATACTTCTGACGAATTGTTTAGAACGCCGAACTGAATCATAGCTGACTCAGTTCGCCATTCTATACAACCACCGTCTTTTAGTGAAATATGAGGTTCCGACCTTACACCCGAGCTGATCATACGTACCCGAACTGATCTTTGTCATAACCATCTTAAATCTATTCTATTAAACAGAAATATCGCCCTCACATTTATCATTAGTCAGTCACAACCCCAATATATCGAATCATAACTTGTTTGTTTATATTAGTCACTCTTGTGACTAACATTTGGCGCTAGAAGAAGGGCGGTTTAGACATTTCCTACACGCAAAGAACATATTCAAAGATGGCCGGACAATAATCATCACAGCTACCACTCACGTCAGATGCCGGAGAGCTCGTTCTGTCGCAAAATCCAAGGGAGCCCGGTCCTCCAGCACCAACGCGAGCCCCGACGCCCAGGCCCCTAACGCAGGGCGACGAGATTCCCCCACTAGAGGCCCCGACTGAAGAGCCCGACCTCGGTAACCGACCGCTACCCGGAGCCGGAATTGGAGCCAACACAATCGCTCAAACACAGCCACCGCGACCCGACACCGACCTCATGCCAGGAGGCCAGCTCACTATGACAAATGCGCTACTGCAAACCCTCATCGCGCAAATGACTGAGTCGGCCCGAAGCAACAACGCCCGTTTCGCCAAGCTCACAGCCTATCAGAACATATACCATGAGCGCCTGGACAACCTAGCGCCTCGGTGCAATCCGACCGTCGACCGCGCAGCCGAAGAAGCGTGGAGACTCCTGAGCTCGTTCATAAACACCTCCTCGGTGTCCGACGAACATGACAGACTCCTTCGTGCCCGCATCAACCCGGAGGAGCCAAGGCGCCATACACCGGAGTCCTCACAGAGGGCAGAGGAGCGTTTGACCAAAAGAGCCGCGACCAAAGATCTGGGAAGACAGGATCGAGATCGCGAGCTGGCGAGTGATAAGCCGAGTTTTTAGGCTCTAGCACACCAATTAACCCGATGTGCTAACACCACAATAATGGTGTATCGTTATAGCACTTAGGGTAACGATCCACAGGGAAACAAGAATAACACACCGAAACTACAGAATCTCGTTTAATCTAAGCGAGATATGTTTTTGGTTTTGTAATACTTTAAGTGAACCAATAAAAATTAAAGATGTAAACTTAAAAGCAATTATGAAAATAAACTAAAACGTGGCATAACTAAAAATACAACGAAATATAAATGACATTATTCTAACAATGCGAGTTAAGGTTCTAATGATCAAACAAGAGCAAATTACGATATTCGGTTTAAAACAATAATACACAAACGAATCCTTGGGTAAGGTAATCGACTTCGAATTATTCCTAACTTATTCGAGACATTCAAACATTCAACAAAATGCATTCTTTTAGCCTAAGAACACTTCTAAAAATCAATCCACTCCCGTGGTAAAGATCCCTTTCAATGTCTATCAATTATCAAGAACTCCCGTTCGTAATTCAGAGACAATGAAGCATTAAACTCAAGTCTAAATAGCCACAATTCATCTTAAACATCAATTCCCATTGGCTAAGGTATGAAAAGCACTCATTGAATTCATTCCAAAATTCTAACAACATTTCCCAATGGTTAAAACTTCTAAGTATCAAAAAATAACTTGATCAAGGCTATTTTAGCATTAAGAACACTCAATGAGTAAAGAATACAAAGAATCTAGCTCCTAAACACCAAGAACAAGCCAAGAACCATCCTAATCTACCATACCCAAGAATTCTTAAAAGACTACTCACTAACCATAATTTTTACACTTAAATACATAAAAAGTCTAGAATTAAACATGCTTACAAGATGAAAACAAGATGATTCAAGCTAAGAAAAACAACACAAACATGAAAAACCAGAATCTACTCAAGAACATAAAAAGTCAACTCATGAATATTGACTCAAATCCAAAGATAAAACCATAGAAATGAAGCTAAAGACAAGATTAAGCATAATCTAGAAAGAAATTAAAATCAAACCATAGATTAAAAAGATATGATCATTACAAACTCTCAAAACTAGAGAGGAATATGTTTTGTTTTCGTTTTTTAAAGATATGAGATATTGGATATGTCTCCAGTGGTCCAAAAGTGTTTTTAAAAGAAGGAAAACACGAATTATTACAATGGTATCGACCCGTTTGCGGTCGATACATGGCTCGATAAAGCCGTATCGACCCGTGTTTGGTCGATACGTCAGTCGGTATGGTACTCGGTGATTTCCAGTTTTTGTCTTCAGAATTATCGACCCATATGGGGTCGATACGCCGGTCGGTACGTGGATATCGACCTGGTTTTGGTCGATACTTGGGTCGATAAGCTTTTCTGGAATTGACCATCTTCTGATTTCAGCGTTATCGACCTGTATGAGGTCGATAAGTGGGTCGGTATGACAGGTATCGACCCGTATGTGGTCGATACCTGACTCGATATGACTCCTCCGAGTTGTTGTCTCTTTTGATCAACTTCCTCCTTGATTTGTTTCTTCTTTAATGGTTTGACTTCACTCCTTCATGCTCCAAATTGGTTCATCCAAGTGTCACCAAGTCCTAAACACATAAAAACAAAGAAAACACAAGGCAAATGGACATATATACACCTAGGACTCTAAGATCAGACTCATGATCCAAATAAGAATAAAATCAATGCAATATGATACAAAACTAACTTATATGTGCACAAAAAGGGAATGAAAACATACTCTAAATGTATGTAATATATGCACATATCAGCGAGCATCAAAGCCGAGCTCCGCCGAATGACTTCCACTGTACATAAAGCCACCAGCTCGGCGCCAGAGATAGATCGAATCTTCCGGGAGACGCAGAACACCCCGTTCAGCCCCGTCTGCAGAACACACCGATCAGATATCCCGAGAAGGTCAAAATCCTCCCGTATAACGGACTCACAGAACCCAGTGAGTTCATGACTGCGTTCATCGTCGCTACGGGGTGCCACCAATTTGCCTCCGAAGAGCGAGAAGCCGGTATCTGCCAGCTCTTCGTCGAAAACCTCGTAGGTCTCGCGCTAACCTGGTTCTCCAGATTAGAAACGCACTCGATCCACAACTTCAACCAGCTCTCCGCTGCCTTCCTTAAACATTACTCGATGTTCATCAGACAAGGAACATCCAACACCGACCTATGGGCGTTGACTCAGGAAGCAAAGGAAACCCTACGATCGTACATCAACCGATTCAAGATGTTCGTATCCCGAGTTACCGTGTTGGATGACGCAGCCCTTCCGACCCTTCGTAACGGTCTGTGGTTCGAATCGACTTTCAAGGAAGATATGAAGCTGAACAAGCCACGAACCCTAGAAGATGCCCTGTGCCGAGCTTCCATCTTCATCGAAATCAAGGAGGAGCGGGCCCTCATGACCAAGAAGTACGCCCAGGTCAAAACAACCGTCCTAAAAGACAAAGCTCGGGAGGAACATTACGAGCCCCGACAACATTATGACGAGGAGTATCTGCTAGAGAGGGGCAAACGAACTGCAGCCTTTGCCATCAGCGACATCCCGGCCCCATTGCCGACCGCCCCCTCTTTCGCAATCAGCGGCGATACACAGCCTCTACCGAATCCGCCGCTTGCCTGGAACAAGTGACAGAACGCCAACTACCAGCCCCGGGATAACGAGTCATATTGCGAGTTCCATAAGATGAAAGGTCACCCGACCTCGCAATGCTGATCACTCCACGAGGCTCTCCTAGCATAGTATGAAAAGGGCGGTGTCAGGCTAGACGACCGCCCTGCTCCTTAGGGAAACAAAAATTGCTAGAACAACGGCCAACAGCAATACGGAGGTCGCAGTAACGACCAGCGTCCACGCAACAACTTTCGGGGCCAAAACGATAACAATCGACGACGCTCCCCCTCGCGAGATCGGAACGCAGACAGGCAACCCCGAGTGGAACAGATTGAACCCCGTAGGGAGCGAACTCCAGAGGAGCAAGAGCCTCTACAGATACTACCCCCAGCAAGGCAACTCATCGGGATGATAATGGGCAGTCCCCCTGAGTGCAACGACTCGGTTTGGTCAATAAAAATATCCGAACATCGAATAGAGGCAAGCCTAAAGCAAATGGACAACGCTACACAGAATTCGACCGAGGGCGAGGTCGACATAACATTCACGGCGAGTGATGGACGCGGAGTAGCCCACCCGCATCATGCCCCATTGGTCATAAAACTGCGAATCGCGGACTGCGACATCGGCAGAGTCCTGGTCGATACTGGGATCTCGGTTGATCTGATCTTCAAGATCAACCGAGACAAAATGAGTCTCACCGGCCTCACCCTCAAGAAATCCAAGCGATCCCTCACACGGTTCAATGGAGATACAACCGATACGATCGGCACAGTCAAACTCCCGATCTATATAGGAGGAACGACCAGGATCGTCAAGTTCGAAGTAATCGACAAGTCGGCGATTTACAACGTGATCCTTGGGACCCCTTGGATCCACATGATGAAGGCAATCACCTCCACCTATCATCAATGCCTCAAGTTCCCTGTTGGATCCACGGTCTGTACAATCCGCGGAGATCAGCGCATGTCCCGAACTTGCTTCATAGTAGAGCATAAGCTGCGAAAAGTGGCTAGGACATGCCAAGTGTTCGACTGCCATATCTCGAGGGATTCCGACCTCCACAACCAACCAGCTCAGAGCCGCGTGATTCAGGCAAACATTAACCCGACCAATGAAGAACGCTCCATCGGAATAGGAACCGACCTCGACAGAACAGTGAAATACAAGCTCGTCGAATTTATCAAGCAGAACGTATCGACCTTCGCTTGGTCAACAAACGACATGCTCGGGATAGACCCGGTGATTGTCAGCCATGAGCTCAACGTCGACCCGACATATAAACCAATCAAGCAAAAACGGCGCAAGTTGAACCCTGAATAGGCACAGACCGTAAACGACGAGGTAGAGCGGTTGACCGCAACTGGGTCCGTCACCGAAATAAGATATCCTGAATGGTTGGCTAATCCTGTGGTCGTGAAAAAGAAATCAGGGAAGTGGAGTGTAACGACCCTGAAACTACCACTATGACTCCAATGGTTAGGACCGTCACAAGTTGACATATACTTCGAATGATCCGGCCGAGGTTCTAATACAAAGTCAGCGTCCCTAGCCAAACCATCCTCCGCATAGTCCTTTCCGAACTAGATATTAGGCTTGCCAACCCTTTACCTAGAATGGAAGTTGTGTCGACCCGGACTAGGTCTTATCATTACAGGCACACCATATATATTCATAAATAAGCTTTTATTATATATATATAAGAATCAGAGTTCTTACAAAATAGTTTTATCGAGTTCTATGGCCTAATGCCAAATCCACTACACAACCAAAATACACCTCTATTACTACACTACTAATTCTAAAAGAGGTTCTACTTACAATATGCAACTTCAAATCTACACCAACCTTCCTCCGTCCAAAGGTCCTCTAGTAGTTACTTGTAGACAAAAGTAGAATCATGAATACTTTATTGGTACTCAATGAGCCCGGCCTACTCTACCGCTAAACACGATCAAACTACCAAAAATCCCCAAAAATCCCCAAACAAACAACAAGCCATCAACAAGCAATCAACAAGCAATTAAACTAAATAAACTAAGTGGTGCGATAAAACGCAACCACGATGCACTACATTGCATCCTACTACTCTATTAGAAGAATGCCCTCGCATTCCTTCTAACTCTACGGATGTCGTCACATCCTTCCACACACTACTCTACACTCACACACATACACAATAGGGGCGCGCCCCACTATTATCTCAAGATGCCTAGCATCGATCTATAGGGAGGACCGTATCGTCCCTATGTCACCATTGGATCCTTGGCCGCGCACATCACCACTCCCCTGCCCTAAATGTATCCGCCTTCATCACACTTCATCTTCATCCCTAGACACAAAGTCTACAAGGATGGTATCCATCTTTTGAGCCATCGGGCGCTACGATCTTCTACGATCTTTGCCATATGGTAACCGCTCGCATTACTTCCCCTCAGACTCCTTAGTTCTTCTACGATCTTCTTCAAGTTCTCGTCTTTGACTTGTTCTTCTTTGATGACTCGCTTGATTTACGGCTTTAATTCCCAATGGTTCACTTGGTTCTCCTTCCAATGTTGCTAAGCTTATGTTCTTGAATGCTTCTCCTAATGATTCTAGGTCTCTTCTTGCTGATACGTCTACTTTCTTCCGACTTAGTGCGTCTGCTACTACATTCGCCTTGTCTGGATGGTACTGAATCTTCAAGTCGTAGTCCGTGATGAATTCCATCCATCTTTGTTGTCGTAGGTTGAGATCCGGTTGTGTGAACAGGTACTTCAGGCTCTTGTGGTCAGTGAACACTTCTACGCTTTCGTCGTATAGGTAGGATCTCCAAATCCTCAATGCGAATACTACTGCTGCCATCTCCAAGTCGTGTGTTGGATAATTCTCCTCATGCTTTCGCAATTGCCGCAAGGCATAAGCGATGACCTTTCTTTCTTGCATCAGGACACAACCTAGTCCTACTCGTGATGCATCTGCGTACACGGTGTACGGTTCTCCTGGCTTTGGTAAAGTATACACTGGTGCTGATGTCAGTGCTTCCTTCAATTTGACGAACGCTTCTTCAGCTTCTTTACTCCACATGAACGGTACTCCTTTGCTGGTTAACTTCGTTAACGGTTTGGCTATCCTCGAGAATCCTTGTACAAACTTCCGGTAATATCCTGCCAGTCCTAGGAAACTTCTGACCTCCGTTACTGTCATTGGACGTGGCCATTCTTGAATTGCTGCAATCTTCTCTGGATATGCTGAAACTCCTTCCTTCGAGACTCGATGTCCGAGAAATCCTATTTATCTCTTCCAGAAACTGCATTTGCTGAGTTTCGCAAACAGCTTCTCCTCCTTTAGTCTTGACAACACTCTCGATAAGTGGTCTCGATGCTCTTCTTCACTCCGCGAGTATACCAGTATGTCATCGATGAAGATGATGACAAACTTATCTAAGTAGTCGTGAAACACTTCGTTCATCAGGCGCATGAATGCCGCTGGTGCGTTAGTAAGCCCGAATGGCATTACCACAAACTCGTACTGCCCATAGCTTGTTCTAAACGCTGTCTTCATAATATCCGATTCCAGAATGGGGATCAGATGATATCCCGATGCTAAATCGATCTTCGAAAACCAACTTGCTCCACGCAACGGATCTAACAGTTCGTTGATCCTTGGAAGTGGATACTTGTCTTTGATAGTGATGATATTGATTACGCGATAATCAATACACAACCTCATGCTTCCATCCTTCTTCTTCATGAACAACACTGGAGCTCCCCATGGTGATGAACTTGGCCGTATGAATCCCTTCTCCATCAAATCTTCCAGCTACTTTTTCAACTCTGCAAGCTCTGCTGGTGCCATACGGTAAGGTGCCTTTGCTATCGGCTTCGCTCCTAGTTCCAAATTGATCGTGAATGAATTACTCCGAGGTGGAGTGTAACGACCTTGAACCATCACTACGACTCTAATGGTTAGGACCGTCACAAGTTGACATATACTTTGAATGATCCGGCCGAGGTTCTAACACAATGTCAGCGTCCCTAGCCAAACCATCCTCCGCATAGTCCCTTCCGAACTAGATATTAGGCTTGCCAACCCTTTACCTAGAACGGAAGTTGTGTCGACCCGGACTAGGTCTTATCATTACAGGCACACCATATATTCATAAAGTAAGCTTTTATTACATATATATATATCAGAATCAGAGTTCTTACAAAACAGTTTTATCGAGTTCTATGGCCTAAAGCAAAACCACTACACAACCAAAATACACCTCCATTACTACACTACTAATTCTAAAGGAGGTTCTACTTACAATTTGCAACTTCAAATCTACACCAGTCTTCCTCCGTCCAAACGTCCTCTAATAATTACCGGTAGACAAAAGTAGAATCATGAATACCCTATTGGTACTCAAAGAGCCCGGCCTACTCTACTGATATGATCATGGATACGCCAGCTTTGGAAGAGGATCCCGAGGAAGCATTGATCATTCCCGAAGGTACCGTTACACGATCAAAGACAAGAAAGCTAAACCGAGCTGTCCGGGAGTTACTTAACAACGTTCGAATCACTCAAGAATTCCCGAGCTCCGCACTACCATTCGACCGAGCTCCCGCGCTCAAGGATTCCCGTGCTCAAGAATTCCCGAGCTCCGTACTACCATTCGACCGAGCTCCCGCGCTCAAGGATTCCCGTGCTCAAGAATTCCCGAGCTCCGCACTACCATTTGTCCAAGCTTCCGAGCTCTCTCACACCGTCCTCAACGTGATCCGAGTACAACACCCGTACTTCCCATAGAAGTTGGACCGAGGTGTTTGATCTTGTACTCTTTTCCCTACTTTTGGGTTTGTCCCAATGGGTTTACCAAAAGAGGTTTTAACGAGGCAAGAACATTCATCTCCCGAGCTGGTCCAACTTCGCGGTCAACAACCGATAAGAGGATGGGAGGCTAAGAGGCATTCACACAAGAGTTAAAGTCTTTAATTAGACTTTGTTATTTCCTATACATTGTTTTTAGTCTTTTCTACAAAACTCTTTACATTCTAGTCCTATTTAAACTATGTAATCTTTTTGAGAATAACAATCCAATTATATATCATTTCTTAAAGAAGTTTCTCTTTGTTCCTTTGTGAACTCTTTCGATCTCTTTGGTGGTTAGCCAAGAAATCATTTTGGTCTTAGGGTGGTTAGCTCTCTGATCATCTCCGATCACTAGGTGGTTAGCCTTGTGTTCAATCCGATTCCGAGGTGGTTAGCCGACGAGTCACAAGCGTTCCTTAGGTGGTTAGCCTACGGTTCAGGTTTACCGAGTGCAGTCCATAGCCCTCGACGCAACCATTCACTTCCCCGCCTTGTTCTACAAGGATTATCCGTAACCAATACCGAACAAGAGTGTGTTCCTTGGGAGATCTTACCAAGATCGTATCAAGTGGTATCAGAGTCACGCTCTTGATTAAACCCGGTATTTTCTATCCATTTTCTACCTCTTCATTTTCTGAATAATTTCTTTTCTTTTCTATCTATTGTATTAAACCAGTTTAAAAAAAAAAAAAAAAAAAGAAGAAGAAGAAATCTGGTTCATCAATTCTTTTCTACCTATCTTGTCTCTTCATATTCATCTAGTGATCTAATTGGTTTTTTTGAAGCTACCATTGATTAGTTTCGATTTAGTTCCTTAAGAACCGAGAAGAACTTCTAGTGTGTTGTGAGGAAATTTTGAGAGTTGTGAGAAACACCGAGAGAAACACTTGAGTTTATTTACTAACGTGTTTGTTTGTTTTGCGAGGTACAATGTCACAAAGTCATGAATCCGACGATAACATGAGAGTCATGATGAGAGAATTTACTCGGACGATGAATTTGGTAACCGACTGTTTGGTCCGACTAGAGGAGCAAGCCGAGCAAGGGTCCAACGTTGGCATTGCACTTGAGAACAACATGGACGAGAATCATGTATCTGACGACAGTGTAGGACAAAGACAACCACGCATGCCACCAAGGCAAAGGCAAGACCAAAGAAACCAACAACAACATCGGCGAGAACAAAACCAACTCTATCGGCAAAATCATCAAAACCGGCAAGACGAACATCTAGTCAATCCGTTCTATGAGCAAGATTACTCATCCGAGGAAGGACGAGCTAGACAACACCCGGTCAGAAGAAATGACAATGATCTTGGCGGTATAAAACTTCGCATTCCACCCTTCTACGGAACCAACGATCCGGACGCATTCCTAGAGTGGGAAAAGAAAATCGACTTAGTTTTTGATTGCCAACACCTCTCCGAACGAAAGAAGGTCAGGTTAGCCGCTACTGAGTTCCATAATTATGCTATTGACTGGTGGGATCAATTGGTGACTAGCAGGAGACGCAATGGAGAGAACCCCATTGAGACGTGGGAAGAAATGTCTTTGGTTATGAGGAAGCGTTTTGTTCCGACTCACTACCTTCGAGAACTCCATCATAAATTGAGGAGGTTGTCACAAGGAACTAAAGGAGTCGAGGATTACTTCCAGGAAATGGAGAAGCTCATGCTCAAGGCTGACATAGATGAGCCCGGCGATGCGACTATGGCGAGATTCCTAAGTGGAATGAACCGAGAATTACAAGATCGGATGGAAATGCAATCGTATGGTACCGTGGAGGAGATGTTGCATAAGGCCATTCTTGTGGAGCAACAGCTCAAGAGGAAGGGTATCTCACGGCCATCTTACACCTCTAAGCCGAGCTATGCCAAAATCGAGAAGCCGAGCTACCCATCCCGTACTGATTCCAAGCCCAAGTCGGAATTCAAACCGAGCTCATCCGGACATGACTACAAGGGTAAGGCTGAGGCAACTACTACTGTTCGTAATCGTGACATTGAGTGTTTCAAATGTAGGGGCAAAGGTCATTATGCGAACAAATGTCCAAACCAACGAACCATGATGTTAATGGACGACGGTGAGATTGTGACCGAAGACGAGAAGGAGTTTGATTCAACACCTATCTATGACGATGAAGGAGAAGAATATGCGGCTGAAGGAGAGCTACTTGTAGCTAGGCGTGTTCTTATTTCCCAAGAGAAGGTCGTTGAAGACGAACAAAGGGAGAACTTGTTCCACACCCGATGCATTGTTAAAAACAAGGTGTGTAGCCTAATCATTGATGGAGGCAGTTGCACGAACGTGGCTAGTATAACTTTGGTGGAGAAGTTAGGCCTGGAGACTAGGAGACATCCGCAACCGTACAGCCTAAGGTGGTTGAATAACCAAAGGCCCCTCCAAGTCACAAGGCAAGTCACCGTTCCCTTGGCAATTGGGAGATATGAAGATGAGGTAGTGTGTGACGTGCTACCTATGGAGGCTGGTCATATTTTACTTGGACGACCATGGCAGTACGATCGTAGAGCCGTTCATGATGGTTACACCAACAAACATTCTTTTGAACACAAAGGCCGGAAGATCACTCTCGTTCCTTTGTCACCGCATGAAGTATATCTCGATCAGCTCAAACTTGAGCAAAACAATGGCAAGAGCAATGTGAGTGAACCCAAAAACACTTTATCTACCAAAAATGAGTGTGAGAGTTCTTTGAGAAAAACCGATACAAAGGCCTTTGAGATTAAACCCGTGAGAAGTGAAAATCTTTTCGTAAAGCCAAGTGAGATAAAATTTGCGCTTGCTACCAAGCAACCATTGGTTTTGATTATTTTTAAGGATGCTTTTACAAGCATGACTAATCTCGAGCCGGATATTCCGAGCAGTGTGTCTTCTCTTTTGCAGGAATTTCGTGATGTCTTCCCCGAAGATAGCCCTAGTGGTTTACCTCCTATTCGCGGGATTGAGCATCAAATCGATTTCGTTCCCGGAGCCACACTACCAAACCGGCCAGCTTATCGAACCAATCCGGTCGAAACCAAGGAACTCCAACGGCAAGTCGGTGAACTTATGGAGAAGGGTCTTATCCGAGAGAGTATGAGTCCGTGTGCCGTTCCGGTGTTACTTGTCCCTAAGAAAGACGGATCTTGGAGGATGTGCGTCGATTGCCGAGCTATCAACAATATTACGGTTAAGTACCGCCATCCAATTCCCAGGTTAGATGACATGCTAGATGAGCTTCATGGGTCTAGTATCTTCTCTAAAATTGATTTAAAAAGTGGTTATCACCAAATCCGGATGAAGGAAGGTGATGAGTGGAAAACCGCTTTCAAAACCAAGCATGGATTATACGAATGGCTTGTTATGCCGTTTGGTCTCACTAACGCACCAAGTACTTTTATGCGTCTCATGAATCATGTCCTTAGGTCTTTTATAGGCGTCTTCGTTGTTGTTTACTTCGATGATATCTTGATCTATAGTAAGACTTTGGACGAGCATGTAGGTCATTTGCGTAAGGTGTTAGAAGTGCTTAGGACGGAACATCTTTTTGGTCAATTGAAAAAGTGTTCTTTTGTTCAAGATAACGTGGTCTTTCTAGGTTTTGTGGTAAGTTCACAGGGCATACAGGTTGACGAGGAGAAGATCAAAGCCATTCGAGATTGGCCGAGTCCTAAGACAGTAGGAGAAGTCCGTAGCTTTCACGGCTTAGCAGGATTTTACCGACGGTTCGTTCGGGACTTCAGCACTATTGCCGCACCACTCACCGAAGTGATTAAGAAGGACGTGGGCTTTAAGTGGGAGCAAGCACAAGAAGACGCTTTCCAGCTCCTAAAACACAAACTTACTCACGCCCCTCTTCTTGTTTTACCCGATTTCTTGAAAACTTTTGAGATTGAATGCGATGCTTCTGGTATAGGTATTGGAGCTGTCCTAATGCAAGAGAAGAAGCCAATCGCCTTCTTTAGTGAGAAACTCGGAGGAGCAACCCTCAACTACCCGACTTACGACAAAGAGCTTTATGCCTTAGTTCGTGCACTCCAAACATGGCAACACTACCTTTGGCCGAAAGAATTCGTGATTCACACCGATCATCAATCACTCAAACATTTAAAGAGCCAACACAAGTTGAACAAGAGGCATGCGCGGTGGATGGAGTTCGTGGAGACATTCCCATACGTGATTCAATACAAGCAAGGCAAAGAAAACATCGTGGCCGATGCATTATCTCGGAGATACACTTTGATCTCAACTTTAGATGCCAAGATTCTCGGATTTGAAATAATCAAAGCAGCCTACGCAACTGATTCTGATTTCCAGGAAGTATTTCTATCTTGTGAAAAATTTGCTTCGGGAAAATATTTTAGAAGTGATGGTTTCTTGTTTTACGAGAATCGACTTTGCATTCCTAACTCTTCTTTGCGAGATCTTCTTGTTAGGGAGGCACATGGTGGCGGCTTGATGGGACATTTTGGCATAGCCAAAACACTTTCTATTGTACAAGACCATTTCTTTTGGCCGCACATGAAACGTGATGTGGAAAGAATTTGCAACCGATGCACCACTTGTAAGTTCTCAAAATCCAAGAGCCAAGGCCAAGGTATGTACACTCCTTTACCGATTCCTAGCGCACCATGGACCGACATTTCGATGGACTTTGTGTTAGGTTTGCCTAGGACTAGAAAAGGACGTGATTCGGTCTTTGTAGTGGTTGATAGGTTTTCTAAAATGGCTCATTTCATACCTTGCCATCAGACCGATAATGCATCTAACATCGCCGACTTGTTCTTTAAGGAGATTGTGCGCTTGCATGGGATGCCTAGGACTATAGTCTCGGATAGGGATACAAAGTTTCTGAGTTATTTTTGGAAGACCTTGTGGTCTAAGCTAGGAACTAAGCTTTGTTTCTCTACGACTTGTCATCCGCAAACCGATGGACAAACCGAGGTGGTCAATAGGACCTTAGGAACTCTTTTGCGGGCTGTGATTAAGAAGAATCTTAAGTCTTGGGAGGATTGCTTACCTCATGTAGAATTTGCATATAATCATGCCGTGCATTCTACTACATCTTTCTCTCCTTTTCAGCTTGTTTATGGATTTAATCCGCTTACACCTCTTGATCTAACTCCTTTACCTTTGAGTGAGCGTGTAAGTATGGACGGACAGAAAAAGGCTGAGCTGGTCAAGAAAATGCATGAAAAGGCGAAGCAAAATATTGAGCATAAGACGGAACAATACCGCAATAATGCTAACAAAGGGCAGACCAAAAGAACGTTTGAACCTGGCGACCAAGTTTGGATCTATTTTAGGAAGGATAGGTTCCCGGAAGAAAGGAAATCCAAACTATTACCTCGAGTTGACGGACCATTCACAATTTTGGAGAAAATCAATGACAATGCTTACAAAATTGATCTACAAGGTAAGTATTCCGTGAATTCTAGTTTTAACATCACTGATATTCTTCCTTTTGTGACAGATGAAGCAGACTTGAGGACAAGTCCTTTTCAAGAGGAGGGGGATGATATGATCATGGATACGCCAGCTTTGGAAGAGGATCCCGAGGAAGCATTGATCATTCCCGAAGGTCCCGTTACGCGATCGAAGACACGAAAGCTAAACCGGAGCTCCGCACTACCATTCGACCGAGCTCTCGCGCTCAAGGATTCCCGTGCTCAAGAATTCCCGAGCTCCGCACTACCATTCGACCGAGCTCCCGCGCTCAAGGATTCCCGTGCTCAAGAATTCTTGAGCTCCGCACTACCATTTGTCCGAGCTTCCGAGCTCTCTCACACCGTCCTCAACGTGATCCGAGTACAACACCCGTACTTCCCATAGAAGTTGGACCGAGGTGTTTGATCTTGTACTCTTTTCCCTACTTTTGGGTTTGTCCCAATGGGTTTACCAAAAGAGGTTTTAACGAGGCAAGAACATTCATCTCCCGAGCTGGTCCAACTTCTCGGTCAACAACCGATAAGAGGATGGGAGGCTAAGAGGCATTCACACAAGAGTTAAAGTCTTTAATTAGACTTTGTTATTTCCCATACATTGTTTTTAGTCTTTTCTACAAAACTCTTTACATTCTAATCCTATTTAAACTATGTAATCTTTTTGAGAATAACAATCCAATTATATATCATTTCTTAAAGAAGTTTCTCTTTGTTCCTTTGTGAACTCTTTCGATCTCTTTGGTGGTTAGCCAAGAAATCATTTAGGTCTTAGGGTGGTTAGCTCTCTGATCATCTCCGATCACTAGGTGGTTAGCCTTGTTTTCAATCCGATTCCGAGGTGGTTAGCCGACGAGTCACAAGCGTTCCTTAGGTGGTTAGCCTACGGTTCAGGTTTACCGAGTGCAATCCATAGCCCTCGACGCAACCATTCACTTCCCCGCCTTGTTCTACAAGGATTATTCGTAACCAATACCGAACAAGAGTGTGTTTCTTGGGAAGATCTTACCAAGATCGTATCATCTACCACTAAACACGATCAAACTACCCAAAATCCCCAAAAATCTCCAAACAAACAACAAGCAATCCACAAGCAAATAAACTAAATAAACTACAATGGTGCGATAAAACGCTACCACGATGCACTACGTTGCATCCTACTACTCTACTAGAAGAATGCCCTCGCATTCTTTCTATACTCTACGGATGTCGTCACATCCGTCCACACACTACTCTACACACACACACACATACACACAATAGGGGTGCGACCCACTATTATCTCAAGATGCCTAGCATCGATCTATAGGGAGGACCGTATCGTCCCTATGTCACCATTGGATCCATGGCCGCGCACATCACCGCTCCCCTGCCCTAAATGTATCCGTCTTCATCACACTTCATCTTCATCCCTAGACACAAAGTCTACAAGGATGGGATCCATCTTTTGAGCCATCGGGCGCTACCCGACCTTTAGCTACGCGGGCATTACAGGGAAGACCCGAGTGATAGCCTCACGAATAGTATATTAGCCGTAACTACATATACGTCTTTAGGTACGCTCCAACGTACCCTCCCTACGGCGTTCACATGACCCGTAGAGGAATCAGAGCCTCAACGCTCTCTCTCACACTAATGCGCTCCAACGCATTCACACTGCTACGGTTCTCACTAACCGTAGCAACACTAGATCACTAATCTAGGTCACTGGTCCTATAGACCCAAGCGCTCCAAAACTATGTGACGCTCCCGAGTCAAACAGAACATGCGTTGGATTTCCCCCAACCTGCAATGTTCCTACCATACAACAACACTATAAACTACACTAACAAGCAATTCTACTATTTTAACTACTCAAACAATCTAAGCAAGCAAACTACCAAACAACTAAAGCACGCAAAAACACTCAATTAAAACAAGATGAGTTAGCACCCCTACTTACCTGTTATGGGACCCTTTGGTGGGCCTGGAAGGTTTTGGGTTTCTAAATCTAAGGCGTACACTCGACCGGATGAGGTTTGCTTCTTGGCTGGATGCTCGTTAACGGATCTAGTCGGAGGAAATCGAGTCTATTGAGTAGGTACTAGTCTTGCTGACGTTTCGGGATATGCTACCGGACACTGACGAGAATAATGTCCAGTCCCTGCACACGAGTAACAAGTTATGCTAGTATCACTCTCAATTGCATATCCGTCAACCAGACCCTTCACACTCGGTACCCTACTCATTTCCTCTGACTCAGATCTTTGGCGAGACATCTGCACAAGCTCAGGGTTAGTCCTAATCTCTATTTAATCCTAAGTCTAATCCTAATCCTAATCCTAAATCTACTCCTAATTCTAATCCTAATTCTACCTAGTTTGGACGACGCTGGTTTCATAATGTTGAATATTGCGACTCAATCTTTACTCGATAAAACATTTGAAAAGCGTGTGCTGCCCGAGCATCATGAACCATGCTCTGATACCACCTTTCTCTGCCTGTAATGACCATGAACCATCACTACGACTCCAATGGTTAGGACCGTCACAAGTTGACTTATACTTTGAATGATCCGACCGAGGTTCTAACACAAAGTCAGCGTCCCTAGCCAAACCATCCTCCGCATAGTCCCTTCTGAACTAGATATTAGGCTTGCCAACCCTTTACCTAGAACGTAAGTTGTGTCGACCCGGGCTAGGTCTTATCATTACAGGCACACCATATATTCATAAAATAAGCTTTTATTACATATATATCAGAATCAGAGTTCTTACAAAACAGTTTTATCGAGTTCTATGGCCTAAAGCCAAAACCACTACACAACCAAAATACACCTCCATTACTACACTACTAATTCTAAAGGAGGTTCTACTTACAATATGCAACTTCAAATCTACACCAGCCTTCCTCCGTCCAAACGTCCTCTAATAATTACCTGTAGACAAAAGTAGAATCATGAATACCCTATTGGTACTTAATGAGCCCAACCTACTCTACCGCTAAACAAGATCAAACTACCCAAAATCCCTAAAAATCCCCAAACAAACAACAAGCAATCAACAAGCAAATAAACTAAATAAACTACAGTGGTGCGATAAAACGCTACCACGATGCACTACGTTGCATCCTACTACTCTACTAGAAGAATGCCCTCGCATTCCTTCTATACCCTATGGATGTCATCACATCCATCCACACACTACTCTACACACACACACACAATAGGGGCGCGACCCACTATTATCTCAAGATGCCTAGCATCGATCTACAGGGAGGACCGTATCGTCCCTATGTCACCATTCGATCCATGGCGGTGCACATCACCGCTCCCCTGCCCTAAATGTATCCGACTTCATCACACTTCATCTCCATCCCTAGACACAAAGTCTACAAGGATGGGATCCATCTTTTGAGCCATCGGGAGCTACCCGAACTTTAGCTACGCAGGCATTACAGGGAAGACCCGAGTGATAGCCTCACGAACAGTATATTAGCCGTAACTACATATATGTCTTTAGGTACGCTCCAACGTACCCTCCCTACGGCGTTCACATGACCCGTAGAGGAATCAGAACCTCAACGCTCTCTCTCCCACTAATGCGCTCCAACGCATTCACACTGCTACGGTTCTCCTAACCGTAGCCACACTAGATCTCTAATCTAGGTCACTGGTTCTATAGACACAAGCGCTCCAAAACTATGTGACGCTCCCGAGTCAAACAGAATATGCGTTGGATTTCCCCCAACCCGCAATGTTCCTACCATATAACAACAGTATAAACTACACTAACAAGCAATTCTACTATTCTAACTACTCAAACAATCTAAGCAAGCAAGCAAGCAAACTACCAAACAACTAAAGCACGCAAAAACACTCAATTAAAGCAAAATGAGTTAGCACCCCTACTTACCTTTAATGGGACCCTTTGGTGGGCCTGTAAGGTTTTGGGTTTCTACATCTAACGCGTAGACTCGACCAGCTGAGGCTTGCTTCTTGGCTGGATGCTCGTTAACGGATCTAGTCGGAGGAAATCAAGTCTGTTGAGTAGGTACTTGTCTTGCTGACGTTTCGGGATATGCTACCGGACACTGACGAGAATAATGTCCAGTCCCTGCACACGAGTAACAAGTTATGCTAGTATCACTCTCAATTGCATATCCGTCAACCAGACCCTTCACACTCGGTACCTTACTCATTTCCTCTGACTTATATCTTTGGTGAGACATCTGCACAAGCTCAGAGTTAGTCCTAATCTCTATCTAATCCTAAGTCTAATCCTAATCCTAATCCTAAATCTACTCCTAATTCGAATCCTAATTCTACCTAGTTTGGACGAGGCAGGTTTCCTAATGTTGCATTTTGCGACTCAATATTTACTCGATAAAACATTTGAAAAGCATGTGCTGCCCGAGCATCATGAACCATGCTCTGATACCACCTTTCCTCCACCTGTAACGACCCTGAACCATCACTACGACTCCAATGGTTAGGACCGTCACAAGTTGACATATACTTCGAATGATCCGGCCGAGGTTCTAACACAAAGTCAGCGTCCCTAGCCAAACCATCCTCCGCATAGTCTCTTCCGAACTAGATATTAGGCTTGCCAACCCTTTACCTAGAACGGAAGTTGTGTCGACCCGGACTAGGTCTTATCATTACAGGCACACCATATATATTCATAAATAAGCTTTTATTACATATATATCAGAATCAGAGTTCTTACAAAACAGTTTTATCGAGTTCTATGGCTTAATGCCAAATCCACTACACAACCAAAATACACCTCCATTACTACACTACTAATTCTAAAGGAGGTTCTACTTACAATATGCAACTTCAAATCTACACCAGCCTTCCTCCGTACAAACGTCCTCTAGAAGTTACCTGTAGACAAAAGTAGAATCATGAATACCCTATTAGTACTCAATGAGCCCGGCCTACTCTACCGCTAAACACGATCAAACTACCCAAAATCCCTAAAAATCCCCAAACAAACAACAAGCAATCAACAAACAATCAACAAGCAATTAAACTAAATAAACTAAGTGGTGCGATAAAACGCTAAAACGATGCACTACATTGCATCCTACTACTCTACAAGAAGAATGCCCTCGCATTCCTTCTAACTCTACGGATGTCGTCACATCCATCCACACACTACTCTACACTCACACACATACACAATAGGGGCGCGACCCACTATTATCTCAAGATGCCTAGCATCGATCTATAGGGAGGAACGTATCGTCCCTATGTCACCATTGGATACATGGCCGTGCAAATCACCGCTCCTCTGCCCTAAATGCATCCGTCTTCATCACACTTCATCTTCATCCCTAGACATAAAGTCTACAAGGATGGGATCCATCTTTTGAGCCATCGGGCGCTACCCGACCTTTAGCTACGCGGGCATTACAGGGAAGACCCGAGTGATAGCCTCACGAACAGTATATTAGCCGTAACTACATATACGTCTTTAGGTACGCTCCAACGTACCCTCCCTACGGCGTTCTCATGACCCGTAGAGGATTCAGAGCCTCAACGCTCTCTCTCACACTAATGCGCTCCAACACATTCACACTGCTACGGTTCTCACTAACCGCAGCCACACTAGATCTCTAATCTATGTCACCGGTCCTATAGACCCAAGCGCTCCATTGCTTCTACACTACTACGGTTCTCACTAACCGTAGTCACTCTAGATCTCTAATCTAGATCAGTGGTCCTATAGACCCAAGCGCTTCAACGCTCACACACGGTTCTCATTAACCGTAACTATTCTAACTATACACATCTATATGCATCTACTAATCACTACTCTAAACTAAATCTAAACTACTCTACCAATCAAGTAATAACTAATTAAAGCAAGCAACCTAATCTAATAAACTAAATCTAACTACCCCACGTGCTACTACACATGATATGGTCACTCACAGTACTAGGCGTGCTACCACGACAACCTCCTCTCCTCGGCAATCTCGCCTCTTCTCGGCAGTCTCCTTCTCTTCCTCGGCAACGGCTTCCTCCTTCGGCGATGGCTCTCCTCCTTCTGCGGACGTTCGGCTATGCTCGCACGGTAAGGTGCAAAGGTATTTTTCTCACTAGAACTATTTCTCTCTCTAGTTTAGAAATCCTCTCCTTTGCAAAATGAGCTCACCCCATGGTCCTATTTATAGGCAAAATAGGGTGCATGGAAATCGACATGGGTCCGCCACATGTCGACCCGCAGGCGCCATGTGTCCTTCCGGCCGACACTTGTCGCGACCCTTGAGCACCAAGTCATTCAATTTCATCACATGTCAAAATTCATTACTTGAGCTCCAAGTCGACCAATCACCATTTGCCACCTTGCCTTGTCATCCACGGCCACCAATCCAGGCGCGCCACACGCTCTCTGGCCAATCCGGTTCCGACATTTTTCCGTCGGCCAATACCGTTCATGACCTGACATAAATCCTATGTCAAGTCCTCCAATTCTTCATTTCATTCATTTTGACCCCGACATTTCCAAATCGTCGTTGTTGGTCCTCCGCGTCCATTTCTTTGTCCGTAACGTCGTTCGTACAGTCCACCCATACGTTCGTACTGCTTATCTGTACGTCCTTGTACGTTCATATCGCCCATTCGTACGTTCGTTCGTACCCTCTTCCACACGTCCATATGACTCATTTGTACACCTTGCCCGTATGTAACATCCTTTCGTACCGCAGATACGTACCGCCTGTACGTATCGTTTGTTCGTACCGCTAATTTTGGTACGGGTCGTCACATGGAGAGTCTGTGTACACCTTGCCCGTATGTAACATCCTCAACAAGGCGTGTTTGAAAGATAGCTTTCCGCTTCCACGCATCAATCAAGTCATCGAGGCAACCATTGGAAACAAGCTCCTTTCTTTCATG
This sequence comes from Crucihimalaya himalaica, assembly GCA_004349715.1. Lineage (NCBI taxonomy): Eukaryota > Viridiplantae > Streptophyta > Magnoliopsida > Brassicales > Brassicaceae > Crucihimalaya > Crucihimalaya himalaica. Next base: position 168,842 of record SMJT01000067.1, read on the forward strand.
GACGCCTTCTTGGGTTATAACCAAATCAGAATGCACCCGGACGATCAGGAAAAAACTGCCTTTATAACAGATCGGGGAACTTACTGCTACGAAGTCATGCCCTTTGGGCTAAAAACGCAAGAGCCACCTACCAACGGCTCGTCAACAAAATGTTCGTAGACAAGCTCGGGCGAACAATGGAGGTTTATATCTACAATATGTTGGTAAAATCTTTATAAGCAAAGGATCATCTCGGCTACCTAAAGACATGCTTCCGTACCCTCAACAAGTACGGGATGAAGTTAAACCCGGCGAAGTGTACCTTCAGAGTAACCTCCAGAGAGTTCTTGGGGTACATCGTTACACAGCGTGGGATCGAGGCGAACCCGGCACAGATCGAAGCGGTCCTCGAGCTACCCTCACCAAAAAAAAAGCGTGAGATCCAAAGACTCACGGGAAGAATTGCCGCCCTCAACCGCTTTGTGTCCCGGTCGACGGACAAGTACTTACCGTTCTACCAGCTCCTCCGCGGTAACAAGGAGTTTGTATGGAATGAACGGTGTGACGAAGCTTTTCGGCAACTGAAGGCGTACCCCCTCAACGCCCCCCGTCCTCTCTAAGCCCGAGGTGGGAGAAGTCATGTACCTCTACATAGCGGTCTCCAACTCGGCCGTCAGCGGCGTCCTTGTTCGAGAAGACAGGGGCGCAGTCCTCACCAACCAACCATTAAGAAAAATTTTCCACAGCCCGAGCCAATCAAGCCGGATTGCCAAGTGAGCTGTCTAGCTTAGCGAGTATGATGTCGAGTATAGGGGCCGACCTGCCGCCAAATCCCAAGTGCTAGCTGACTTCCTGATCGAGCTTGCCCCCGAGCTGCTAAATCCAGAGGCTCCCGTACAGTGGACCCTGCATGTTGACGGATCGTCCTCACGTCACGGCTCCAACATCGGCATCGGCATCAAACTCGAGGCCCCAATGAGCGAGGTGCTAGAACTATCATTCCGCTTGGCATTCCCCGCCTCGAACAACGAAGCTGAGTACGAAGCTTTGATAGCCGGGCTCAAGTTAGCAAGGGGTATTGGATCAAAAAAATATCTGACCATACTGCGACTCCCAGCTCGTCGCTAACCAGTTCAGCGACGAGTACGACGCGAGGAACGAGCGCATGGACGCCTATCTGAGAATCATAAAAGACTTGGCTACCGAGTTTGGAGAGTTCAGCCTCACAAGGATACCCTAAGGTGAGAATACCTCTGCTGATGCGCTCGCCGCCTTGGCATCAACCTCCGATCCGACCCAACGCAGCGTTTTCCCAGTAGAGAGCATCGACCAGCCTAGCATCGCCCTTCCTAGGGGAGTCGCCCTCGTCGAAAACACTCCCGCATCCGAGCTTAACCATGAATATGAGCAAGAGATATGGTTGCAAGAGTTTTCGGGCTCTTGTGCACAATTAAACCTATTGTGTTCTATACCTCAATCCTAAAGGTATGTCGTATGTAGCACTTTAGGTATCGAATCCACAGGGAAGGAAAGATAACACACTAAGAATACAGGAAACTAATCAAGCTAAACGATTGATGTTTTTGGGTTTTTAAGTTATAACTGAAAGTAAATAAATAAGAAACTAAATATACGATGATTAATTAAGCGAATAAGAAACACGAAAGCTAAACAACTTAAACGAAAGACATCAAAATAACAAGAAACATAAAACACAAATGTAATTTCAAATTAAACAAGCAATGCAAAGCAAACTAGCAACTTAAACGGTTGATTTCAAATGATAAAAGAATGGACGGTTGGAATGGCAAACGATAAAGAATGAATGATGCTTCAATAAATGACAAATTCAACAAATGATTATGCTTAAACTTATGACATGAATCACTTAACTAGATTAGTCCACTCCCGTGGTACTAATCCTTTTGCAAACCGATTTGGTTAGCTAGACTTCTGAATGCAACCAAACGATTAGCAAACAGTGAACACTAATTCATATTTGTCATCAAATCTTCCTTAAAACTCAACTCCCGTTGGTTAAGGAATAGAAACGCACACATAAATAAGTCAGATCGGTTCTCAACACCTTCCAGGTGAGAATCGATCATAAATCTAGAAAACTCTCTTTCGAAGCTCATTTCTAGCTTTAAAAACAATCTATATGTGAAGATAAACAATAATCAAACACTAAACATCACAAATCAAGCATCAAACATCCTAAATCTACCAAACCAACCATCCAAAAGAGATCTACTCACACATGCTCAAATCAAGAAAATAAACCGAACAAATGATAGAAATTGAAGACATAATTGAGATTATATAAAATTATTTGACAAATCTTCAATACACAAGAGTAGATCTAAGTTTTAAAAGCTTAAAAACATGGAAACTTGAGAGAAAATGAAGCAGAAGAGTTTTTGTTGCAGTCTGAGTGCGTCCCCTAGTTGTTGCATGATTTTTGGCTTTTATGGGTGAGTGGGTTCGCAAGTGAGAAGGCAGAGAAAAAGTCAAAACTCCTCCAAAAATCGGTCTATGACTGAATTCCACGACCGGATTCGGACATGGAAATCGACCGTTGGTCGATTTTTGCTCTAGTTGTGTTCTTCAGCCAAATCGCCGCTCTGTCATGGGAATCGACCATGGGTAGATTTGTGTAAGGAATTCGAGCATGAAAACGACCTTGGGTCGATTTTGAGGGTAAAATCGATCATGGAATTCGACCTTGGGTCAATTTTCTAACTTCCTTCTTAGCATTCGTCCATTGACGACTCCGCTTCCCGTCAAAACTTCGCAACCCTGAAATAAACACAAAAACTCAATAGAATATGCTACAAACATCTTATATCATACAAAACACAAATAGAACATGCGAAATGCTCAATTACATAATAAACTCTTAAATAATATGCATATGTTACAAAATCACTAATATATACATATAAAAGTATGAAAATATTGTACAAAATAGCGATAATTTACAGGGATATCAAGATAACAGCCCACCTTCCTCCACCACCCGAAGAGCCGATCTCACCGGATTGGCAAACCGAGATATTAGTATACATAGAGAGCGGCGCGACCCCAAAAGATAAATTGGCAGCCCGGCGCTTAAAAAGGAAGTGTGCACGCTATGTTCGGATCGACGGCAACCTATAGAGGTGGAGCTCCTCCGGAGTCCTCTTAACTTGTCTGCACGGGGATGAAACGATCGACGTAATGAAGGAGCTACACGAGGGCGCTGGAGGAAACCACTCCAACAACCGAGCTCTCGCATTCAAAATCAGAAACCAAGGCCATTTTTGGTCGACAATGTTCAAAGATTGCGAGAAATTTGCAGCACGGTGCGAACAATGCCAGCGGCACGCTCCTATGATACACCTACCCACCGAGCTCCTCACCACAGCAACCGCACCTTATCCATTCATGCAATGGGCGACGGACATCGTAAGGCCCATGCCCCGGTCTCGAGGAAAGGCATATATCCTAATTATGACGGACTACTACACTAAATGGGCCGAAGCAGAGTCCTACAACAACATACGTTTGGAAGTTCATTATATGCTGCCACGGGCTCCCGTATGAGATCGTTACTGACAATGGCCCACAATTCATCTCGGGCCTTTTTTAGGACTTCTGCTCCAAATGGAAAATAAGGCTGAGCAAGTCAACACCGCAATACCCCCAGGTCAACGGACAGGCTGAGGCAACGAATAAGACAATACTCGACGGCCTGAAGAAATGACTCGGCGCGAAAAAAGGATTATGGGCTGACGAGCTCGACGGGGTCCTCTGGAGTCACCGCACGACACCGTGCACAGCAACCAGCCGAACACCATTCTCTTTATCTCACGGAATGGAGGCAATGGCCCCTTCCGAGGTCGGAATCCCAACCCTCCGCCGTTCCATGCTCGTCCTAAATCCTGCCCTCAATGACGAGCTGCACCAAACGGAAGAAGATTTCCTAGAGGAACAACGCGACGACGCCCTACTACGAATTCTGAACTACCAGCAGCTCGCCTCCTAATACTACAACAAGAGGGTGAAAGGCCGATACTTCGATGAGGGAGACCTAGTGTTGCGGAAAGTATTCAAAAACACCGCAGAGGAAAATGCTGGAAAGTTCAACGCACACTGGGAGGGCCCCTACCTCGTCTCCCGAATCGTTGAATGGCGAAGCTATCCCGCGCTCTGGAAACACGATGAACCTCAAGCGATTCAACTACTAGTATCCCCGATCTAATGCTTTGTTTTCTCTGTAACAATTCTGTAACCGAACTATGATTGGCTTGATCCCTCTGATAGGGGGTACGTAGGCAGCCTCTCACCAAGGCACAGCTATAAAATAAAATCTTTCGACTAATCCCGAGTTCTTCCTCATGACAAAAAAAAAAAAAAAAAAAGCCGAGTTCTCAGTCGCACTCTTCTCACGTACAACCTATAAACGTGTAGCCGAGTTCTCACTCGCACTCTTCTCACGTACAACCTATAAACGTGTAGCCAAGTTCTCACTCGCACTCTTCTCACGTACAACCTATAAACGTGTAGCCGAGTTCTCACTCGCACCTCTCTCACATACCTATAAACGTGTAGCCGAGTTCTCACTCGCACCTCTTATCACCGAGCTCATACTTAAGGATTTAAAGAACGATAGAAGAAAAACCATTATATATATTTCTTCCTAAATTGTTCAAAAATTACAACCAAACTAAAAGGAAAAGACGAGCAAGAAAATACAACAAAAAGAAAAGGAAAAAGGAACCCCCGATCATGGCGCCCTTGATTCGGGATCTGCATCCTCATCTCCCGACCCAGGCTCAGATTCCTGCGATCCCGACAACATATCTTCAGTACTCTCTAACACGGAAGAGGAACCAGCAGGGACATATACGTGTTCGCGTCATCCTTTACTTGCGCAAGCCGAGCTGGCGGGACAGTGATAAGAATCTCCCTAGGACAACTCCGAGATGAGGCTGATGCGGGATGAAGATAGGCGACGGTGATGGTGAGGAATAGAGGCGACGATGATGGTGTTGAATAGAGGCGACGATGATAGTGAAAAGGGTGGCTATGGCGTGATGAATAAGAAAGAGTGGCGATGGTATGGATAGATGTTTAGGATGAAAGATGGACTAGAACAGATTGTAGAGTTTCTAGATCACAACGTGTATAAGAAACTCGGATTCGAGGAATGCTTTCAAGGAATCAAAGTGAGGAAGAAAATTTCGAAATTGCTCTTGCATAAAACTTCTTCGCTCCCCGAAACAAAACAGCGACATCTCCTTATATAATCCTAGGGAGAAATCGCAAAACCCTAAAAGAAATAAACAACAAGAAGTTCGAAATAAAACAACAAAGCGTTTGAATTTTAAACAAAATAGCGAGGCGTCCCTTCCCACAGGAACCTAAGTGGTGCGCCTCAAAACTACTAAGTACAAACCATAGTGACTTGTACATTATGACCCAATAGCAATGACTCCTAAGTGACTCAACGTAGTGATTCATCTGCCTCATTAAAAACCATGCTGAGAAAACCCATTGGGACAAAACTCAACATGGGAAAAAGAGTACAGACTCCTCACCTTAAGTCACTTAATTATCATTACCGGGTGGAGTCTCCAAAGAGAAGATGTTGAAGACTTGAATCCTCGGTAGATTGAGTTCTCCTTTGGCTATGAGTGAATGAGCTTCCCTCGCCATCTCCTTAGCTCTGGAACGAGTGATTCTTCCAAGTACCTCCGGTTCCTCCTCAGCTTCTGGTTCCTCAGCTTCCTTGCTATCCATGATCATATCATCCCCTCCCTCTTGAAAAGGATTTGTCCTCAAATCTGTATCTGCAATATAGGGAAGCAAGTCAGAAACATTGAACGATGAAGATATGTTATACTTATCTTGGAGATCAATCTGGTAGGCGTTGTTGTTGATCCTCTTGACGACTTCAAATGGTCCATCCACTCGTGACATAAGCTTGCTCCTCCTCTCTTCTGGAAATCTGTCCTTGCGTAAGTGAATCCACACCAAGTCTCCTTCTTCGAAGATTAGCTCCTTTCTGCCCTTATTTGCTTGTTTCTCATACTGTTTAGTCCTCTTCTCTATATTCTCCTTGGCTTTAGCGTGTATCTTCCTCACCTGTTCAGCTTTCTCTTTGCCATCTAAACTACATTTCACACTTAAAGGCAAAGGGATCAAGTCTAGAGGTGAATTTGGATTAAACCCATAAACGATTTCAAAAGGAGAAAAGAGAGTTGCAGAATGCTTAGCGTGATTGTAGGCAAACTCCACGTGTGGTAAGCACTCTTCCCAGATTTTGATATTACTCTTCACCAACGCCCTGAGAAGTGTAGACAATGTTCTGTTCACCACCTCTGTTTGTCCGTCAGTCTGAGGATGACAAGTAGTTGAAAAGGCTAGCTTGGTCCCTAGTTTAGCCCATAAAGTTCTCCAGAAATGTCCTAGGAACTTTGTATCTCTGTCTGAAACTATCTCTTAAGGCATGCCATGCAGACGTACTACTTCCCTGAAAAACAAATTAGCTACACTAATGGCATCATCTGTCTTGTGACTCGCAATGAAATGAGCCATCTTGCTAAACCTGTCAACAACCACAAAAATAGAATCTCTACCATTCCTGGTTCGAGGTAAGCCAAGCACGAAATCCATAGATATATGAGTCCACGGTTGAGAAGGGATAGGGAGAGGAGTATACAAACCGTGAGGCTGTACTTTACTCTTTGCCATTTTGCAAATAGCACACCTAGAACAAACCTTCTCCACGTCTGACTTCATGTTAGGCCAATAGAAGTGATCTTGCAGTCCAGATAGGGTCTTTGCTACTCCAAAATGTCCAGCTAGTCCACCTCCATGAGCTTCTCTAACTAGCAGTTCTCTAATAGATCCTTGTGGTATGCATAATCGATGATTGTAGAACAAATATCCATCCTGCCTAAAGTAGTTATCAAAAGCAAACTTATGGCACTTGCCATAGCTCTCAGCGAAATCAAGGTCAGTCTCATAAAGGCCTATGATATGCTCAAATCCATGTAGTTTCGAAGTTAAAGTGGAGATAAGAGTGTACCTCCTGGATAATGCATCAGCGACTACATTATCCTTACCTTTCTTATACTTAACGATGTAGGGAAAAGTCTCAATGAACTCCATCCACCTGGCGTGTCTCTTGTTGAGCTTCTGCTGTCCCTTGAGATGCTTCAATGACTCGTGATCAGTGTGAATAACGAACTCCTTAGGCCATAGGTAATGCTGCCACGTCTGAAGAGCTCGAACTAATGCATATAGTTCCTTGTCATAGGTAGGGTAGTTGAGGGTTGATCCTCCCAGCTTCTCACTGAAGTAAGCCACCGGTTTCCTATCCTGCATCAAAACAGCTCCTATACCAACTCCGGAAGCATCACATTCAATCTCAAAGGTTTTCATAAAATCAGGAAGAACTAGGATAGGGGAATTGATAAGCTTCTCTTTAAGGGCTGTAAAGGCCTGCTCTTGTGCCGCTCCCCATTGAAATCCTACGTTCTTCTTGATAATCTCAGTCAATGGCGCCGCAATGGTGCTAAAATCCCTAACGAACCGCCTGTAAAAGCCTGCTAGCCCATGGAAGCTTCGTACTTCTCCTACGTTTTTAGGACTTGGCCATTCCTTGATTGCTTTGATCTTCTCCTCATCGACTTTGACACCATCTGCACTTACTATAAAGCCTAAGAAAACAAGCTCATTAGTGCAGAAGGAACATTTGGATAGATTAGCAAAAAGGGATTGAGAACGAAGAACATCTAGAACTCGGCGAATGTGTTCTAAATGCTCCTCCAAACCTTTGCTGTAGATGAGTATGTCATCGAAGTAGACTACCACGAAGACTCCTATGAACGGTCTTAAGGCATGGTTCATTAAGCGCATGAAGGTGCTGGGAGCATTGGTGAGGCCAAACGGCATGACTAACCATTCATACAGCCCCTGCTTGGTCTTGAAAGCAGTTTTCCACTCATCCCCTTCCTTCATTCTGATCTGATGGTATCCACTCTTTAAATCGACCTTGGAAAAAATTGTTGATCCACACAACTCATCTAACATGTCATCAAGCCTTGGAATCGGATGCCTATACTTCACGGTTATGTTGTTGATAGCTCTGCAGTCTACACACATCCTCCATGAGCCATCCTTCTTAGGGACTAACAAGACTGGTACTGCGCATGGACTTAAACTATCTCTGATATGTCCTTTGCTCATCAGCTCTTCTACTTGCCTCTGAAGTTCCTTTGTCTCTACAAGATTGGTTCTGTAAGCGGGTCTGTTCGGTAGAGCTGATCCTGGTACCAAGTCTATCTGGTGCTCAATTCCACGGATTGGAGGTAAGCCTGGAGGTATCTCTTCTGGAAAAACATCCTTGTATTCCTGCAAAATCTCAATCATAGCACTAGGAAGTTCCTGTGAAGGGTTAGTACTAACAAGGGATTCCTTGTATACAAACATAAACGTAGTCATTTCAGGATCAAAGAGTTTAGAAAATTCACTGTGATTGATGTAGAGGCTGTTGGAGACTTGCTCTTTATCCTTGCGGTTCATATGAAGCTGATCCTTATAGATGTCAGCTGGTGTGAGTGGCAGAAGAGTGATCTTGCGCCCCTTAAACTCAAAGGACTGCTTGTTTGTGTAGCCATCATGAAGAACCCTTCTGTCAAACTGCCATGGTCTGCCCAATAACACGTGACTAGACTTCATAGGAATCACATCACAGAGCAACTCATCTTCATACTTCCCAATCGCTAACTTGACCAACACTTGCTGCGAAACAGTTAGAGCTCCCTTGTTGTTCAACCACTGTAGCTGGTATGGCCTAGGATGTGGAGTGGTCTTAAGATTGAGCTTCGTTACCATCTCTTCACTAGCAGCATTGGTACAGCTACCTCCATCTACAATCAATGTGCATACCTTACTTTGAACTACACATCTAGTGTGGAAGAGATTCTCACGCTGTTCTCTATCATCTGGATGAACCTGAACACTCAAAGTCCTGCGTGCTACTAACATCTCGCCAACTGCTGCTGGCTCTTCTTCTTCTTCTAAATCAATCTCATTATCACTCTCTGAATTATCCTGAGGTACAATCTCTCCCCCTTCTTGAAGCAGAAACACCTTCTTATTAGGGCAGTCCCTGGAGTAATGCCCCATTTCTTGACACTTAAAACACCTAACCTGACTAGTAGCAGCTCCACTCCTTGGTTTAAATTCGGTCTTAACCCCTTCTCTAGCAGTAGAAGTCGCTGGCTTAGTTTCTTTGGTATAGGTTGGTTTGCTGAGCTCTCTTGGTTTAGGAATGTTAGACGTGAAAGTTGACCTCCCAATCTTCCTCTTGATCTGCGATTCAATCAGCTCTGCCTTATGTACCATCTCTTGTACATCTCCATAATTATGCAACTCCACTTTATCCTGAATCTCTCTGTTTAAGCCCCCAAGGAATCTAGACATTACCATGTCTTCACTTTCGCTCAAATCAGCCCGGATCATCAACGTTTCCAGCTCCTGGTAGTAGTCTCTGACTGACCTCGTGCCTTGAATGAGACGCCTAAGCTGGTTAAGAGTCTCTCGCTGATAATGTGCAGGAACAAACCTCCTTCTCATCTGCGTGACAAGCTGATCCCAAGTAGTAACAGGAGGTTCTCTATGTCGCTGCCTAGTAATTACCAGCTGTTCCCACCACAAGAGTGCGTAGCCACTGAATTCAGAAATAGCTATCTTTACCTTGTTAAGCTCATAAGTTCCTTGGACCAGAAAATTAGACTCCATCTTCCTTTCCCAGTCTAGATAAACCTCTGGATCATTAGTGCCATGGAAAGGAGGGTATTGAATCTTGATATGGCTCATCTACTGTCTCAAGGGATCATAGTATCTGCCATTGCCTCTGTTTCTGTCTCTTCTCACGGTTCCTCGACTATAATCAGAAGCTTCTTCTCCCTCATAGTACTCTACCTCTGAGTTTCCAGTGAAGACCCGATGCCCAGCAAGGTGTTCTTCTCTGCAGTGTTGACGTTCTTGATGCCCTTTAACTCTAGAGCCATCTCGATCTGTATCAGTTGGGTTTCTCCTCTGATTAAACATAGTTTCTCTACCCCCAATCTGACTTCGGTTAGTCTGAGCTTTAGGTCTGCCTTCAGGAGGTGTTGTATCGTGTCTAGACCTTCGGGCAGATGCTCCTACGTGTCCCTTACCCTTAGCAATACGGATAGCTTCAGAGGGAGTTGGAGTATGTGAAGACTCTTCTCCGCTTGCACTAAGGTCCTTCATAATACCACTAATATGGGTTTCAAACTTGTCATTAAGCTGTTCAATCTGTTGCGTGAGCTGGGTTGCTATGGCTTCATTAGATTCTTTGATTTGTCGAGCCATGGTTCGATTAAATGCTTCCATTGCTTCAGCTGAAAGCTCCATGGTACCTGGAACAAATTATAGAGAACTCGCAGTAAACTGTTTTAAGCGAAAGTACGAAACAGAAACATGACTTAGCTAAACAATAAGCGATCACGAATTCTGCAATGAATTAATCACCGAAACAGTAAGATCGAAACACAAGCAGCAACGAATGCAATTGAGGACTAGAACTTAACCCTAGCGACAGACCCGATTCAAATTCAGAAATACTGGCAGTTCTAAGCAAACCGATATTAAGAAGCACACCAAAACAGATTCTCAGCTAGCACTCGTGATCGACTTTCAGCAAGCAACAAAACCCTAATCAACTAATGAAGCCCTAAGATGAGAATCAAACAAATCGATGCAGGCAACACAAGAGTTCGATAAACCCTAATAAACTAAGCAACGAAATCCGAGACAAAAACCAAATCCAATATGGCGATTTAGGGTTAGAGATTTCTCAGCCTTTGGTTCAGAGTTGGCTCTAATACCACATGATAAGAATCTCCCTAGGACAACTCCGAAATGAGGCTGATGCGGGATGAAGATAGGCGACGGTGATGGTGAGGAATAGAGGCGACGATGATGGTGTTGAATAGAGGCGACGATGATAGTGAAGAGGGTGGCTATGGCGTGATGAATAAGAAAGAGGTATGGATAGATGTTTAGGATGAAAGATGGACTAGAACAGATTGTAGAGTTTCTAGATCACAACGTGTATAAGAAACTCGGATTCGAGGAACGCTTTCAAGGAATCAAAGTGAGGAAGAAAATTTCGAAATTGCTCTTGTATAAAACTTCTTCGCTATCCCGAAACAAAACAGCGACATCTCCTTATATAATCCTAGGGAGAAATCGCAAAACCCTAAAAGAAATAAACAACAAGAAGTTCGAAATAAAACAACAAAGCGTTTGAATTTTAAAAAAAAAAGAGAGGCGTCCCTTCCCACAGGAACCTAAGTGGTGCGCCTCAAAACTACTAAGTACAAACCATAGTGACTTGTACATTATGACCCAATAGCAATGACTCCTAAGTAACTCAACGTAGTGATTCATCTGCCTCATTAAAAACCATGCTGAGAAACCCATTGGGACAAAACTCAACATGGGAAAAAGAGTACAGACTCCTCACCTTAAGTAACTTAATTATCATAACCGGGTGGAGTATCCAAAGAGAAGATGATGAAGACTTGAATCCTCGGTAGATTGAGTTCTCCTTTGGCTATGAGTGAATGAGCTTCCCTCGCCATCTCCTTAGCTCTGGAACGAGTGATTCTTCCAAGTATCTCCGGTTCCTCCTCAGCTTATGGTTCTTCAGCTTCCTTGCTATCCATGATCATATCAGACAGGAACGCTGTCTTTCTCCTGAATCAGCTCAAGGAAACGTCGCGCCCCATGAGCTTGGGCATACAGAAGCTTGATCGGCTCAGCCTTCTCACGAGCCTCCAAATTCTCCTTGACAAGCCGCAACTTCGCGTCACAACTCGCCTTATAAGCACGCCACTTCTGGACAGCTTTCTCCCTCTCAACGCCGAGGTGGACCTTGGCCCTTGCGATGTTTCCCTTCAAACGGAAAACCTCCTTTTTAAGCAAGTCGTGTTCCATGGCCACGGACCGAGCCTTGTCAAGTTCAGTTTGGAGACCGATCAACCGGTCCCGGTCAGCCGTCAAATCTGACCGACTTTTGGCAAGCTAGGCTTCTAAGAGGTCGGCCCTATCCTTCAGCCCGTCTACCTTCGCGGCTAACTCAGAGGATCTATGACGCTCCTCACCAGCTTCCTTTTCGAGCTCTGCAATCTGCCTCTCGGACTCTATCATGTGACCCCGCGCCGCTTCCTTCTCAACATCAGCAAAATCCCAGGCCAGTCTAACCTGCTGGTCGTAGTCTCGAGCCAGTCCAGCAAGCGCATACCCCATCTGCAAGGGAGATCGTGAGCAGTCATCTCAGAATCAACGAGGAGCAAATTAATGAAATATAGTTTACCTTCACAAAGCACTGGGACGCGAGAAAAAAAGACTACGGCGCCGCTATCTCCTCATAAGGCGGGAGGGTCACGTCGGCTGCAGCAATAGCCCGCACCAGGTCGGCACAACCTTTTCGGTTGTTAACAATTGGCTGGCCTCTCCTGCGGTACTGAAACTTGAGGCACGCTCAGAGCGGGGCTCTTCGTCAGCAACCGGCCTCTTCTCTTGCCTCCGCTTTGCTGCCCTCTCAGCTTCTTCCTGCTCTTCGGGTCTTGGGTCTAGATTGGGATCCTGAACAGGACGTGATACCTCCGTCTCGATAGGAGGATCCACGGTCACGTGCTCTGGGCTTAGGGGACCGCCCTCATGAACAGGAACGTCCTGCCCAGAGCCTTCAAACCCTACAACATGAGCAACTTCAGAGGCAGAAAGTAAAGAGGGAGATGCCTCAGGTCTCTCGACTGTGCCCCTGACGACAGGAGCAGGGATCTGAGGAGACCGTGGGTTCTGCACGAACTGAAGGTGGTGGCGTCTCCAGTCTGTCAACGTAGTTCGGCATCTCAAACTCCACCGGGTTGAGCATGGGATCCACCACGCCTTCGGCTTCTGCGGCTGGAGTCTCTCGAGCTACCGGAGGAGCGGATCTTTGCGCCTCCACGTAATCTGGCATGTTGAAATACATTTTCTTCAATGCACCTGGAACCAGCGAGTCAGCAATCGATCTGAAGATTACGTTAACAAACGAGTTCGGTTACCTGTTGCCACTAATGCCCGCGCTCTCCGTATCCTCTCTTCAATGAGCCCAGTCCAAGGAATCCTTGCCTCCCTCAAACACGCACGCGCTGCAGCAAGACTTTCCGGAAGATTGGGCCTGACAGGATGACGAGCTAAAATAAAAAAAAATAAAAAAAGGTTAGAAACAGACTAACAAAAACTTCAGTCGACCCGATAGAGCTCTACCCGGGGAAAGATTCCACTCGGAGGCCCATCTCCCTCCCGATCCTCACGAACACATAATGTTGCGCCCAGTCATCCACCTTACTTGGCTTGTTTGTAATAAGCCCAGCCTTGGCATCGAACGACGCATAGAAGGTGCCGGGCTCTGACACAATAAGCTTGCAGGTTGTCAGCTCTTTGAATAGATCGGTCGTCAGCTCAATCCCGTGCTCGGCGGCTAGCACGTACGCGGCTACCATGTTGATAATCGTGGTCGCACTTATTTGTGAGAAGGCGAGCTGGCGAACTCGACAATATTTGACAAACACCTCAGGCAGGGGAAGCCAGAGTTTGCACTTCAGCAAGAATTGGTCGTACAGACAGGTGAAGCCAATCGGCGGCGTCCAAGGTCGTTCGTATTGCGTCGGCAGGACGAACTGGCAGGTCGGGAACATCTTGGCCAGGGCGGAAATCGTCTTGACTATCGACCACGTCGGTGCACCCCCCTCGTAATAGGAGGCCTTCCGCGGTTTTGGCTTTCGACCAATAGCTTAGGTCGTCCTCCCAGCGCCCCTACGAGTCAAGCTGATGGGTGGGCCTATCTCGATATTCTGACCTCTCCCGCCACCGACCTGATCTCTTTGATTAAAAGACTGGTTTGAAGCATCAACACGCTACTACCGACCTGATCTCCGCTGCAGAGTGCCCGCTCACCGTCCTCTCGACGCGAAGATCTGCTTGTGTCGAGAGGTCATCTTATAAAGCCGAGAAGCGTCGCTTCGAGTTCGACACAGGAAACCGTGTGGATGCCGCACAGCGACCCATTCCAAAACTGACACGTGGCACACTTGGGTGAACATCGAGAGCATCTCATGATGACATCGCGTGGAACGACGCGTGAAGGAGGACCCACGGTGTCATTCACCCACGTCGACGTGACAACATTCCTCACGCGTGGTTCCGAATCTCACGCGCGTCCGATCCCGCGGTCATTTGCCAGAACAAAGCGCAATCACGGGAAGCGGAAGCCCTAACAGATCAAGACATCCGACCTAGCGATGAATGGGCCGACCTGGAATTTTAGGATTAAACTCCGGGCTGATCGAAACCCTTCTCACACTCCGGACTGGGGGTTATTGTTGGAGAGAGAAATGACACATATCAGCCCGGCCCACTATGAAGTTCGAAGCCCACAATCAAAACCCACGTCTGAAGCCCATAGAAGCCCAACCTCTTCGGTCAGCGGGTCGGTGACATGTCACGTCGGGCACGGAGATCGAGGGAGCAGGTCGCCGTACTGACACACTGTTATCACTCGAGTGCGACTCGGCAAAGTGGTTGACTTCGCCGCTCACGCGCTAGGCTGGATATCTGCTTCGCCGAACACGCGTTGGGCGGGACATGTAGTTGAGTCGCTATAAATACCTCTTGACCTTCATTAATGAAGAGGTCCGCAAAATCTCTCTAGAATTAATACCCGAGCTCAAAGCTAAGACGTTTGTAATACTTCCGACGAATTGTTTAGAACGCCGAACTGAATCCTAGCTGACTCAATTCGCTATTCTATACAACCACCGTCTTTTAGTGAAATACGAGATTCCGACCTTACACCCGAGCTGATCATACGTACCCGAACTGATCTTTGTCATAACCATCTTAACTCTATTCTATTAAACGGAAATATCGCTCCCACATTTATCATTAGTCAGTCACAACCCCAATATATCGAATCATAACTTGTTTGTTTATATTAGTCACTCTTGAGACTAACATCCTCTCCTTCTTCTTCTTCTTCAACTACTACGTCTCGTGTTATCTCCTTCTTAAACTTTGTGTATCCTTTCGTGGCTTTTGAGTTACAATACATAGGTAAATTTCTTAAACTTTTCGATTCTTTGCTCTGCGAGACTTGTCCATGTCTGCTTCAATTCTCTTGTGAGCTTTTCTCATGTTCCCTTGATGTCATATGCATGAATTTTCTCCCCAGTCTTCTTTGGTTATCTCTGTAACCAACTTCCTTATGGTGCATGAACCATCTCCACGTCTTCTTTGGCTACCTTATAACCGGTTCCCGTATCGTGCCGTGCGTGAATCTTTTCCATGCCTTCTTCGGATATCCTTATAACCGGTTCCCATCTCTCGCAGTGCGTGAATCCTCTCCATATCTTTTTCAGTTATCTCTATAACCAGTTTCCGTCTTGTTTAGTGCGTGAATCTTCTCCACATTTTCTTCGATTATATCTATAACCGGTTTCTGGCTTGTGCCGTGCGTGAATATTTGCCACGTATACTTTGGTTATCTTTAAGTTTATATAATCGTCATACTGGTTGTGATTTTGTGTTAGCGGTTTTTAAGATGTAAATGTGGTACTGAACGCGAACTTGTTTATGTTTGCTAAATAGAAAAATATAATTAAATGTTTCAAATTTACCAGTTAAGGAACGTGTGTGACACTTTACAAAATCTTTTGTACTTTTCCCAAATTAAAAGAAAAAGATAAAAAAACATAGAGGAAAATATATTCGTCGACCCAAATATCATGTATTATGTATATATGTGTATTTTTGGTACACTTCATAAGCCCATTTATTAATTTGGGTGCAAGAAAGGCCCATTTAAATATGTCCAACTGTGATTGCTGAATTCGAAACTCGAATTAACTTCAAACGTTCACATTCCTCCTAGCCTTAAAAGGACTGCTCCTTCAATTTCTTCCCAAACTACGATTCAAGTACCTTTTAAATTTTCCTCCTTTATTTAATTTGTATTCCAAGCTTTCTGTATAAATTAGATACTTTATGAAGTTATTATTGGTTCTTGACTCTTATGTGGTGAATCTAGACTTGCCAATCGTAAGGAATATTAGTGATCTTCCTCAGGATGACTGTGGCTGGCACTATATTACACGTATTGAAAGAGGTAATGTTCAAAGTGATAGCTTGTTAAAACTATGTCCCGTTGGTATCCTATCGTCACCAAAACCTCATATTTTTTCTTACAATGGATGGACTTGTGATGGAGATTTTGTTCGCATTTTAAATACTTGATAAGGATACAGCGATTTTCAGGTTGAAATATGGCTTCAAACATTTGCTCAAGATTCAGAGACATCAATTCACAGGCACTCCTCAGGTATGTCTTTCTACCTCCCACATCGTTTCAGATGATTTGGCTTTTTTTTCTTGAGTCTTAGTCTCTTAGACTTTCAAATGCTAGTTTGTTAGAGTTTCCTTTAATTGTAATCTTGATTAAGAGCAATAAAGCTTTTTTTAATGATCATTCATTTTATTGATTATTAGGGAAAGTAGAGGAAAGTCACCAATGGGAAAAAGAAGGAACCAGCTAATAAGACTGCTCCTAGTAAGAAAGCTTCTGCGACCAGAACCGAAAGCAATCCAGAAATTGAAAATAAATTAGGAGAACTTTCAATTGCTTTTGTCATCTGCAAATACATTCATCTCGCTGCAAACATTCTATTTTGGTACAATGCGTATAGAGGAGACGAATAATGCTATGGCCATGAAGATCAAGACGAAGAAGAAGATAATGAAGGGATAACGAAGAATGCTATGGCACCCACATTTTCCTTTTTTTCTTTTGAAAAGGTATCATACAATCATCCAAAGTTTATAATAAATTCTCACCAAATCACTAATAATTCGATGGCTGGCAACACTCTTTCGGGTGGCTCTCCTATAGCTCGGGTGGTTAACCTCCCTTATGAGTTTCACTATCCCTTGGGTCTTTAGACCTCTTTATCCTTATTCTAGCTTGTGTTGTTGTTCCTTTAGAACTGTTGTCCAAGTGTTATGGTTCCTTAGGACCTGTACTTTCTATGTATTTTCCCTTTCTATTGTAAGTTTTTTGTTGTCATTCAGGCTCTCCTAGAGGGATGTCTTGTAACAAAACTTAATGAATGGTGATTTGTTGACAAAAAAAAAGAAAAAAAAAAGAAAAAATAATGAAGGGGTAACGAAGGATGCTATGGCACAATCATTTTCCTTTTTAAAAAAAATAAGTCTCATAAAATCACCCATAAGTTTATAATAAAATCTCACCAAATCACCAAAATCTAACAAATCCTCTAAAACTCACACAAATCTCTCAAAAATCTAAAATATTGAAATTCCACCAAATCTACTAAAATGTAAAGTCCAATACACCCTCTGAGTTACTCAAATGGAATTGAATTAAAAATATTAATAATATATAAGTGAGATACCTTTCGAGTATCTCCCAATGGAAATACTCTAATAATTATATACACCAGATCCTTCACAGATATGTAAACATCTTTGTATCATAACTACAAAATATTTGATAATAAGGTTATGTATATTCTAGATCCTATTATATATAGATAGAGAGATCATCAAACAACAAACATAAGTTTATTCATCTAATTCTAAATCTAGCGAACTAAGTTTGTAAAAGAATGGCGATAAAAGTGTGTATGATGATAATGACATTGATAATGATAGCATGTCATCTAACAACATGCAATGGAGTGGAAAACATCCACCACCGTACTTATCTTTCACTCACATCGATCTTTATTTTCTTTATTTTCTTTTAAACTAATGAATGTCTAACTAAACATAAAGTTATTAAAGTATACACATCAATTTGATCCCCAGTACACCTTAGAATTATGATTTTTTTAATGTTTTTATTATTTATAATTTTAAATATGAAAATTTAGTTTTTTTTTTATGTTTGAAATGTATATATTTTAAGTTTCTTTAGTTTTGTAGAATAATAAGACATATTTAAAAGGTTAAGAGTAATTTTAGTTGATTTACAAATTAACTGGTTTTAGTTGTCTTTGGGTCGGGTTGTTTTGGTTTTTTGTTTTTGGTTTAGTTTTGGTTCGGTTTTTGTTTAAAAACAATTTAGAATAAAAATAACTAATAATCTATTTGAAACGATTATATATGTTTGATAAATAAATTTATAAATAAAACTTTTGATTCTTTGCGGTTTATTTAGTTTGGTTCAGGTTTTGGTTTAACTTTTTTGGGTTAGGTTCAGTTTTCCCGGTTACAATTCTCATGCCCATCCCTGTATTGAAAGTGCAAGAGCTATCTGATACAGAAACTGTATCACGAAGTAACACAAAGTTTTTCTCCAACGAATATGATTAATAGAAAATATGTTTTACATGGTTTTTCCTCACACTATTTTCTACTATCTCTCTCAAATGTTCTCAAATCAACAACCTTGATTTAGAACCTCTCAAGACACAAAATCACTTAGCCTTTTTAAGTTTGGTAGCTATCTTTTCCGAAACTACAAAACTTAATGCCAAGAATGCTTTCTCTTATGTGCTTAGCTTCTCTAAAGCCTAAGCACCCTATTTATACTAAATAGGTCGTGGCTATACAACAAGCCACTTTACAATTCCTAAATCTAATAGGAATTGATAATTTCCTTTTTCTTTTTAGGATAAGGAAATTATCTACTATATTTCTTTTTTCTTCTCAAAGGATAACTCCCAATTATCTTCAAGCTTCTAGACGTTCTTCCAAGTTTTCTAGATGTTTCTCCAAGTCTTCTAGATGTTTTTCCAATCTTCTAGACGATTCTTCAACTCTTCACATCAATCTTTGTTCTTTTGACTTACTTCTTGTACTACTTTTAAGTATATCAGAAAGTAGCTCATCTTGCATCTTCATTCTCCCCTTTTTTAATTTTGAGTCTCTCAAGCATCTGCCATACTTAAAAAACTTCAACATCAAACCAAACTCTCCCAGAATTCAAAACTCCCCCAGAATTCATAATCCAAAAAGAAACAAAAGTGAAAAATAACACTCCCCCAAAATCATAGCTCTTCTAAAATGTAATTGTTCCTATTTTCTCCCCCAGCTTGAGAACTCAAAGTTAAAAACATCACCAAGGACATCACCCTTCTCCCCATGCCTGAATCACAACATAGTCAAAACTAATTAGAAAATTGTCCCCGCTTTGCAAACCGAGGTTGATAGCCTAGTGTACCATCTCCATAGTGATCATCTTTCCTAACCCAAACCTTTCTGAGCCTTATACCTTCATGACTGGATTCTTGAGTGAATCTGAAACAGTTACGCTTAATATGTCCTTGAACGCCACAATGATAAAATGTAGGCACACAAAATCTCACATCATAAGCTTTCTCCATTTGATTTCTTTCCCTCAACAATCTAAAACACCTTGGCCTATTATGCCCAACAACTCCACAATGATGGCAAATGGGTTGAAAGATTTGTTGAGGTTCACTCTGCAATTTTGAATTTTCTTTCACAATTGTAGTCTTTGACGCAGTTTCTGTCACATTTGCAGTTTTTGACGCAGTTCCTGATGCAGACGTGATTTTTCCACTAGAAACAAATTTTGGATCTGATTTTGAAGAATTCCCTTTAAATCCAAGGCCATATCTATCAGTTTTGCCACTATTCAGAATATGATCTAACTGCTTTGTGCCATTATTAAGCATCCTCAAATTCTTTTGAGTTTCTTCAAATTGAACTCTAACTTGTGATGCTTCTTCCTCTTTCTCTGTTGCATACCTTTGTGCTTCAAATACCTTAGCCTCTAGCTTGAGTTTCTCCTTTATCAACTTAGAACTCTCTTCAACTACTTTAAGCCAATGTTCATACAACACCTTGTAGTTCATATCAAATTCTTCATCATCAACATTGTTTGCCTCCCTATCACTTTTTGTTGCAGATTTGCTGCAGTTGCAGGTTCTGCTTCTGATGCAGGTTTCGCTCTTCTTGCAGGTTCTGTTGCAGTTGTAGCTTCTGTTGCAGTTGCAGATTCTGCTCCTGATGCAGATTTTGCTCCTGTTGCAGATTATGTTGCAGTTGCATCATCTGTTGTTGTTTTACGTTCCGTTGCAGATCCAGATTTTGCTGCAGGTTCTCTTGACACAAACTAGGTTTGTTCTGAACTAGCTCCTTCATGTCCAATATAACCTAAGCCTTTGTTTGTCTTTCCTTGACTAATCTTCTTTTCAGCTTTTAGTTCATCTTGAAGAGATTGAATGATCGTTTTTAATCGGAGTTTCTCTTTGATCAAATATTGATTCTCTTGCCCAATTATGATGAGTGCTTCTCGAACCTCATTGTAGCTTTTATCAATATCGATTTCCTTTTCTTCCTCAGAATCAGAGTCTGAAGCTTCTTGTTCGTCAATAAAATCAGTGATTCCTATAAAAGCAACAAAGTTGTTTACTACTTCTTCATCTTCACTATCTTCTTCTGAATCATCTTCAATATCCTGCATTTTTTCTTTTCTATTTCTCTGATCACCTACACATTCATCTTGAGTATGTCCCAAACCTTTGCATCATGTGCACTTATTTTCTCGTCTCTTGATCGTTGGACATTCACGAACAAAGTGCCCATAGACTCTGCATTCATGACACTGCATATTTGCTTTCTTAAATGATTTTCCTTCCTCTGAGCTGAAACGTCTTTGTCCTTGTCCTTGTCCTTGCTCTACTTTCCTTAATGCTCGATCAAATCTTCGGGCTAGCAAATTTATAGGATTTTCTTCATTTGTTTGAGCTTTATTCTCATGAGATGTTAATGCCAATCCTTTGCTTTTCTTTGTTCCTCTTAATTCCATCTCATGAGCTTGGAGCATCCCCACCACTTCTCTGAAACTGAGTTCATCCGTGTTGTTAGATACACTTAAGGCAGTTTTATAGGGCATGAATTCTTACGGTAAGCATCTGAGAAAATTTTTCACCAACTTCTTATCTTTATATTTTTTCCCAAGAGTTAATGCTTCCTGAGCTAGAGAACTGATTCTTGAACTAAAATCTGAGATTGATTCATTCTCTTCCATTCTTAGATTCTCAAACTTCGAAGCCAACATGTCTTTTCTAGAGGTTTGAACCTTGGAAGTACCTTCAAAGTGAATTTGCAGAATATCCCATGCTTCTTTTGCTGTTTCACATCCTTGAATCAACTCAAATTGCTTTCTTCCAATGCTACAATGAATAGCCGTGAGAGCTCTTGCGCTGTATTTTGATTTTTTCAGTTCATCATTGGTCCAATCATTCTCAGGTTTGGTTATCTCTGTACCAGCTTCGTCCTTGATTTTGGGTTCCACCCACTTCTCTAAGACAGCTTTCCAAGCAAACACATCAATGCCCTTTATGACAGACTTCATTCGTGATTTCCAAAATCCATTGTCTCCATCATCTAGTATCACTTTCGTGTTGTTGACGAGTTCATGATAGCTCTCCATCTTCTCCACAGAATCTCACCTGTATGCAATCCTCACAAGTGACTGCTCTGATACCAATTGAAAGTGCAAGAGCTATCTGATACAGAAACTGTATCCCGAAGTAACACAAGAGTTTTTCTCCAACGAATTTGATTAATAGAAAATATGTTTTACATGGTTTTTCCTCACACTATTTTCTACTATCTCTCTCAAATGTTTTCAAATCAACAATTTTGATTTAGAACCTCTCAAGACACAAAATCACTTAGCCTTCTTAAGTTTGCTAGCTTTCTTTTCCGAAACTACAAAACTTAATGCCAAGAATGCTTTCTCTTATTTGTGCTTAGCTTCTCTAAAGCCTAAGCACCCTATTTATACTAAATAGGTCGTGGCTATGCAACAAGCCACTTTACAATTCCTAAATCTAATAGGAATTGATAATTTCCTTTTTCTTTTTAGGATAAGGAAATTATCTACTATATTTCTTTTTTCTTCTCAAAGGATAACTCCCAATTATCTTCAAGCTTCTAGACGTTCTTCCAAGTTTTCTAGATGTTTCTCCAAGTCTTCTAGATGTTTTTCCAATCTTCTAGACGATTCTTCAACTCTTCACATCAATCTATGTTCTTCTGACTTACTTCTTGTACTACTTTTAAGTATATCAGAAAGTAACTCATCTTGCATCTTCATGTATGTGTGTATGTATGTGTATTTTAACATATATGTACTCATGATTTGTGTATGTATTAAGCATGACCCTGCAGTATGCATGTGGAGTTGTGTTGGATGGAGAACATGCAACGGTGACCACAAGTGTGAACGAAATTGTTTCAATCTTTGTTATACTAATCCTCCAGTTTACAAACCGTAATGTTCTATTCGATGTATTAATGAGATTTACAACTACTTTTTATAAATAAATAATCAAAAGATTCGTAGTATTATTAATTATCTACTTGAGAAAGAATAGCTTTTGTGGTCTATCTCATGTGAAAGGTCATTTCTTTTTATTGAAAACTTATAAATCTTTGCACCCACTTGTAAACACTACTCCTTGGAAGAAAACTCTTTGGTTCCCAAATCATAAATGTTTGCAAACTTTAGTAATCATCTAAAATAATTGGAAGTTAATGTTTTCAACTCAAGAAGCATCCATAATATAGTCCTTGGAAATAACTGATGTTATATAGGTGACAGAACAAACGCACAGTTTCGAATATGATGATTCCGTGAACTACATGTTGTTTTCTCAAACCTTTCTTGAACCCTAGCATGACTCTGTGGACGTCCAATCCCATCTAACTCTAAGACGAATTAGAGGAAATCTCTTCATTATAATGAAAAAAAAAAAGCAGACACTTCGATTATGATTGCATATTTTGCGTTTCGCGTCTCATCTTTGTCGTGCGGGAAAGTATTAGAGATAACTTGGAGAGCAAGACATGCGGATCAAATATTGTGGGTCATCGAAGCCCGGTTATGAAGTGAAGTCCGGGTAACCCAATCGAAGAATATTCTTTTAGATATCCTATTGTGATAAGGATTAGGAAGATTTACATTATTTGGCGTTGTCAATATGTCAGTGATAAACACTATATATATGTATGTTAGATTAAACACGACTCAATAAACTATTTCCATTTTATATTATTTTGACACCATTTTTTTAATGACTTAGTGATTGAGAAGACTGCACTATGAGGAGGAGACTTCACCCAATTGAAGATACGTCAAAGTTTGTCGGAAGAATGAGTTGTGCACAAAAAGGAAGCGCTCCCATATTTTCCTGCTATAGGTACAATGATAATAAATGACTTCAGTGCAGTGCTTGACGTTATGGCAAAAAAGCAATTGCCTAAAGCCACCAAAATTTACAAATTTAATAGGCCACAATTTTTTAGTAAATTTTGTTATGGGTTTCGGTAATTTCTTTAAGTTTCTTTTGTGTATTAAAGCCCTCAAACCCATATTTTTATAATTGTTATTATTGCCTTTTTGTTTGTATGGAAATATCTCCACATTAAAAAAATTCATTTAAATATACAATAAAAGAAAGCCACATCCCAATTCCCACATGCTGACATTATACTTGGAAAAGGAAAAAGAAATTCAAACGAGAATATCTATATAATAAAGAAAATATAGACCCAATTACACAAAGATTCAAAGACGAAAGAGAAAAAAATCAGACATAAGCCGATTCAACTTCTCTTTGTTCTTTATTCTCATCGACAATTATAGTTTGTATTTTTTTTCTTTCATTTCAACAGAGCCGATCGATCATCATTGGTAATTCAATTATGTTTGAATTAGGAGGAATTAGATATAAAGGATAAATAATTGAGGATTTGTCCATCTATGCATTCTACGGTTAAATGTCAACTATTCCGGAAAGACCCTTGTATTTAGATTTAATCAATTTTTCTAAAAAAAAATAAGAACAACTTGTAAAACATTGATAAAGAAACCATGATAACCATGATAATTTATAGAATATGTTGTTTTGTTACTTTTTTGGATCGATAAAAATTGATCTAAAAATTTGAGAATATATATTCTGAATTATAGAATACGTATTCTAGAATCTCTACATGTTCTACGATATTAAGATTATATATTCTATACACTATACATGTTCTACAATATTTAGATTATGTATTCTATACAATCTACATGTTCTACCATTTTTAGAAGTAATTTATGTTCTACAAAATTTAGAAATATTTTTTCTACGATATTTAGAGTATGTATTCTATACTTTACTCTATTTCTTTGAATGTTAGAAAACGTTTTCTTATGTTTTTGTTTATATTCTACAAAAAAATAGAAATTAATTTCTGTGAAATATAGAATTTCCTTTAAAACAAATCGAATTTCCTTAAAAAAAAGGAAACAAAATCGAATTACCATAAAAAAAAGGAAAAAAATCTGAAAAATCTGTAGATTAAGGTAATCAATATTCTTGTTTTGATTATGTCTACAATTATTAGAAGTTGTATTCTAGTTAGCTTAGAATTCAAAACATGGGAATTTAAACCTAAGAAACTAGTCGTCGTCGCTTCCTCGTTGCTTCTTCTTTCTTCATCATTTCTTCTCCTATTTTCATGATTTCAAAGCTCTAAAGTCTAATTTCACAAGTATGTGACAAACAATTATGTTGCAGATCTATGTAACATGTGGTGTATGGAGGTTGTTTGATAATAAGAATTGGAAATTTATTATTGATGAAGAAAAACATGGGAGATTAGTCACCTTGCAATCCACAACAACTCTTGAAGACCTAAAGATGATGGTTTCAGAAGACTACACAATGGAACAGACTATGGTTGATATGGAATTCCCCTATTTACCTACAGATCTCTGTTTTGATTCTCCTCCTGTTCTTATGACGAATGAGAGGTAACTGAAAAATTTTGTTGACTATTTTAAAAGAAATAGTACGATATCGTTATATGTGATGTTTAAAGATAGAGGTGACCATGAAAAGAGTAGGGTGAATATCGATTCTAATGAGGCATGTGATTCAATTGGAAGAGATGATGATCATAGTGTACGTGAAGAAGCAGCAGTATTGGTGAATGAGGATAAATTGATTGGTAGAATTGCTTATGATGTTGAAACTGGTGATGAAGTTGGGTCAACGTTTGTGGATTCGATGGTAAAAAAAGGGAAACATTTCAAAAGCAAGAAAGCTTTACAAGCAACTCTAGAAATTTGTGCGATGAAGTATAACTTTGACTACAGAGTTACAAAATTGGATAAGACATTTTGGTGTATACGCTGCATAGCTGACGATTGCAAATGGAGGCTTCGTGCTGAGTGTTTAGATGGGTCTACATTTTTCAGAATCAATAAGTATGTTGGTAAACATAATTGTGCTCCTTCAAAGAAAAACAAAAACTCTAGGACACCTTCAGCAAGAACAATTAGACAGCTCATTATGCATAGATATGAGGGTGTGAAAGAAGGGCATAAACCGAATGATATCGTTAATATTATGCGTACAGAGTATGGATGTGAGCTATCTTACTCCCACTCTTGGGAGTCTCGTGAGTATGCAGTTAACATGGTATTTGCATCCATCACTTGCTGAATAATGTGATAACATATTACCATGGAAAAGTTTGGTAGGTTTGGTTGCCAAAGCGTCAAAAGCGTATAGGGTTGCTGAATTTGAGAGTTTATTCACGCAGATTTGCAACATTAGTCCGGCCATTGGAAAATATTTGCATGATGCTGATGTAAAAAAATGGGCTCGATGTCATTTTCCACTAATTCCTTTGTTAGACAGCATCAGAGAAATGTTGACAAGATGGTTTTATGAGCGTGGAGTCTTAAGTGCTAAGCAGAACAACCCTTTAACCGTGGAAGTGGAGAAGATAATTAATAGAAGGATTGATAAAGGTAAAACACTCAAAGCTTATCCGATTACCAAATATAGATT
Source organism: Crucihimalaya himalaica (assembly GCA_004349715.1). Taxonomy (NCBI): domain Eukaryota; kingdom Viridiplantae; phylum Streptophyta; class Magnoliopsida; order Brassicales; family Brassicaceae; genus Crucihimalaya; species Crucihimalaya himalaica. The sequence goes on from SMJT01000067.1 coordinate 194,800, forward strand.
TCAGGTTAAAGGTTAAAGGTGAGTCTTCTGACTACGTCGTTGACTTGGAAAGAAGAACACGTTCATGTGGGAAGTTTGATTTAGGCAAACTTCCATGTCGCCACGCCATAAAAGCAGCTTTTGCCATAGGAAAGGATCTATATGAATATGCTGATGAAGTGTATACAACTATTGCATGGCGCTCGTTATTCACAGAAAATATTAATCCGATAGGTGTTCCTGAAGATGAATGGTGTGTCCCAGAAAATGTCAAAAAAACAAAAGTGCTACCTCTCGAAACACGAAGAGGCCCTGGTAGACGAAGAAAACGAAGACATGAAACAGTTGAAGACAAGATACGATTGTCACAAGGATCACAAGGGTCGAAGAGGTATAGGTGCAGCCGTTGTGGTCAAGAAGGACACAATAGATCGACATGTGATATAGCAATATAATATAAGGTATTTTACAACACTACAATATACAGATGATGTATTCTCACTTTGTATTTAATTTTCATTTAGTTAACTGTATATTTTTTTGTTTCTATGATTGAGCTCCTACTATGAAGGCTAGGAACAAGAAGACAATTTGTTATAGTTATGAATTAAATTACCTATGTTTTAATATTTTAAAGACGACTAGGGTGTAGTTTTCTCAAATTTTCTAACATTTCTTTTTACTTTAAATTATCGTTGTGTCATCTTTTATATTCATTTGTCTCTACTACGTTTATGTTTTTCTAAAGTGTTGGTGTTGAACTCATGAGTAAGAATTCGAGCTAACAAAAGTTATAGCTCGTGGCGAATGAGTGTGGCGAATCACGCTTGTAACATAACCATCATGGTTACTAAAACTAATGAGTACTAAATTAAGAGTAATCACCAAAGTAACATAATCATAAAAATCAGAAAAGTGAATTGACTGAATCAGTGGGATAAAAAAACAAAAAAAATTAATCGAGAAAAGAATATGAAACTATTCAAGCTCTACCATATCGGAATCTAGCTGTGGAGGTTAATAGTTTGCCATTCGATCAACAAATACCGGATCAGATGTTGCTTCCCACAGATCAAGTGCAATCCTTTGGCGTGCATGTTTTATGTTCTCATCGTCCAAGATATCCATGGGCAAACCCAGAAAATGACATTCAATGTATTTGATCGCGTACACTCCACAATCACAGTGTGATTTGTTGAGTCCAGGCGGCATCGAGACATGAACAAGAGTATATGGAGATAGAAGTAGATTCTTACCATCTGGTTTTGTGTGAATCTCTTTGACAATTCGAGGGATGGCGATTGCGAATAGTTCCACGTTTCTTCTGTGGTTGTGACCAGCACAATCGAAGATTTCAACTGTCCTCTGAATGAAGTTAATGCAAAGGGAGATCTAGTGATTACCATTGACAAAGAGCAGAACGTATATACGGTCGAAATCTGATCTCCATTTTTTCTTTGTCTTCCCATGAGAAGGTAACTCACCGTTGCCATAAGCTTGAATCGTACGACTCCAAATGTGGCTTCGTTTGTTGCTCAAAAACTTTAGGTATTCATTTTTGAGTTGCATTCCAAACATACAGTTCATGAAACCGACGGGAGCTAACTTCTCATGGCCTAAAGATGATTTCTCTCGGAATAAATACATTGACGCATCCATATCCTGCAAACATTAATGACACTTTGTTAAAAAATTCTGTAAAAAATTATGCAACATTGAGTAAAGCCCAAAATTCACCTCGTTGCCAAGCCATTTGTTCGAATTCATGAGACGATCGAGTAATGATTTATTAATCACGCTTGGTCCAAAAATTAAGTCTCTGAAAATATATACGTGTGAATTAAAGTGAATGGTGAGACATTAAATTATGAAAGTTTAGAGAAAAATATGAAAAAGACTTACTTGTGGTTCATATTCCACTCCATAAAAGCATCCCATCTAGCCTCAGAAACGAACACCAAAACAGCATCTTTGTCATTTTCACCGATGTTGGGAATATGTTTACCTTCGCTCTCAATTTTAATCGGTCGCAAGTGAACGTTTTTGTGAAGCGAATTTTGTGTAGGATCAAACTCGGGTACTTGTGATGGCTGAGATAAGTGTCCCATGGATTTGTGTAAGAAATCTTGTGTACCCAAACTAATTTCAAAATCATTATCTAAAGATATTTCGTCCTGCCATCGGAAAAGATTAACAAAAAACGTTAAACAACAAGTACATAAATACAAAGGTTCCGAGTTACAAAATTATAGTCACATAACAAGAACAAACATATGTATCCGAGTTACAATAAACAAAGCATGTCGCCAAAATATATATCTATCTCTTACGTACCACAATTTTACTAGGTTGATCTGTTGGATTGGACGGATGCGAGGGAGCGGAACTCCTTGTGATTCTTGTACTTCCAGACTTAGAAACCAAATCCTTCAAAGATGATATATCCTCTTCTAGTTTATCCAAACGGGTTTCAATCCTCTGAAAACTAGAGACACTTTCATCAAACAATCCTTTAATAAAGGACTTCATTCCATCATTTAAAACTCCACGTGTTACTTATGCTGCTCTCTGACAAAGAACTTTCTTTTTGCGTGTCTCTGCACCGTGATCAGATTGTTTCTTCTTACGTCTCGTCAACCCAAAGACATGGTTCTCTTCATCAGTAAGATGTGCAACGTCATGCACATCTTCAGTAACCTCTCCCTCGCCGCCGACATCATTCTCTTCCACATTCTCGATATTATCTCCTTCTCCATCATCATGTTCAACACTTTCCCAAACATGATCTCCAAATTTTTCCCATACTTGATTATATCATTCAAATGGTCCACTTCACTATCGTTGATTTCATCAGGCCATCCAAATTCTGCATCCTCAATGACATCATTTCTTGAATAAGAAATGAATGGATAAACGACAACCTACAAAAAAAAAGTAAATCAGTGTTGATAACAAGAAAGATTAAATAAAACAGTGCAGGATGATAAACATAAATACAAATAGGGAGATCATTGGTTACTAAACAAATTGAGTGATGAAAAATCAGTCATAAGTTTCAGCTTCTATAAATCAAATTAACAACTTCCAACTTCTTTTAACTCTCTATACTAACTACAAATCAGTCCACAACTTGAGCTTTTTTGTACTATCTACTCTAACTACAAATAAATCTTAACTTTCAGCTTCTCTTATTATCCATTTTAACTACACATCAATCTTAATTTTTAGCTTCTCCAAACCAAATTAACATATTTCAGTATCTATTAAATAGTAAAATAAATTCGTATACTCACATTTGATGCATTTTCTGTAAACGTGCTCTCCAGAAAAATGATATCCTCATATGATACCTTCACAACGCCTTTCCAATTAAAACAACGAGGAGATACAATCATTTCACTATCAATCTTTTCTCCCAACAATGATCCTAAGTCTGGAATTGCTTCCATAACCCATATCTGAAATGCATATGAGAATCCATCCAAAACATAGCTTCTGGTTTTTGTCAAAGCGTATCTTGTGTTGATAATAGAACTTAATAGATGATCATAAGCTTTAAGACCCCAAGGATTATTACGAACATTACGAAGATCCATTACCATCTTGATGTATAAATGATCGATGTTTTTCGTCTCACCAGTAGCCATGACCAACCCAACAATCACACAAATATAAACCAAACGGGTTCTATCTTTCGGATTCCACTTCTTAACACTTTCTATGTCACCCATCAGCTTCTTTATGGAAACCTTTCCATTTCTCTTAAGCAATTTACTCCAGAACCCGTTATTATCTTCCAATTGATCATAATCACAAATCCCATCATCAGAATACTTGAGTCTAGTAACTGCATAAAACTCTTGTAGTGAAAATCTAAAGGGCTTCCCTCCAAACACAAACCATAGCTCATGATTCTTCTTTGTAACCAATTGCCTAGTCATGATGCTGTGAACCAAACGAGCTGAATAACCTAGATGATTCTCGTGTATTGCGAAGACGTGTGCAAACACTGGATCCTTCTTCACTTTATCATACTCTGATGGCAATGCTTCCTTTACTCTGGCCAGGAGTTTCATTTTACAGCTGTTATTTATCTTATCCACTTGTGGTTCCTTTCCATGTCTAAATAAACGTTTTGGACACTCATTCTTCATGTCTACAGAAAATCAGAACAAAACCACCATGAGCAAATACGAATTAGCATGAGAAATGATCAATCACAATGTAAGCAAGTCGCATATGCCTTATCCATAAAAGAAAAAGAAATCCGATTGTGATTCAACAACTCATACCTCAGCCAAAAAAAGAACAACTAGAAGAGAGCAACAACTCACAAAATTTCGATTGTGAAATTGACTCTTTACGAATACACATGACATAATTAAGCCAACAACCTAGTGAAAGCTATTCAACCCAATACAAAATAGTAAATGCTTTTCGTTTATAAAATCACAATGTCGATGTCATACAAAATTAAACACCAAAACCAACAAAAGAACTCATAAGGATTTAGTTCACAGCTCAATTTAAGTGTTTAATTGATGTTAAAGCATAATCGATCAAATGTCAGTGACCACTCAAGTCATAATCAAAGCATAGTCAAAGATTTCAATTGACATTACCAAGCTCTTACAAAGATTGAGTTCAAAAATCAAGTCAACAGTCCATTAACTTTTGAATCTTACACGATCTGGACCAATTTTGGACATTGATATAAACATGCAAAATCAGAACCATTCCAAATCGCATGTCATCTAATTAAGATATATATATATATATTTAAGTTAGTTGTTTGAGAAACATACCTCAAAGGAAGAAGACGAAGCCTTGAGAACCAGTGGAGACGACGTGAGCTAGCGGCGGCTTCCTCTATCTATCGAAAATCAAATCCGACTCCGCCTCGTTCTAAGAAGTTAGCTGCACACTCACGAGACTCCCAAGACTCCCAAATCCGAACTCAACTAAGAAGTTTTAAGAAGAAATAGAAGAGATCGAGCCAAGATGAACTGAGTAGAAGAAATCGAAGAGATCGAGCAGTGAGAGAGAAAACAAAGAAAAGGAAGAAGGAAGGAAAAAAAAAAAAGGGATCTCGATCCCTTTGTTTTGCCATTTTTTTTTTACTATTTTATTAAATAAAGAAATACAATCAAAGACTATTAGATTAAATCAGTTTAGGAAATTATCAAATCAGTTTAAGAAATTATTAAATGATTTTGCAAAAAAAATTAAGAATTGAGGGTATAATATTATATTGATTATGAATTATCATATATCACCAAAATTAAATTTAGAATGCATAGATGGACAAATCCTCAATTATTTATCTTTTATATCTAATTCCCCCTTTGAATTATAATTTCAATTAATTTAACTTGTGTTTACATATTTGATTTGTTAGTTGTTACACTCATATTTAAAAAAAAAAATCAGAAGATGCCTCTATTACCAACAAAAAAACACGCTTCTGGATGGGAAAAAAAAAAGCAGAAGAAAAAAGAAGAGTTCTTAAAATCTCAGCAAAATTCTATGCTAAGGTACGTTAAAAAACAAAGATATCTGATGAAACTGAACATTTGAATACTTCTACTGGTGGTGGGTCTGATGAAAATTTGGCTGATTATGAAAATATAAATGAGCAAGATGATGAGAATGTGGAAACACAAGAGGATGAGAATGCAGATGTTGTTGAGGATGAGAATGAGATGGAGCAAAACGATGAGAATAATTATGAGTTTAAGTAGCCTCATAAAATTCCTGATGTTTGTGATAATGCAAATTGGGAAAAAATTGATCAGCAATGGCTAGATTTTATGGTTGAAAAAGGACTTGCGCCAAGACAGGAAATTGGCTTTCAATTTCCAAGAGACACGATTGGTGGTAGACATTTTTCTCATTCATATTACACAAGAGAGCTTAGCAATGGAGAGAAAAAAGATAGACGTTGGCTTGTGTTTTCAAAAACATTAGACAAAGTTTTTTGTTTTTGTTGTAAGTTATTTTGTAAAGAAAGCAACACTATTCAGCTGACATCTACATGCATACAAGATTGGAAAAATATTTTGGAGAGGCTTAAGAGGCATGAAACAAGTTATGGTCATGTGTTGTGCATGAGTAAGTGGATGGAACTCGATCTCAGGCTACAAAAAAAGCAAACCATAGATAAACATATGCATGATGAACTTGATCAAGAGAAGAATCATTGGAAAGATGTGCTGCTAAGAATTTTTTCATTGGTAAAGACTCTTGCTAAACAGAATTTAGCATTTTGTGGGAGTGACGAAAAGATAGGAGAAAATGGTAATGAAAACTTTTTAAGCTTTATTGAGATGATTGCTGATTGGGATCTTGTTATGAGAGAACATCTTAGGTGTTTTAAAGATGGTGAATCTAGTTATCATTATCTCAGCAATAGAATTCAGAATGAGGTGATAGCAATGTTAGCTGGAGAGATCAAATATATGATCATCAGGAAGATCAAATGTGCAAAATAATTTTCAGTCATTCTTGATTGCACTCCAGATGCTAGTCATCATGAACAAATGACTCTTATCATTCGATGCGTTGATATTTCATCAGATTCAGCGAAGGTAGAAGAGTTTTTTCTGCAATTTTTGAAATTCGATGACACATCAGGAGAAGGAATTTTTCTTGAGATTCAAGATGTGTTAGTTGCTCTAGATTTGATTATTGATGATGCCAGGGGACAAGGATATGATAACGGGTCAATTATGAAAGGAAAGCATAAAGGAGTACAAAAACGATTTATTAATGTCAATCCACGAGCGTTTAATACATCATGTGGATGTCATAGCCTTAACCTTGCATTATGTGACATCATGACCACTTCTACAAAGGCAATATCATTTTTTGGGATTATTCAACGTATTTATCATTTTTTTTCATCTTTAACTAAGCAATGGAAAATACTTGAAGATATGGTGGGAGGGCTAACCGTTAAGAATTTATCTCAAACTCGTTGGGAGAGTCATGTTGCATGTGTCAAGGCAATAAGATTTAAAGCTCCAAAAATAAAAGATGCCTTAATCTATATAGCTAAAACTAGTGATGCTCTGGAAGCGCAAAGTAATGTTGAGTGTCTTGCCACAAGTGAAACACATGGGATTGGAAGTAATGAATTTTTGCTCTCAATGATTATTTGGTACAATCTTTTAGTTGCAGTTAACTCTGTAAGCAAGAATTTACAGTATGAAGATATGGATATTGATTATGTTGTTGTTCAGCTAAAAGGACTTGTTACTTACTTCCAAAAGTACAGAGATACAGGTTTTGAGGGAGCAAAATTAGAAGCTAGGGAAATAGCTAAATCTATGGAGATTGAACCTGTTTTCCTGAAAAAGGCTAAGCGTGTCATAAGGAGAAAAAAACATTTTGATGAGGATTCAATAAGAACTGATGAGACAATAGATTTATCAGCGGAAGAAAGCTTTAGAACTTCTTACTTCATCCAAGTTATGTATTCAAAGTTGAAACTGATAAAGTCATATATTCGATCAACTATGTCACAAGATAGGTTGAATGGTTTGGCTACACTATCAATAGAGAGGGAACTAGTAAGACAATTCAATTATACAAGTTTGGTGAATGATTTTATGGGGGAAAAAACGAAGAAAAATTATGCTTTAGAATTTCTATGTTTTTGATTTTTATTAATATTATTATGTATGTTTTGAGATGATATTATTATTATTATAGTTTTTTAATATAAAAAGCCACATTTTCGAAGCTCTCCTTAAGCCTCGATATGTCTGAGCACGGCACTGAATGACTTCCAGATTTTTGGAAAAAGTATCTCATAGGAAACTGTTAAATTGAACTTTCATAAGCGAAATTAAGATTTTTGGATGACTTCCTCAATTAAGATTTTTGGAAAAAGTCTTAATTGACGAATTCTGAAAGTTATTTGTCAGTGCACCAAAACGAAAGGTACACTGCTTACGATGATGTTTGCTTTAGAGAGATGAAAGAGAGCATATATAAAATAATTACTATTGTGAAGGAGACTATATATTATATTCTCCAATGCGCTGCTTATAGCAATGGATTTGTTACGCATATTTATCTTTCTTTGTCCAAGTACGTACTTTGCTCCATAGGAAACAATATTGCAAGCGGTAATCTATTGCTATCCTGAGCTAGCGAATTAATATTGTATTAGCTTCGATAGTGTATAAACCATACGTATTACATCGAGATTGAAGATGCAAACTGAAGTACTCCTTGACACAGTTAAACTAACTCAAGAAATAATACAACAGGAGGTTGAAGATTTCTAGAAGATTTCTAGAAGATCAAGGAAGAGTAGATGATAAAGACCAAGTTCTAAAAGCTAAAGGCGTACAAAGAAAAAGGAAATAAACGAAAGATGAATTAGAAAGTTGTCTTAGAAAGAATAAGATCATTTCCTTTTTCTTAAAGAAAAGGAAATTGATCAAACTTGTTAAGTTTTAGATTTGGAAATAGGTCTGTGAAAAAGCCTCGACCTATTTTAGTATATATAGGGTGCTCAACCTTTGGAGAAGGTAGCACAAACATTGAGAAGGGAGAAAAGTAAAGAAAAACTCAAAGGGGCTAAGGTTTTTAATCTTGGGAATTCTCTAATCAAGTGTGGTTGATTTGAGATTACAAGTGAGAGAGAGAATAGAAAAGAGTGAGAGAAAAAAACCATTGTATCACATATTTTCTATTAATCAAAAGTTGGTTAAGAAATCGTCTGTGTTACATACTAATATAGTTAATGTATCAGTTGAGCTCTTACACTTTCAATTGGTATCAGAGCAGTCACTTGTGAGGATTGCATACAGGTGAGATCCTGTGGAGACGATGGAGAGCTATCAGGAACTTGTGAACAGCACGAAGGTGATATTGGACGATAGTAACTATGGATTTTGGAAATAAAGAATTAAATCCGTAATAAGAGGTATTGACGTCTTTGCGTGGAAAGCTGTTTTAGAAAAATAGGAGGAACCTAAAATTAAGGCTGAAGACGGCAATGAGAAACTCAAACCAGAGAAGAATTGGACAGATGAGGAGTTAAAGAAATCGAAGTACAACTCAAGGGCTCTCACGGCCATACATTGTAGTGTTGGAAGAAAACAGTTCGAACTGATTCAAGGATGTGAAACAGCTAAAGAAGCATGGGACATTCTGCAATCTCACTTTGAAGGAACTGCCAAAGTTCAAAGCTCAAGAAAAGACATGCCAGCATCGAAGTTTGAAAACCTAAGAATGGAAGAACATGAATCAATCTCGGATTTCAGCTCAAAAATCAGCTCACTTGCTCAAGAAGCTCTGACACTTGGGAAGAAATACAAGGATAAAAAACTAGTGAAAAAATTATTTCGGTGTTTATCTTCTAAATTCATGCCTTGCAGAGAAGGTAATCATAGGACACTCCATTATACTTGATGCTAGTGACCAAGTCCTCAAACCTCTCTACGTGATCCATGGGGTGCTCATGAGGAAGACCGTGAAACAGATGCTGGCCTACGAGTGAGAAGTATGCAGGCTTCAGCTCAAAGTCATTCCTCTGGAAAGTGGGGATGCGAATCGCAGATCGATTAGCATAGAACAGGTCAGGCCTGTTGTACTCTCCAATGGTTCTACCACGTTCGACCACATCATTCCAAGCGTGTCCAGCAACAACGGGTGGGATGATCTGGTCGGGAACAGGAGCAGGGGCAATGACGTTCCCCTCTGCATCAAGACGATGTCCCCTCTCATTGCACAAATTACCCTCTTGGTCTCTCAGAGCTCCAGCTTCATCACGAATCAATACCACTAGATTGTTCATCTTAGCTTGTCTGCTCTGTTTCCGAAGTGTGCGCTCTAATTCAGCTAGTTCTTCGTTGGACGGGTTTACTAGCTGCGCGTTCTGGCTTCTCGTTTCACGTCTAGGCATACACCTGAAACACAAAAACAAAAAGCCAAAACGTAAGTATCAGAAATAACAAAGAGTATCGATCGATACCAAGGTGGTATCGATCGATACCAGCGAACTTAGTCGAAATTCTATCTATAATCTAATGGTGAAATTTGAGTCCCCGGCAACGGCGCCAAATTTTGATGTGCTCAAAATTAATACCCTAAAGTATCTAAGCAGTCGCTGTAATATTCTAGGGGTCGAACCACAAAGACTCAGAGAATCACACAATAGATTTCAAGAATCAAATTACGCTAAGCCAAATCAATCAAGCGAGAATATAAATATGCAGAATTAAAAGATGTTAAATCAATGGAGAGGATATAGGCCTAGGGTATTTCTCAGGAAATCAAGGAATGCAGACAAATCAATCAACAGGGTTCAGGTTAAGCATTGTTCTCGAACTCAAATCACCAAGATATAATTAACCAACTGTCGTTGCGAAAACTATCTAAGTCTAAATCCTAGAATTCCAAATTCCTTTGCAAATCCTAAAGATCTAAACCAGCTTTAATGTCCGAGTTTGATATGTTCACAAAATAATTAAACCAAATTCCTTTGCAGATAATTATTTTGCTCACCCTAGGTTCTGTCAGGTTATCAATCTCACTTCCGTGAATAATCAACAATCCTAAAATCTAGATTCCAGATTCGTCAACCTAGAACTAGCTTTGAGAACAACCTATGGTGAAGAACTCAATTGATTATGAACCCTAACAGATCAATCTATCTAACAAGCCATGAAATCCTTAATGAGAAAACCCTAAACCTAAAAGGGATCTACTCAGACATGCAAAATGAAGCAAACAAGATGATTGAATAGATCATCAAAGTAAGAAATAACAAAGGGTTCGAAATCTTCTCTCCCAACAGAGTTTCAGACTTGTCTCCCTCAAAAGCCAAAGTAAAATAATGGATAGAATAAAGCGTCTAATGAAGCGTAGCCTAAACAGGTGGCTGAAAACCCTATTTATAAGTCTAAAACACGTTCTAGGCTTTCTTGTAAATAATAAAGTCTTCTGGGCCAAAAAGCAGATTCTTCTAAGTCGTAGAAAGTCGCGTTTTCCTTTCCTGCAATCGGCATCGATCGATACCAGGACATTTCTGGTGTTTTGCCAGACTGGACTGTCTTCACGAAAACTGGCATAACTTTTGATCGCACCGTTGGAATGGCTTCAAACCACTTGCAAATGAAAGCTAATCCATTGATCTATCTCGTGTCCAAATTTGAGCTCAATCCATCGGTGGGAACGTCTTCAAAGAATGCCACAAAGCTCCAGAATGCTCTAAAAACTCCAATTAAGCTCCAAACATGCTAAAACCTGAAAAGACTCTAAAAGACTACGAAACAATAGAAAGACTCGATAAAAAGGACTTATATCATGGTCTAAAACGGGTAAAAACCATGATATATCAAAAAGCAAACATGCAATGTCATGAATGCAAAGGATATGGACACTTCATTCGAGAATGTCCAACTATCAAAAAAAGAGAATCCAAATGCACAAGGTGCAAAGGAATAGGACACACTCAAGAAGAATGTGTGAGTTATGAGAACAACAAAAAGGAAAAATCAATGATCGGTATTGAGGAAGGATCTAATGAAGAAGAAAGTGAAGAAGAAGAAATACTTAATAACTTCGTTGCCTATGTGGGAATCACTGAGTTTATCGACGAAGAAGAGATCACAGATTCTGAATCTGAAGAGGAAGGTGATCTTGATAAAAGCTACAAAGAAATTCGAGAAGCACTTATCAGAATTGGACAAGAGAATCAGGACTTGATCAAAGAAAAAACTAGGCTAAACACAATTATCCAAACACTTAGAGACGAGCTTGAGATGGAGAAGAAGATCAGTCAAGAAAGTGTAACTTTACTGAAAGAAAAACTAGTTTTGGCAACAAAATCGGATGAACTTGAGAAGGAGTTACAAGCTGAAAAATCAATCTCAGCAAAGCTACAAGCCGACCTCGATCAACAAAACAGGAAAATCCATATGTTGGCTGGAACCAAACAATTGGATAAAATTCTGAGTTACGGAAGAACGGAAAAGACAAACAAAGGTTTAGGATATACAGGAGCTGATTCAGGGCAAACCAAGTTTGTGTCAGGAGGACTGATTCAACACAACCAAAAAGGCATAGAATATCAAACAATCAAGACCACAGGATGTTATTTTTGCCGAAAAAATGGGCATATCAAGATGTTCTGTTACAAGTACTAGGAAAGAGTTAAGAAACTCAAGCTTCAAGGAAGATTTTTTTTGGAATGGCTATCGAAAACAAATATGGGTTGAGAAATCTGATCTGTATCAAACAGTGTCAAGATATACGTCAGAAGGTACATCAGGACTTGGATATCGATGTAGTATGGCTTTTATGACAGAAGAATGTGAGGATACAACTCCATGGTACTTTGACAGTGGATGTTCATGGCATATAACAGGGACTCCAAGTAATTTACGGAGTATCAAAAAGATTAAAGGAGGTAAAGTAACTTTCGGTGATGGAGGACATGGAGCAATACAAGGGAAAGGAAGTACCAATGATACACATCTTCCAAAATTGATGAATGTCTATCTTGTTCAAGGTTTGAAAGCTAACTTAATAAGTGTGATTCAACTATGCGATGAAAGATTGAATGTCCTGTTTACAAAAGTTACATGTCAAGCAATGAACGAAGAAGGAGTAATCGTCTTGAAAGGAAGAAGGTCGGGGAACAACTGCTATATGTGGGAAAACAACTCTAACAACTGTTTTAGTGCCAGAGGTGATCTCAACCTGTGGCACCAATGTCTCGGTCACATGAACACAAGGAATCTAATTACTCTTGTTAGCAAAGAGATAGTAAGAGGGGTACCTAAAATTAAAGAAGATGACAGGATGGTATGTGGGACATGTAACAAAGGAAAGCAAGTCAAAATTCAACACAAAAAAGTACAAGATGTTCAGACAAAAGCAGTGTTGGATCTAGTTCACATGGATTTGATGGGTCCAATGCAAGTTGAAAGTGTGGCTGGAAAGAAATATGTTTTTGTGCTAGTTAACGATTTTTTAAGATACACATGGGTGAGATTTATTCGTGAGAAATCAGATACTTTGGAAAGTTTCAGAATCTTGGCATTACAGTTGATAAACGAGAAAGGAAGCATCAAGAAAATCCGCAATGATCATGGGAGAGAATTTCAGAACGAATCTATGAAAGACTTTTGTGAAAATCATGGGATTTCTCATCAGTTTGCAGCTTCAAGAACACCACAGCAAAACAGGGTAGTTGCAAGAAAGAATCGAACACTTCAGGAGATGGCTCAAGCCATGATGCATGGAAATCAAGTATCTATGAGATTTTGGACTGAAGCATTGAACACGGTGTGTTATATTGTTAATCGAGTCTATGTGAGGAAAGGAACTACAAAGACTCCATATGAACTATGGAAAGGAAAGACTCCAAATCTCAGCTATTTTTATGTCTTTGGATGCAAATGTTACATTCTAAATGACAAATATCATCTTGGGAAATTTGACTCAAGAAGTGATGAAGGTATATTCTTGGGGTATTCAGGAAGTAGTACAGCCTTCAGAGTCTACAATAAACGAACAGCAGTTGTGGTCGAATCTGTGAATGTTGTGTTTGATGACTATACACGGCCTAAGTGGAATGATGAAAGTTCAGATAGTGAAACAGAGAAACCAGAATCAACTGAATCAAGAGACAATGATAAATCTGACATCGAAGAAAAAGTAACCCAGGAAGTACATCGGAACCATTCAGCAGACGATATCATTGGAGATATCAATGACGGAATAAAGACAAGGGGAATCAAAATAGATTACAAACAGATGATCAACAACTTTGCAAATTGGGAAACTATGCAATTTGAATGCTTTGTATCTGTCATAGAACCACGATCTCATATTGAAGCTCTTGATGATGATTTTTGGATCATTGCAATGGAAGAAGAACTAGAACAGTTTGTGAGAAGAGATGTCTGGGAGCTAGGACCTCGTCCAGAAGGACAGAACATCATAGGTACCAAATGGATTTTCAAAAATAAAATCGATGAAAATGGAGTTGTTGTTCAGAACAAAGCAAGACTAGTAGCTCAAGGTTACTCACAAATTGAAGGGATCGACTTTGAAGAAACATTTGCTCCAGTAGCGAGACTTGAGTCCATCAGATTATTCTTAGGGATGGCTTGCATTGTGAACTTCAAAGTATATCAAATGGATGTGAAAAGTGCTTTCCTTAATGGTATTTTACAAGAAGAAGTCTATGTTGCACAACCAAAAGGATTTGAAGATTCAGAACATCCAGAATATGTTTATCGATTAAAGAAGGCTCTTTATGGCTTAAAGCAAGCTCCAAGAGCATGGTATGAAAGGTTGACAAACTTCTTGGTTGAAAAATGCTATGTTAGAGGAAGTGTTGATAAAACTCTCTTCATTTTGGGACAAGACGAAGATATCATGATTGTACAGATCTATGTGGATGATATAATCTTTGGAAGCACTTCTCAAGGATTAGTTGACAAGTTTGTGGAGAGTATGACTCAAGAATTTGAGATGGGTATGGTTGGTGAATTGAAGTATTTTTTAGGACTGCAAATATCTCAATCTGAAGACGGTATCTTTATTTCTCAAAGTACCTATGCAAATAATCTACAGAAGAAATTCAAGATGGATAAGTGCAAAGAATCAAAAACTCCTATGAGTACGTCAGTCAAGTTAACTAGAGACGAGGAAGAAAATGACGTGGATAATAAGACATATAGAGGGATGATTCGAAGTCTCCTGTATCACACAGCAAGCAGACCGGAGTTGTGTTTGAGTGTAGGCATGTGTGCAAGGTATCAAGCAAAGCCCAAACAATCACGTCTTGAAGCAGTCAAAAGAATAATCAAGTATGTCAAGGGAACTGTGAATCTTGGTATATGGTTTTCAAAAGGATCGAATAAGAGATTGGTGGGGTATTGTGATGCAGACTGGGCTGGAAGTGTGAATGACAGAAAGAGTACGAGTGGTGGATGTTTCTTTCTTGGGAAAAATTTAATCTCATGGTTGAGCAAGAACCAGAACTTTGTGTCATTATCTACAGCAGAAGCAGAATATATTGCAATGGGAAGTTGTTGTACTCAACTCCTATGGATGAAGCAAATGTCAGCTGATTATGGAATGAACTCAGGTTCTATGATGGTTTACTGTGACAACAAGAGTGCAATTAATATATCGAAAAATCCTGTACAACATTCACAGACAAAGCACATTGATATACGTCATCATTTTATCCAAGAACTTGTGGAAGAAAACAAATTGTGGTAGAGCATGTGATCACTGAACTACAACTAGCTTATCTATTCACCAAACCATTGGACTTTAATCGGTTTGTCATCTTGAGGAACTCACTCGGGTTGTGTGAAGTGGCACCTTGGTACTGAAGCAGACTGGCACATACACTGACTCAGGATAAAGTTTTTTTGTGTGTATGTGTCAAAATAGTAAACCGGTTAAAAGATCTGATTTGATTTTTAAATCATCGGTTTATTATAAAAAAAAATGGATTTCAGCTTAAGTCGGAATTTGGATTTTTCGGTTTGATTAAACCAAGTCTAAACGTCGATTCAAGTAAATTCGAGTAGAAGAAAGGGGGCAAAATTTCAAAGCTTAAATTTTGAAGAAAGGGAGCAAAATCGAACACCAAGAACATAGAGGAACTCTAGTCTCAACGATGGTGAACGAAACCAGAAGTGGACGTGTCGGAAGCAGAAAACGGACTCGAAAAACTGATGGAGATTCTAATCAACTAGTTCTCATAGATGAACCAAGTGAAGAAGAAAGTGAACTCCAAATTGTGCCATATAGTGGAGCCTCTGCAGGTATGGTCGGAGAAGAAGGAGAACTTGGTGAATCCACTCGATGCGACTCGGAAGAAGGAAATTTGGACAAAATCGAGAATAATTCAAGTGATTTTGAAGCTGAAATTAAAAACCCAAGAGCTGAGGACGAAAAAGTTGGCGAATCTAGAGAAAATCAAGACGTGTTAAAGGAAACTAAGAACAAAGGCAAGAACTAAGTGTCCGATGAAGAGATTGAGTCATTCGACATCTCAATTCAGGATCAAATCAAACGCAAGAAGCGTCAAAACAAGCAACTCAGGCCTCCTCAAAAGAAACCCAGAACAGAATCAACTCCACTTCAAAAAGGTGCTTCAACAACAAAAATCCGTTCTCGGATTTTCAACTCAGCTGAGGCCAAAGACAGGTATTCCTTCTTTGTGATCCGCAATATTATTGAGGAACGGTTGGTTGATCTAGAACAAGAAGATATGTGGGGATATTTGAATATGATTAAAGAGGCAAATCTAGAATCTACTGTCACTAGATTAGCTAGTTATGTTCCTGAAGTTGTGCGTGAATTTTATGCAAATCTGCCTGGTACAAAGGGTGAGAATAGTGACAATGGAGTCAAGGTGTTTGTCAGACAATTTTGGTATGAGTTTTCACCTGCAGCTATAAACAAATACCTGGGTTTTCAGTCTTTGAGCAAGGAAGAATTGATGCTTGACACACAAGCTGACACAGTTGGTCTAGATGTCATTGCGTCTCATACGTGTAAAGGTTGCCGCTGGAACAAGATTAGTCCGACAATTCTACCTCCTCAGTTTGCAGTCTTACTCTTGATTGCAGCATATAATTGGATTCCTTCAACACATAAGAATCATATCTCTGAAGATCGGGCTAGACTGATATACAAACTCACAACAGGGGTTCGATTTGACATCGGTAGAATGGTTTATAATCAAGTGATGGGTCTAAATGTTCTTCAGAGAAAGGATTCTCGCAGGCTTGTATTTCCCAGAATCATTTATGGTTTACTTCTGCAGCAAAACGAACCATGGATCCTGTCTAACGAGAAGCTGATTCCTCCAGTTATGTATAGAAAAGATGCTCGGGTTGGGGAAGCTTTCATCAAAAGAGAAGAAGCCAAGACTAAAGGAACAAAGAAGCTACTGATTAAGAATACTCTTTCAAAAGACAAGGCAGATTCCTCGGCATCGAAGTCGAATCATTTCATTCAGCTAGGTCGAACTCGTTTGCCTACAGATGATATAGGTTCAGCAGCCATCTTGGAGACATTGGAGGACACATCTGCAGCTCTTCAAACCATTACAGATGTTGTTCAACGTCTACTCCAAACTGTGAAGGCTGTTGAGGAAGATACGAGCTCTGATGATGATATTGAGTGATGATATTTTTTAAAGTTGAGTTCTCAAGCAGGTGGAGATAGGCACAGTTTCTGGGGGAGTATGTTTTTTAAGGAAGCTTCGAATTTTAAAACTCTGGGGGAGTTTAGATGGATTCCATTCTAAATTTTCGGCATTTCTTTTTGTTTCAAGACTCATGGATGATGTTTGCTATTTTGGATTGAATGTTCTTTTGGTTAGTTTCCAAACATTCGAATCTTTGCAATCTTATAATTAACAGGTGTGCTTGAGAAGCTCAAATTTAAAAAGGGGGAGATTGAAGATGCAAGCTGAAGTACTCCTTGACACAGTTAAACTAACTCAAGAAATAATACAACAGGAGGTTGAAGATTTCTAGAAGATCAAAGAAGAGTATATGATAAAGACCAAGTTCTAGAAGCTAAAGGCGTACAAAGAAAAAGGAAATAAACGAAAGATGAATTAGAAAGTTGTCTTAGAAAGAATAAGATAATTTCCTTTTTCTTAAAGAAAATGAAATTGATCAAACTTGATAAGTTTAAGATTTGGAAATAGGTCTGTGAAAAAGCCTCGACCTATTTTAGTATATATAGTGTGCTCAACCTTTGGAGAAGGTAGCACAAACATTGAGAAGGCATACTTAGTAATTGAGTTTTTACTTCAAGATAGAAAAGTAAGGAAAAACTCAAAAGGGGTAAGGTTTTTAATCTTGGGAATTCTCTAATCAAGAATGGTTGATTTGAGATTACAAGTGAGAGACAGAATAGAAAAGAGTGAGGGAAAAAAACCATTGTATCACATATTTTCTATTAATCAAAAGTTGGTTAAGAAATCGTCTGTGTTACATTCTGATATAATTCCTGTATCAGTTGAGCTCTTGCACTTTCAGAGATATTTTGAGAGATGTATGGTTGTGCAAAATAAACAGAGGTGATCGACAACCTTTATATACACAAATGTTGGAGATACAAAGGAAGTATCTAATTCAATGGTATATAAGTCAAATTCTCAAAGGATATATTCACTTTTCCTACAAAAATCTTTCAAAGGGTTCCACCAAAAATCCCATCATCTTGACTTTATAATAAACAAACAAACCACGAAACGTATCCTTGTGCATTACTCACTAAATTTGTAATGACTATGCGAAATTCTAGAACTTTGATTTTTATGATATGACTTGTTTGGATAAAAGACAAAAAACACAAAAAAAAGTAGCAACTTCCGATGAATATATGCCACTATATCTCTCTCATTTCCATTTCTGGCAAATCGTAAGTGTCCACATCAAAGTTAACTAATAAATAGATATAGATTTATCTAAAAATACTGAAAAGCAACACATTTTTTATAGTCATGACCATAGTTACGGTTACTACAGTTACAGTTTATTATTTATCGATTACTGTTATAAATTTTATTTAACTATAACCTTAACTGCTATGTATACGGTTAAAACGGTTACGGTTAAACACGGTTACGATTACCACAGTTACGGCTAATTATAATTTTTTTTGTCAAGTTTAATTATGATTACGATACGATTAATATTGAAGACGAATTCATATGTTTTTTAACTTTCATAATAAAAATTAGACGATGATCTAATTCGATAATTCTTTCTATCCAAGTTAATTATCTGATTATATTCTTTTTGTATGGACAGTGAGTTGCATTGATAAGTATTGTTGGAGGTTTTCGAAATCTGGCTACTGGTTCGAAACTAAAAAAATCAACATCAAATACATAACAAAAATAGGATTAAAAATAAGTTAATATTTAAATACTTGATTACTTACGAATTACTCAAATTGTTGTACTGCTTTTAATACAATGAAAAATATGTGATTTCGAGCAAGGTATCATTATAACTTATTTGTATTTGGAAGAATACCATTTTTTCGACATAGATTTATTCATATGCAGTATCTTGTATTTGTTTTTAAAAATTTTCTTACATTGTACACATTTATAATTATATTTTCTAAACTTTTAACGAACCAACGGTTTTGATACGATTACGGTTAATAAACGGTTACGATTAATATAAATTTTAACTTTAAATAATTTATTTTTACGGTTAATGGTTACGATTTTTAACCGTTATATACGGTTACGGTCCGGTTACGGTAAACGGTCCGGTTATGGTCAGAAATACGGTTACGGTTTGATTTTGGTCATACCTAATTTTTTTATTCAAAAATATATTAAAAAAATCTAAAAGCCTAAAAATATAGACAGTAGAAAAGCATCCTCAAGCTTTAGACATTCATCACAGCTGTTATCTTCTCTCCTTTTACTTCACTGCTCAAGTATCTGTTTAGAAAGAGAATCTCAAATATTCACATTGATTTTTTTGGTTCATAAAATGGAATATGCCCTTCCAGTTCCATTAGAGGGTCTCCAAAAAGAAGGACCAACGGCTTTCATGGCGAAAACATACAACATAGTGGAGGATTCAAGCACAAACAACATAGTTTCATGGAGCAGAGACAACAACAGCTTCATAGTCTGGGAACCTGAGACTTTCGCCCTAATTTGTCTCCCCAGATGCTTTAAGCACAACAATTTCTCCAGCTTTGTTAGACAGCTCAATACTTATGTGTGTAACTTCTTCGAATTTTTGACTTGGTTTTTTGGATCTTCGTTGAAAACTAAATCTTTGTATAATGATCTGTAGGGGTTTAAGAAGATTGATACAGAGAGATGGGAGTTTTTAAATGAGTATTTTCTAAAGGGACAAAGACATCTTCTTAAGAACATCAAGAGAAGAAAGCCTTCTTCATGTCAAACGCAAACACAATCACTAGAAGGAGATGTTGAGGAGCTGAGAAGAGACAGAGGAGATATAGTAGTAGAACTTGAGAGACTGAGACGAAAACAGGAAACAATGAAGACATATCTTCATTTGATGGAAGAGAAACTGAAAGTTACAGAAGTGAAGCAAGAAATGATGTTGAATTTCTTGCTGAAGAAGATTAAGAAACCGAGTTTTTTGCAGGGCTTAAGGAAACGTAAGCAGCAAGGAATCAAGAATCGAGAGCAAAGGCAAGACGAGGTGATGTCAAGCCATGGGGTTGAGGTTCATGAAACATTTGTTAAAGCTGAGTTGGAAGAGTATGTTAATGATACTGCTGATCAATTTGAAGATGTGTTTGATTACGGCGATGAGCTTCACATAGCTTTAATGGAGGATCAAGGACAAGAAGGGGATGAAATCGAAATGGATAGTGAAGGAATCTGGAAGGGTTTCGTGTTAAATGAAGAGATGTGTGATTTAGGGGAAAATTTGATATAGCTTTGTTAAAACTAAATGTATTTTGGGAGTTTTTTAATTTGTCATCTATAACTTCACATGCACATGCACATGCAATAACATCACTAGTAAAAACCCATTAAAAGTTTGTAGTATTCATAGTAGAAATACAATTATACTTTGGTTTCGTTGTATGAGATCGATTATATTTAGTTATGTTTTAAACCATCTATATCTTGAAATTTCATCAATATGTATCAAATAGATGCAAAATGTAGCAAACATTAAAGTTATATCTGAACACTACTGATCGTTTTGTCTTTTTGTTGAACAGATTTTTTATACGACTAATCACTTTGGAACCAATCTAGGAGATATCAGCCTAAACTCAAATACATTGGCCAAAGTAAAAGCCCAAAGAAATATTAGCCCTGGAGATTGATTAACCAAACTTATTACTGATTATTCAAAGACGTTATCCAACATTTTTAAATTACACAAAATATATAATTTAAAATTAAGTCGGTTACAAGTATCGATCGAAACGCGTGACGAGTCGACACGTTGGATTGACTTTTATTTAAGGGATATTATTGCCTTTACTGATCTTCCCATGTGGCTTCCCTCGATTTCATTTTATATTTTTTTAATAATTAAGAATATCGAGTGCACGTACTCGCCACGTCATTTTCATGACTTTTTTTTTTATTATTAATCTTATCCTCATTTGTACCATTCCCCCAAATTAAGCTTTTCATTATACGTTACCAAATAAATTAACTCCTCCATCTTCGGATATATTATAAACGGGAGAAACCTTGTAACAATTACTGTATCATCAAATGCACCTATTTACACAAATACTGTATATTTTAGATATTTAACTTTTTAAATTGTTGGTCTATTTAATATTACAATGCCCAAAATATCCGGCATGTATAATGTATGTAATTACGTAATTAAGTCATCATATGTAACAGTATAACACGTCTATTTTAATGACGTAATTTATAAATTTCTTTTTAATCATAAAAATAGTTATTACGTTCCTAAAATTACAGATAACATTGCGTTACTATTTATCCATAAAAACTACTAATTTTTAAAATCTACATTATGCATATTCGTAAGTTATTAAGTTTTAATCCGTTTAAAAGATATCATTATCCATCTAATTTACACGGTGTCTATTTTTGCTAACCATAGAATGGGAAAGATAATATCCAAAACTGTCTTAGCCACTTGATTCAGGACACGTGTTCATATGAAAAAGGGTAAAATAGTAAAATCATATCCTCCTACAAGATTCCTTTATAGCCTTCCCGGTCTTTCTCACTTTTTCTTTTTTCACATCATTTTCGTTTTCTCCATTTTTTTTTCTCATTCTGTAGATTTTTCCCGAGAATCACTGAGAAAAATGCTGGCTGTGTTTGAGAAGACGGTGGCGAATAGCCCCGAAGCTTTACAGAGTCCACACTCGTCTGAGTCTGCTTACGCTTTAAAAGATGGATCTCTAGCGACTCATTTCGCTACTGTAATTCCTAACTCCGTGACGCTTAACTTCGGATCATCTGGATTTGTTGCTTACTCTCTTGATAACCATGATCCGCGTGTTCCTAGGTAAAATTTCAAGTCCTCTTCTCTTTCATTCTGTGCTTGATCTAGTCAATCTTTATGCTTCTTTGATTTCCATCTTTGAGTCTCAATGTTTCGGTTTCGATTTCGTTAATTTCTGCCAGATTTTTTTTTTTTTTGGGAATCTAATCGATTTGATCTGCGATCATGGTAAATTTATTCGATATCTCGCTGAAGATTTACTTGGATTGACTTATTTTTGTGCTTGCGATCTAAGATTTGTGGTATTTGGTTTGCTTTTGATGGTACTAAGCTTGTTGATGATGATGAACAGTAACTAAAGATTCTTGGTAGAATCCGGAACTATAGATTTTATTAGCTCTCTTTCTTGCCGATTTTAGATGATTGAAAAGATCTACACTAGTTTTGAGTAATTTGTGGCTCTTTCTTTTGTTGCTTTTTTGTATCATTGGTACTTTGTGGCTCTTGCTTTTGTTGCTTTTGTATCATTGGTACTGTAATTTCATGGTTTCTTCTCAATTTGACAGATTATTTGCGGTGGTGGATGACATCTTCTGTATCTTCCAAGGACACATTGAGAACCTTCCGTTTCTGAAGCAACAGTATGGGCTGAACAAAATCACAAACGAGGCCATCATGGTGATTGAGGCTTACAGGACACTACGTGATCGTGGTCCCTATCCTGTGGACAAAGTTGTCAGAGATTTCCATGGGAAGTTTGCGTTTATCCTCTTCGATGGTGCCAAGAAAACCGTCTTTGCTGCTGCTGTAAGTCCAGCATTTTCCATGTCTATTTTTTAACCCCGTATATGTACATTCTTGAGCTCGATGTTTAAGGCACAGAACTGGATTTGATTGTTGTCGATGTGCAGGACGCAGATGGGAGTGTGCCGTTCTTCTGGGGAACCGATGCTGAAGGACACCTTGTTCTTTCTGATGACGCCGAGATGATAAAGAAAGGTTGCGCCAAATCTTATGGTCCATTCCCTAAAGGTACCCACTTTACTCCAAATGTTTTGACTCTTTTAAAGATACCCATTAGAAAGATCGGTATAAAGATTTTGATAATATGGTCCAAGAATTTGCTTGGTTTGTGTGATTGTTGTAGAGCAATTCACTTATGGTTAAATGGTTTTGGTGTTTGAAGGATGCTTCTTTACATCGTCTGGAGGATTGAGAAGCTTCGAGCACCCAAAGAACGAGTTGAAGCCAGTGCCGAGAGTGGACAGCTCAGGAGACGTGTGTGGTGCAACCTTCAAGGTTGACGCTGAGACTAAGAGAGAGAGTACCAAAATACCTAGAGTCGATAGCTCCCAAAATTGGGCCGGTCATATCTAAACCGGAATCATACATAAATCACAAGCTCACCATATTCATCTTGTCTTGTCCCCTCTCTTTCGTTACATGTTTGAGTTACATTGAGACAATATTTCACACCACAATGTTCTCTCTCTATTGCGGTTATGTATATGTTTGAGGTGGGATTTGAGAAATCTGTCAGAGTTTTGTGAAACTTTGGAACCACGCGACGAGACTTTTGTTTCTCTGTTGGCGTTTCTTAAATCAATAAATACATTAGTTTCGTTTCATAATTTGTTTATGATTTTAACCGAAATCTAATTTTTATTTTAATCGAGAAAAACATAAATTGATTTTCTGCTTCAATTTAGTGATCTTTTGCTTTCTCATGTAAGCTAAGCAAAAGGTTCGGACGTCGGACCATTGATCATATGGGTGTTGATTGGTCACAGCATTTAACCAAATGGAAAATTGAGGAAAACTTGAGGAATTTGAATGTCAACCAACATTTTTACTGCTTGTTTTGAACTCCCTTTTTGTTTTTTTGGAATTTCAAACGTGGCCTTACTTGTTTTTTGGAATTAAACTAATTTTATATCTAGTTTTTTACTATATTGTTTCCAATGGAGAATTTATTTTCATATTAAATTCTGGTCTGGTCTAGTCGTCGCATCTTTATAATTATAGCAGATCCGAAAGATTAGTTACTCGTTACAAAGAACCATCTTTTTGTAACTCAAACAAAAACAGTTCCTCATTACATCATTTGATCTCTTCCGCGAATATGACATCGAGAATGTGTTGCACTGCACAGTAGATATCATAGAGAAGCTACAATCAGACTCAGACCTTTAGAAAGATTACAAACATTATCATTTTATTCATAACACTCGAAGAAGAATGCGAGTATATGTCAACGTGGTACCTTCGTCTTTTGGGATATTCGGCTGATCAACCACGAGGTATTGTAGTGCGTTAAGATCACCAGGACTATACAACAGTAAACAAGAACATAAGAGCAATTTTATAAACTTGTCACAGTTTTAACAAGACACTATTCTCAGTACCTTGGTTTCAGGATAAGACACGAAAGTGCCGAAAGAATTGAAGATTTAAGATGGTATCTGCGAGAATTTTAAAGCACAAAAAGGTTAAAAATGATGCTTGTAACTCAACAACTAAGCAGATTTTAATTGCTTACTCTGATTGATGCATGTCATAGAGAATAGAAAGCCCCTCCAAGCAATCAACAATGCAAGGTTTTACTCCAATTCGTTCCTCTACTCGCCTCTTGCTCGATTCAACTTCAAGTAACCGCAAACCGTCTCGATGTAGCTTCTCAAATGTCAGAACACAGCCCCAGAATTCCTCCCTGACATTATAACCCATATATTATACATTTAAACAATCTTTACTTTCTACTAGAACCCAAAACTCTCATGTCAGCAACATTCTAAAGTAAAAAATTTCTTTCCCCCATTACTTACACAATGTTTCTCATGGAACGCAATAGAGAATCCAGTTGACCCATCTGTTGCTGCACAACTGCGTCTTCAATCCCTTTCAGGCATCTCAAAGCTCCATAGCTCCCATGATTTTGCATTTCCTATTCTCAAACCCAAAAAATCACACATGCAGTTTTGAAATTTCTGACAACAAAAACACAAATATTCCAGCTACCTGTAATCTCTGGATGATAGAAGACGCGTTCCTGAAGAGGGAAACCCATCGAACTTGTAGTGCCTCCCACTTTTCCATCTCCTCCTTCCCTTTTCTGAACTTCTGCTGCCATTTCCTAATTACTGCCTCCATTCAGTACACTCTACAAATATCGCTATTGCAACCTAGAAAGAAACAAGTATGCCTTTGGGTTTAAGCCATCCACCAAAAGGGGTTAAGAATGCAAACCAATCCCTACCGAATATAACTTGAAGTGTTCTCTATTACAATTTTTTCATAGACTAAAGATGTGATAATGTACATAAAGTTTTCACATCTACAAAGACTAAGATCATATTTCAGTTTCCCTGTGAATATACAACAAAACATAAAGATCAAAAGTGCCATCCGTTTGATCGCCAGAATCTGCAAGCATTTTCTGTAGCACGAGCCTTTTTGATCTTCAGAAACAGCTTATAAGCCAATTCTGTTTTGTTTGAAGCCATTAATTTACTGCTAAGCCTACTATAAACAAATCGGTTTGGGCAAAACCCTTTACGCATGGCTTCTTCCATCACAAGCACAGCATTCTCTAGATGCCCAATGATACAGAGCCCATCCACAATATACTCATAGATTTCCACGTCAGAAGGATATCCACACCCTTGCATTTCGTCCCACACATTCAACAACATCCCACATTTTCCAAATCTTGATAGCCGCTTAAGCAACAGCTTATATGCGCTCTCTGATATTCTACACCCAGCTTTTCTTGATTTCTGGTAGATAACCATTGCGGCGTGTGGTGGACCATAGCTGCAAAGCGGCTTGAGGAAAGAGGTAATGAGCCCTGTGGTGGGAAGAATCCCTCTTGACAACATCTCTTCGAATATCTCAAGCGCATCAGAAACCTTACAACCTTTAATGAGCCCAGAAACTAGCTTGGAATAGGTTTCCAAGTTAGGTTCACATTCCTCATCCAGCATCCTTCGGTAGTACCTCATAGATTCATCAAAATCTCTAGCAGATATAAAATTACAGATCATAGCATTGTAAACATTTGCGTCGGGAACATTACCCTTGTGTTTTATATTATCAAAGATCTCAACAGAATCATCAATACGACCAGCTCTTCCCAACCCTTCGATAAGGTGGCTGTAAGACAAACAGTCAGGACCGAATCCACTCTCCACCATCTCCTTTAAAACCTTCTCCATTTCTTCAATCTCGCCGAGCTTCGACCACCCACTAATCATAATGTTATAAGTACAACTGTCAAACGGTATTATACCTTTCCTTGCATTAAACACCGAGTTTGCAGCACTCACATGTGAACGCTCGCAGAGACATCGCAACAGTGCATTGAAAGACTCAGTACTACATTTCACCCCAAACTTTTCACTTTCCTCAAACAATTCTATCGCTCTACGCACATAATGAACCCTAGTAAAGCTATCCATAGCAATGGTTAAGCACGTCAGATCAAGGTTAACCCCTTCACACACCATTTCCCGTAAAACATCCATCAGAAAAGAGAAAAACTTTCTCCTTCCTAGCGCTCTTAGAATCACATAATAGCTATCAACATCTTTAGATACACCCGGCTCACGAATTGCCCAATAAAAGAACGAAACCATTGCTTCACCACTTAAATTCCCTCGATTAACAACATCGGCCACAATGTCGATACTCAAACCAATACCAAGACTACTCAAACTCTTATGTATTGCAGATTTCCCCTTCAATCTCTGAAGAAACACACCTCTAATTCTTTCCTCTGGTGACAAAAACGAATCAATAGCTACTTGATTCCTAGAAATTGTTTCATCCTTTGCCACTGAGGTTTTATTAGATGAAATTGGAAGCAATGAAGATAACTCAGCTAGAACATAACTCTCATCAAGAACATCATGGTTCAACGGTTTTGAAGCTGTGCAAACTGTGCGATAGAGTATGGAACCCGAAACTAGGGTTTCTACATCACTACGATGAACGCGACGCAGTGATTCCATTACTAGGTTCCATCTCCTAAGCATAATCACTCGATTCACTTGTGATTACAGTGAGTTTAACCTAATCACTCCTAAGACAAAAATCACTGGAAAGATATAGAGATATGTAAATGAGTGATTAAAGAGAACTTACGAGGAAGATTGAAGAAGCTTTGCTTGGGAAGTATCAATGGGGAAGAAGAAGAAACGAGTGTGAATCGGAATAGAATAAGGATGTTTCGACCCGGTTTAGTTAGGGTTGATGCCTTACCGGTATAATTACTTCGGTTACGGTTTATGTTCGGTTCAATGGATAACCAATGGAAAAGTCTTATACCAAAGTAATTGGTTTAGACTGAGAACCAAGTATACAAACAAGCATGTGCCAAAACCTAAAAATATGTAGATAGATAAGGAGACAGCTCAAAATTTCCAAAACATATTTTGGATTCATATTTTATGTACCTAGAAAGATTCAAAATTTTGGATTCTTTTCCACTTTCCCAATTGAAAAAGTTTATTTTTTT
The DNA here is from genome assembly GCA_004349715.1 of Crucihimalaya himalaica. NCBI lineage: Eukaryota > Viridiplantae > Streptophyta > Magnoliopsida > Brassicales > Brassicaceae > Crucihimalaya > Crucihimalaya himalaica. The sequence continues at coordinate 222,265 of SMJT01000067.1, forward strand.
CTTTCTTTTTTTCAAAATTTAGGGCTAAGTTCATATTACCTAGAAACCGTAAAAGAACTACATACCTTACCATAAAACAGAGTTCTCCTTTACACTAACCAGACCAGTCTTAAGGTCATAAATAAAGCTTACAAGTTACGACGTAACGATAGAGAAACGGCAATAAAACACCACTGTAGAAGCGGAGGACTTAACAAAGCCATTGCATTAACGTTATCATCAGCACCTAAAATACAACTTTAGAAAAAACCCTAATTCCTAATACCAAACCAGCTAAAATTTACATAAGAAAAACATTGGTAAATCTAAAGCCGAACTACGAACAAACAACCAACCTACTTATTAAAACTTTCTTTGACTAGGGATGTTGAGTTATTAGCAGTAGAACATCACTCTCTTCACATTCTCCTTCAAAGCTGGTAAAGGCTTCACACCGGAATCTCCCACAGTTGTTGTTTTCGTGCTCTTTTTCCCTGGTGATCCGTTATCTTGCATTATCTCTGGTTCCATGTAGAAACGTGCTCGAAATGCTGCAAGATGCGCATAATATGCCGGAGGCACTATACAACAGCAAAAAAAAATAAGCATATCAATGATTTTTGCTGATTTTCGTTCGATTTGCAGGTTTAAGGAAGAATAAGAAGAAATGTTGTTATTTACCTATAGAGACCGATCGAGTGCATCGCGCATAGGTATAACAGAGATTATTAGTCAGAGACTGAATACCATCTGCTGTGAAATTATTCTCGTCCCAAAGAACATGGTAATGTGCAGGCCTGCTTGTTCCCTATATCAGACAATAATCACGAAAAGTATCACTTTTTTTGTACATCAAGAGTAAAAGGTCGTATTTTTGGATATTTCGGTAGTTGTTTCGTACCTGAATACCCGCATGGCTACAAAGATAGAAGTCAAACTCAGTTGGATGACATATTTTGGTGTCAACTACAGTACCTGACATAAAAGGTGGCAAAGAAGCAGTTAGTTATTTCTGTTATGATCTTCTTTAAACCGTTTTTCAAGAACTAACCTGGTAAGATATTTCCGCTTCGGTCAGTACTGCTTTTGTCTCGGTGATTGTTAGCAAACAAACGAGTGTGGTGTCGCTTCTGTACAACGATGAATGTCACCGGTGGCTGATAATTTGGTTCAAGCGACGCACAAGCCTAAACAAACACAAACCCGGTTCCAAAAATAAATTATGTAAAAGGTTTGCTGACATTTATGGCGAAATCAAATCAAGCTACGCACAAAAGTTATTACTTTTCGAATTGCATCCAACTCGTAGAGTAAAACTTGATAGAATTGCCCTTCGCTTACTCCATCACTGTGCAAGTAAAACACCCATGAGAACAAATTATGGTTTTTATATATGAATTCTTTTACTGAAAATGAGCAAAGAGAAACCAACCGGTAAAAGATAATTCGAAGCGGTTTCTGCCCTGTTGCTTTCCTAAATGAGATCAGAAGGTCCCTGTAGAAAGCAAAAAAAAAACTTGAGATACACCAATAAAATCAAACTACAGAAACTGAAATAATGCGATTTATTACCTGATCATACCGCCGCTAACAGTACCACGTACAGGATCTTGCCATGTTTTATACAAATCTTGTATAAGTTCTTGCCTGTGAGCTTGAGCACAAACTAAACCCGCATATTTTGTGACTTCGGGCCAGTCTTGAGAAGCAACAACCTAAAAAAACAAAACCGAGTCGAATGAATTTCAATGTTTCACCACTTGATAAAAGTGTATAACTGAGTTATTGTATAATTCTTACAGCAGCGATTGAAGGACTCGACTCTTCCCCGTTCTCTGGGTGAGTTACGTCTGCACCAAATATGATTGTCGGTATATCGCTAACCAACGGAATTCTACAGCTTATGGCGTCTAATAGAACTGTGTTCCTTCCTCCCATCTGAAACCAAACATAGAAAGATCTGAGATTCATAATGCGAGAGCAATAGAAAATTTCCAATTCAGCTTTAAAAAATATTCACCTTGACATTGATTTTAAGAGATACATTTGCCAGATACTGTTTGCTAATCTTGAACACATGTTTTGTGAGACAACATTGAGATATTAAACCAAGCTCGGTTTCACAGATTCTCTTAAGATCCCCTGAGATTACAAAAAGCATTTTGTTTTCATCGTAACTATATTCAAGAAGACAAAAAAAGTTAAGATTTACTGATGTCCAAATAACAATAATAATACCATAAAGAGAACCGTTGTTGTCAGGTAAAATTGCCAACAGAAGCTCTAACTCTTTGCCTTTGGTTTTGTTCATTGCAGTGTGATAAACATGCTTTAGAGCTTTCTCGACTTGATCGGGCCTCGCACTATATATTGGGATCACGGGTTCTGGATTAAACTCCTACAATAATAAACGACGAAAAGCTTTCTGATAAGAATGACTTCCAGTTAAAGAGAATTCAAACAATGCAGTGAGAAAAAAGGACGAATGTAATTACCATGCCCGAGACTTCGCACATCTGACCAAGTTCATTACAAAATCCACGAGCGACATTTTCTTGAACGCTGCGTGAGAAGTTAACACAGGCCCATCTGCTCACCGTCATCCCGTTGATCATTTTCTTGTTCATCATATTCCACTGACCAACTTGTGGGAGACAATCTTTTTCTTTCCCGTTCTCGTGATACTTAAGCTGTATCAAGCAAAGAGAGACAAATTAGCATAACAGTATTATCTTAGTTTGAGAAAATTCCGAGATTTGTTTAAGGTTTTACCCATGGAGCTGGCAGAATCCGAGCTTCAACAGAAGCTAACTTTTCGCTTATGTTCATGCCAAACTCCTTTGCATATGGATCTTGATCATATGCGTTGTGTTGGACCGTCTTTAAAACATTTTTGACACCAAGATTAATCCTCACTTCTAAATGACAAAATACCATAAAGAGACATGACTACAAAATTACCCGCAAAATATCGTTTTCTCTGTCCCTTGGCCTTTGGCAAGTAACTTTCAAGAGAGCAGTAATCTGCTTCTCATTCAACCTTTTCGTGTATCGTTGTCCCTCGACAATTTTGCATGCCTACATTTAAATTTGAATCAGCAAACGTAGCCAAAAAAAGGTGAAGTCTTGAAACATACAAAAAAATACGGTTTACAGTTTACCTCCATTGGCAAATAGCTTGCCTTCTTTTGGTTTCCAACTTGGAGACACGGCAAATGCGTGTGCTGGATCGTGAATCCATACATCTCTTGGAAATACTCAATAACCGACTTCATCGTACAGTTCTCATCAACTGGAAACCTAAGAATATAAACCAGAAAACTTGATAAATCTCGATGAAACCAGCCTTAGTGATCAAAGAGTAATTATGGAAAAACAAATTGCTCACATTAGCTCTCTTGTTGGTTGAGTTGTTAAACCCGCAACACGGTATTTTCTTCTTACGTTCGCTCTATGAGTAACCTCTACTTTCACTCCCCTGAGACCCTTCTTAATCTGTTAAAATTTCCCAAAAAAAAACATTCTTGAGAGAACAATCGAGGACTCAAGACAAGAGATAATATGATGAAAAGAATTGTACCTTAACCCGATCAGAATCAGACAACGGCTTCGACAAGACATCCTTTCCAAGAAGCTGTGCTACAAACTCTACCACTGGAAGAGGCTCGATGAATGCAGCTGACGCCATATCTACAAAGTAAGGAGAATAACAATAAGATTGGGCTGACTTATAAATAAGACCAAAGCTGTAACCGATCTCTTAAGTCAAATATTTACCGATATTTAGTGATAAACCCATTTGAGTTGGTCTAATACTCTGGTAAAACCCACACCATGACTCTAACCCTTCACCGAGTCGCTGTGGTGTTCTGATATCAGGCGAAAAGAAAGACCTTCCAACGGGACAAAACCTCTTAACCGATAATTCCCTGAGTACAATGTCAAGAATCTGCAATGCCTCTTGTGGGCAATCTGCGCGTTTACCAGCTAGAAACTCTCCTAAGTGATGCATATTGGCCCGTGCAACAAACTTGATAGCAACCTTATATGATCTCTCCCTTCTACATAGCAGAATGTGTCAAATTCAAATATAAAAAAAAACAGAAAAAACACACTCCAAAGTTGAAAAACACTTACTTAGGGCCATTGATGATTCCATCATCTTCATCTACAATCTTAACAGTGAACTCCTTCCAAGTGAAAGGAAGTTCTCCGGCAGTGTAAAGACTTTTCCGGCCATCGTAAGCGGGAAGTCTCGTCCCGAGATCAGACTCTTTGTATACTCTCACTAACTCAGCAATTATAGCTCTGTTTACACTCTTTGATGACACTTCAGGAGTTATTGTAACCTGCACAAGTTAACCAAATGTCAATCAATGGACCCAAATAAGCAATAAGAACAAACATTAAAATCTACTCTCTCTCTCTCTCCTTCATTAAATCGTTGAAACTTTGAAGATTTATTTCTCATTAGAGCAAAAACTAAAAAAGGTAAAAATCTTTACTTTTTCAAATTTTACGGACAGAGGAGAACAAAATTAAACTTACATCATACTGATTCAAATCCTTGCTGGGCAAATCAGCCAGGAAATGGTTAGCTTTAACAATGCATTTAGTCCCAAGTGTTCCAAATCCAGGTCTCGGCGCAAAGTTTGAGTTTTTACGAACACCCATCTGCATCTGATGATTCACGGCTACAATCTCTCCGGCAGAGGCCATAGCGACGGCTGAAGAAGTGGTTTGACACGGTGGTGGTGGTTTACGAGGACGAGAGCTAGGTCTCATACAAACATCTCCTTGATCAGATTTTCTCCCACCACGATTTCTCCTCCGGCTACGATTCTTCGACGGTGGTGATGGTGAAGGTGAAGAAGCTTGACTCTGACCCGTCGCCGGAATCGTCACCATCACCGTCACCGGCGGTGGAGGGATTTTGCCGTTTTGCAAGGTTTTGGGATTATGCTGCTTTAAAGGTTGGGTTTTGATAACTAAGTGAGTCTCAGAGCTGTCTTTCATTTGCCTAATCGGCATTGTTTTGGATTTCAAACTCTTTCTTCTCACTACAAAAAGAATGAAACAAAACTCAAAACTGATCCCTTCTTTGGCCTTATTCTACCTGCAAAATCATGAGGAAGAAAGAAAAAAATAAGTACACAACAAAAATAAAAAATCAGTGTCAGATTGCATTAAATGGAGAAAATCCAGAATACAAAAAAAAACCATGATGATAGTGTTCTGGGTTAAAAAAAAAAAAATCAAAACTTTGAAACAGTGAAGTAAAAAAAATCCACCATTTTTACATGCTTTAGTTCTTGTTTCAGAAAAACAGAGTGGTAAAAAAGAACAGAGATTAAAACCTGCAAATACATACAGGTCTATTACATGCTATATAGATACAGTTTTTTTCAGACAAGAATCCATGAAATTAGAAGAAAACACTGTAAAGACCAAGAAATAAAGGAACCAATCAGAAGGTTTTTTGTTTTTCACTAAGAATCACAGACAAAAAAAAAAACAGTAACAAAGATTTAAGCTTTGGGGGAAATTGGGAATACCCAGAAGACAAAACCGGAGAAAGCTTTAAGATTTTGTCTCTACTTGAAACCGGAAAATGAGATCCCGGGACAAAAGAGTAGATGAACCCAAACAGATAATTACAAAGAATTTTCGAAAAATCTAACCTTTTTTTTTTTGCTGTGGATAGAGAGAGAAAGATAAAAACTAATAAGAGCAAGTGAACAAAGGGAAGGAATAAACATCGAAAAGAGCAGTGGAAATATCAATATCTCCAAAGAGAATGAAAATTTTTTATTTTTATATTTACTTTTAATTATACAGAAATTCAAGTGAATTTATTGCTACGGAGAGAAAATGACCCGTCCGCTAATATTATTAATAACTAAAAAAACAGTAAAAAAAATTCTAAAACAACAGAGAAAAGAAAACACTCACCGACCAATGAAGAAGAAGAGTGACGTTAAAGAAAATATAGCTTTCTTCTCAATGTGGAGAACAAATCTCAGAAGGAAGAAGAAGAAGAAGAAGAAGAGAGAGAGAGAGAGTATGAATGATGAAGATGATGACGAAGATGGAAGAAGAAGAAGAAGAAAGCCCAAAAAAAAAGATGATTGTGATGTAGAAAATTAGAAAAATTTATGTCTTTTAAGGACGCATGCAAAAGAGGTTTGCTTTTGGGGGCTTTGGTCTCTCTCTCCTTTAAATATCACGTGTAAAGGGAGCTTTGGCTTTCTCTCTCCACTCGCAGCCTCAGCTCTCTCATCAGTCTTCTTCTTTCTTCGCTCTTCACTTTTTGTGTTTCCACTTTACTAATAAACATTTTTTTTCTTTTAAGAAATATAGTTTGTTTTTACACTTTCCTAATAATGAATTGTTTCATTAAGTACAAATTTCTTCTTTTTGATAAGCACAATGTGTTTGATTTTATGGCAGCTACTATTTAATTATTGTTTTTTATGATCAATTATTATTTTCTTATTTTATTCTCTTATATAGTTTTTATTACAAGAGACTATAATTTTTAAATTTTATTAGATTATAGATTTCATGAGTTGCGCAGTATTTTAATTTAAACTTTTATTCATATAAATTTTTGATATGAATATAATCAGTTTTAAAATATTTTTATTTAGACACGTCCATTATTTTTCCAAAGTTTAGTGAATTATTTCAAACACTTTTCATTACAATTTTTCACTACAACTATATTCGGATTGAATTTTGAGTTAGTAAAGTTAAAATTGTCGAAGTGTCTACCTTCTTTTTTTCACATCACGTGATAGTGGAGGTTGTCCTTTCTCTTATACCCCTTTATGGTCTTTCACATCATTCATATCTCCATTTGTGCTTTGTTACATGTCGAGATCATCCACTATATCAGTGTTCTCGACCACATTTCTCTTTGCATTGTCATCCTTAATGATTTCTCCTTCTTCCTCATAGACATAGTATGCAAATTTTGATGCAGAGCCAATTGGTTTCGTGATGTGTTGTATAACAGATTTTCCTATCGGATTTCTTTCTACTTTAGATGACAAAAATTTTGACCACTGCTCTGTTTCACCTACATTTGTCTCCACCATACTATCTTGAATCGTCTATTTTATTAGATTTGTTTTCTCTTGCTCTACAACCTGCCTTATTTATGATTGCTTTCCAAATAACAGTCTCAAATATTATTATTACACAGTTATCATTATTGATTAGATTATTTTACTTATATTTATGATGTTAGGATAGATTTTTTGTTTTTTTTTGAATCACCTTCGTTTTTTCCAATCTTTGTTAATTTTCTAAACACTAATTAATAGTTAGTTCTTCTTTTTAGGCGTTCTTTTGTTTTTAGAAAATCATTATTTTCAATTTAGAAATCATTAACTTATATTGGCATTTTTTTAATTAAATTATTTATTTTGTATTATATTATAGTTATAAATATTACTATGTAAAAACTTTTTTCCACCAAATTGGGCGACCAATCACAATGTGATTTTTTAATTAATTGTGTGGTTGACCAAAAGAAATTATATGTATTGAATTTTTTTTCTTAAATCTTTATTATAGATTGATGCTTCAACATTAACGAATATATTTTCAAAATTTAAATGTATATCTTTAGAGCTCGATTACTTATAATATTTTTTTCAAAAAATTCTTATTTTTTTATTTTGAAAAACAAATATTGTAACAACAAATATATAATAATTTTTTCTTAAAATATTTATACATTATATGTTAATATAGAATAATTTTATTTTATATTTATCCAATCTCTATTAACATTTTTCATTTTTTGTGTTGTATTTTTATCATTTTGTTGTTTTAATAATATTAAGTTATTTCTTACAACTTTTAATATTTAAGTTATATTTGTAAAATATTTTTTAAAAATAAAAAATAATAATATAGAGTATAAGTTCATTTTAGTTTTAATGTTATTTTTTAATAAATAAGATGGATGGATCTTACTGAAAAATAATGTGTGATTACGTAGGTGTTTTTTATTGGTTCGGGTGTTTTAAAATGCTGATATGAAAGCTCTAGAAAAAAATGAAAAAAAAAAACAATTTTAAATTTCAGTTTGCTATAACACATATAAATACAATGAACGATATCACAGTTTGTAACGGATAGTTTTACCAGCATCAAAAGATTCAATGATGAACGGTTTTACATGTATAATCTTTATATAAAGAATCTTGTTTTTGGAACACGGCAAACAGCTTTACATGCATAATGTAAACATCACATGTAAAATGCCCATTATCTTGGGCAAGTGTTGAACCATATGTGGTCGAAGAGCACTTTTTTTTGTTGAAACTGATATGACGTAGTGAGGATGGATTAACATTGCGTCGAGGCACCTTAGTGAAACCCCAAAGGAAACAAATAATATCGTGTTCTAACAAAAGGGCATGTAACAACGGTTATTCTAATGTGTATAACCCAATGGAATGATGTGTTTCTCTTTTTGATTTCGCTTTGGGATTACTTGATTTTTCTTTGTCAATCGAACAAAGAGTCGATTCTCGACATTATTGATCGACGAATGAGAAGTTTTCATGGTTGAAATCTTTTGTCAATTGTGGTTATTAGAGGAGGTTAAAGTTTAGTAAATTCGTCGAGGTTTGAGAAAGCAGTTACGGTTTAAGATATTGAAGTTATGGTTTAGTTGTCCCGGTTTAAAAATTGAATATGAACAAAAAATGAGAAAGATGAATATTATGTGATTGTGTCTATTAAGGTAAATACAAAATGTTTCATTTTCTTAAATTATTGTTCATCTTCTTCATGTGAGTTATCATAAAATATTTCATACCAAATGGTTTAGATAGAAGCTAATCGATGTATCTGTCATTGACATCTTCTCTGCTTGGCTCAACCTAGTCATCGAAGTTGGATTTTGTTAGAGTCCCACATTGTAAGTTTAAATAGACCAACATTAGTATATAAGATACACTGGCCATTCCACTCATTGCTAATTGATTTTGAGTTGGAAATTCATGTAACTTTGTATCAAAGACCTTCAAATTTTTGTTTTTGAATATGAGTGATATATAGTAGCTCAAGAAAAAATTATTGTCAGTTCTAAAGTGGGATTTGATTTCCAATGAACTGATAAAAGCTATCATTTTTAAATAACATTAATATATAAGATAAATGGATCCTTTCATTCGTTATTAATTGATTTTGAATTGATCTTAAATGGTATGTTAACCCATCTATTTAAAAAAAAAAAAAAAGATTTGACTTTTGATGTTGGAAACTAGCCTATGCTTGTCACATAAAAGACTTTTAGAAGTTGCTTTCCGCCGATGAATGTGGATTGTCTCGTTTCATCACTAGCTTATATTTTTAAAAGGTGAATCAAAACGTAAGTTACTTTAGTAGTTTAGTAAAAAAAAAATGTTACGACTGCAAATTAACATAACTTGAAAGTACTACTTTCCCAATTGCTCTTAATTACAAATCTCCAAAATTGGGTTTAAATTAAATAGAGAAAACGACGTGACCACGACTTTGCATGATTACATCCTTTACTATTTTGTGACCATTTGTACGTATTTATTGAATTAGATTTTATTGGATATGTATAGACAGATTTCATGTGTCAGCTTATTGCAGCTGCTTAAGCTTGATGGCCACTTTCTTTGTGGTCCGTTTAGTACCACTAACGCAGTGTATGTATATATGAATAATATTTATGCATATAACATATATATATATATATATATATAAATTTATAGCGAGAAAATAGTAAATGTTTACATGTAAAAATATATATATAGTAAATGTCTAAATATTGAAAATAATAAAAGCAAATGATAACACACAGAAGAAGGAATAATTCGAACTTGCAGTCTTCTCTTTTCTTTCTGCAGACCCCATTTCGTGACTCTACTACACCCTCATTAATTTTGTTTTCTTCCACTATGTTCTTTTTATTTTTTAATTAATATATGAAATTACATGAGTCCGTCCATAAAAATCCAAACCTATATAAAATACTATGAGCTAGTTTTAACAAAAAATCATTGTTATTGTTGATAATCCAGTAAGCGAGTGTTAACTAGTTTGTCTTGGGTCTAAAACCTCCGATATACCAAAAAAAACAGAAGAAACGTTTGGTAATAATACTAGGGTGCACTAAATTTAACAATAATTTTTCCAAATGGTAAGAAGATATCAAAGTAGTTTTGATATGATCAATTCAAATTTGATTACAATGATATATCTCTATAAGCTATAACGTTCTCTAGTACGAGGAAATTAATAATTAAGTATGTAAACCATCGGCCTATAATAATTATATGAATGAGAAATCTTGACCTAAAATTGGCTGGGAGTTGGATTTAGAAGAATTTCTGCAAACTAAGGTTTTTGGCAAGGCCTTTAGTCTCTTGTGAAGTAGACTCATGAATTATATGTAGCTTTTGGAAAGATAATTGGACATCTTTAAGACCTCTCATTGATCTTACAAGAGATGCAGGACCTAGAATCTCAGGCCTCCCAGTGAATGTGGTTGTAGCAGACGCTATTCAAGAGGGAGAGTGGTGGATAAGTATGAGTAGAAGCAGGAATCCAATGATTCAACTTCTAAGACAGTGCCTCCCTCCTCCTCAGGTTGTGAACTCATCGCTAGAGGACGATAGGTTTCTGAGGATACTTGGAGACCAATTAACCAGCCTCTACTAATTTTTCCACATTCGCTACTTGGCATCATTTAAACCCTGCTGGGGAGGAGGGGGACTGGCATGAAGCGGTCAGGTTTAAGGAAAGGATATCTAAGCATGCTTTTGTTACTTGGGTTGTTGCTAGAAAGAGACTCCACTCGGGGCAGGTTATTAAGATGGAGACTCCCGGTACCAGCTATTTGTCTCCTTTGTAGCTCTCATGATGAATCAGCTCAATATCTCTTCTTTGAATGCTCCTTTTCAGCTGAGATATGGTCTTTTTCACATCTAAAGTCCAAATCTCTCCGCTATTTTTATTTGAAGATGGGATTAGATGGATCAAAGACCCTTGTCAGAACAAGAATGTGGCTCTTCTACTCAAACTAGCGTACCAAACCTCCATTTATTTTATATGGAAGGAGAGGAACGCTCGTTTGCATTCACAGACCTCTCGGCCTTCTTCCTCTATAATTGTTGAGATCAAACATATAATCAGATGTAAGCTAGATCCTCTTCCAAGGACTCAGAGAAATATTACTTATGCAGGTTCTTATTTATCATCGTGGTTTGAGTTTTTTCAATAGTAGAGGTAGGTCTAGTAAGTTGTATCTCCTCTTGCTGTAAGGTTTTCTGATTTCCGTCATCAATTATATATAAAATGGTATCTTATAAAAAAAGAAAAAATAATTATTATTATATGAATGAAGTTAATCTACTATGGATGGAGTGTATATTTTTTTAGTAAACTTGCTCAACAGACCCGAATGTGTCGTGTGATATGTAACGGTTGGTAAAGTTTCTTTTTTTGGCAGCAAATGGGATAAAATGTAACGTTCTTTTTAGAATTACTCCATAAAATTAAAAATAATCAGGATGTGTATTTATAATTATTAGATGAATATCCGCTTTTGATTTCCTTTCTAGGTTTTAGTGTGTAAATAATTTTTTACAATTTTTTATTGTTTTATATATGAGAAATTCTTTAGAATATCATTAAAATAAATTTGTTTTTTAAAAATACCATCATTAATTTTATTTTTAAAAAATATCATAAATTTTTTTGTTTTCAAAAATACCAAAAACCTAAAACATAAATTATAAGGATTTGTAATTTAAATATTTGGATTTTGATTTAGTATTTAGTATTTATGGTTTATTATTTTGGGTTTATAGTTTATTTTTGAGGGTTTAAAGTTAAGTTTTAATTTTGTGATATTTTTGGAAATTTTTGGAAAATAAAACTAATGATAGTATTTTTGAAAAAAACCTATTTTAGTGGTATTTATGAGAATTACTTTTTAATATTTAATATATATATATATATAACCATTTTTTATCACAAAAACAATATATTTTTCCGTTTAAGATATTTCTGATTTCAACTATAATATAAATAGCACTGGAAAAAAATCTAATCAAGACCATTCAGTTTATAGAATTAATTGTTTACCACCGAAGCATCACAATTTAGTTAAAACGATAATTTATAATTTATTTTATACCATGATTTTTGATGTAAATTATATTTTATGCTGATCCTCTTATTGTAAGTTTTGTAAATTTTTAATTCATTTGATGTTCGAACTGATGATCGAAAGACCACCATCTCGAACAAAAAAACATATAATCATCATACTTTAATATATTTATAAATGTAGAGAAAACACAAATATATTTTTTATTCCATCACTTTTGCTTAAAACATGGTTCTAAAATCTGATAAAAGATAAAATGTAAGACAAATATTTCTCCAATAAATAATAGTTTATTAATTTTTTTTAACAGAGGCTTAGAAGAGATTTGTGTTAATGAAAATTCAGTAATTAATAAATTTAGATAATTGTGTTTAGTAAAGAGTGGTGGTGTTGGTGTCTAATTAAGTAGAAGAACCTCTACTTGAAGTAAAATACACCTCAGGGGGCCCCTACTTCATTGGGGCCACAAGGAAAATATCCGCCGTGAGATCGATCATAATCATGACGAAACTCTTTTTATTTATTTTCCTTTGTGAGACTAAAAATAATAATTTTTTTCCCAATAAGTTTCAAAGTATACAGAAAATGTTACGATGAATGATGATGACATTGTTGGACTAATGGGGAAAGCTGAGAGCACTGTTTTGAAATTTGTTTTCTATTGATAAAAACAATGAATGTACACAGATTACATATGTATAAAATAACCAATACTCAAATTAATATCTTCATAAAATAATAATTATATTTATAAAAAAAACGGAATAAAATAGTCTACAACTTTTCTGCCAATTTGTACCTTATCTTGATGATCTCAAATTCGAGTCCTAATGTAATATTGAGCATACACATCATGAAATGTTCAACCAAGAGTTTGCTGACATATTTTTGTAATTATGATTCTAACAAAGCGCACATACACATGCATGTGATATGCCTATTAATCTATAAATGTCTATGCGTGTGTAGATATAATATCATATGGGTTAGTTTGGTCACGGTGGATAGCTATAGGGTTATGGGCATGGTTTGTTTTGGAGTGACGCATGTTTTCTTTTATTTCTTATGATTGTTTAGTACTAGTTTTCAATTTCAGCAAATATGACAAAATTGTGAGGAAAGATAACGTTTTAAAATCATAATTCATATGTTTTGCATGTGTTTCGCATACACCATTAAGATAGTATATAGAAAATTTCAATATTGGGTCAAACATTACTTCGCTTGGTCTTCTTTGTCCTGCTTTGTCTAGTGTTTACTCATTCTATTTTGATTAATTTAATAATCGAATAAGTTCAACCATTTTTTAATTCAGTCCTCAAAACTGTGTTATAGATCTTGTTCAAAGATAACATGTAGTCTAATTTAATATTTGGAAGGTATACAAAAAGGTTTAAGGAAGAGAAATATTCTCGTAGTGGGATTGAGACTCTCCCAAAAGTAGGTTCGGTTGTGCAAACTGGTACTTATCTTAGAGGTTTTGGCAAGAGAATAGGGATGCTGCTTAGATGTGAGGTTAGAGCCTTTTGTTTAAGCGTGACCCGTTGGTTCGCATATGCGTTACATTCATAACCCACTTGCACTAAATGATCCGAGTGAACATAATTTTGTTTTATTGATGAATCCATAATAATTTTAACATTAATCATATTGATTTTAAATGGGTTTGGAATAAGTAGTCCAAGTAACTCTTTCCATGCATGAATTCCACCTTCATAGAACTTGCAGCTCATGTAATAAGTGTTGAACTTGACCATAATCTTCTCTTTTGGTTGTGTTGAAATTAGGCATAAAAGCATCTTCATTCATCTCGTAATGTATATGAATACTTGGGCGTCATTGGCTTCTTTTGGTGCTAATCAGCCTTATTTAGCTTGTTTGACTTTAATTCGATTACATCTCGTCCATTCTTTATTTTGTCGATGAAATGATAACACCTTTGAACATTTGCTCATGTATCCTTAGCTGAGAACTCATTGGCAAGATGGGTGTCCATATATAACATCTATGCACCTCTATCTTAAGGGGTCTACCAAATAAGAGGTGGTTGGTTTAGTCACATTAGAGCCTTGTTTACATTAATTAACTTGTGAAGACTTCGTTTCCTTGATAGTTGATACAATGTAATTGTATATACCAATGTAGATACTCTCTTGATATTATTGATGAAAAACATTTTTTTTTTCAACTATTTTCAAAATGTATTACACTAATAGCTAACATTTTGCATATATAAAAAAGCATTCATTTTCTAAATTCTAACAGTATTTGTAAAGAAATTGTTGAATTAGATCAAAACAAATAGATTACGGGGCGAATAAGCAAAATCTGAATTTTTTTTTAATGTGGAAACATGGATTAATTGAAATCTAGGGGTTGATTTGAACGATCTCATCAACCATAAGCTTTGTTCTTTTCATATATACACTGGAGATCGATCGACATTCACATAGTATCAATCGATCTTGGATGCATCGAAGCATTAGTTGATTTCGTTTGGGTGAGGGATCTACCAATACCTAGAGGCGGGTCGATCAGTCATGGCAACAATACAATTTGCACGTTTTTCTTCTGCTTTGCATATCAATCGTTAACACAGAGGGATCGCGATCCTACGGTTTTTGCTTTGTTTACTCCAAAACTCCAATCTTGCTTTCTAACCATCTTTTGATGTGAAATGACTCAATAAAAACTAAAATCATCTCAATAAGACACTAGAAACACCATATAAGTCAAAGTGGTAAAAATCCCAACACATCAATGCGATGTCTACAACATCTATGCACATCCATCACTAAGGGAGTACAAATACTAAGTTAGTTGCTTGAGTCATGTTAGAGTCTTAGTTAAGCTTAATTAATTTATGAAGGCTTTGTTCCTTGGTATAATAAGGTAATTTGTATAAACTACGTTAAACACTCACATTTTTTTTCAATCGATAAAAACATGCTTTTCAATTATCTCCAGAACCTGTTACAATGATGGTTAACATCTTACATAGATATAATATTCATTTTCTAAATTTTAACATGGTATTAAAGCTAAATACAGTTTTTTTTTCCTTTAATCGTTTTGTTCTTCGACACTTTTTTTGTTGTGAGCTTAAATATCATCAAATCATTGTAATAAAAGTGTTTCCCATTAAAATTTTACTTAAAGATTAGGAAATCTTGAAATTTTGAAGCTGAAATATTTTTTTTGAGCTATGTATAGAACTAATATAGACAAAACTATTTGGATTTGTAATATGCGAAAATATAGACCTGAAGAGCAAATTGTTATTGAATTGATGATTATACAAACTATTCAAAATATAGACCTGATGTGAAACTTGCATATGAATATAAACACCGATATATTTGAAGCTTTATTTATTTTTTAATTTTTCCTCAAATATTCGAAGCTTTATAATGATAAAGATTTGCCCATTTGGGCATTATATATCGGAGCTTAATTTAGTTGGCAGAACAAAATATATTCTTGGCACAAGTTTGATGGGGTTCCTATGACGCTCAGTGCACGCGTGTAACTTTTTAATCATTTGTAAATTTATCATTTGTCAACAAACACTGTTTATTTTAATCAGTTATATAGAACAAATACCCAATATTTAATTGTTTATTTTACATAGAGCTTTCATTGAACAATACCTTAGCCTATGTACATTATTAGCATTTTTATAGTTACAATCTAGCATTTGTAAGAATTGCACATGTGTGTGTGCTTAATTGGTTAGGGAGCAAATTTTATATAAATTAAGCGAGTTATTCTGATTATAAGACGAAATGTACATTCTAATATATTCATATGTTTGTTCTTGTGCTTATTAAATTTTGAAAAACGATAAAATAGACATTTAAATCTATGATTAAAGCAAACTTTGGGGAAATTCCATATCTTTTTATGGGTGCACTAATTTCTTATTGCTTCTTGGAAAGTTCACACTTGACAAGCACGATAAATCTTGCACGTTGGAGTAAAAACACTTCCTATTTGTATTTTTAATTCACCAAAGTAAGCTCTAATTAAAACTTAAATCCTTATATAAGTTATACCAACATGTTGTATTTTTGAGAAATCTTATTAATTTGAATATGATATTTAAGTTGACTGCAAGAAAAAAAAAGATTATATTTAATCCAAAGAAAAAAAGATATTTAGTAACTGCGACATAAACAAAATTGATTATTTGACTGATTAAAAATACTTCTCCCGACATCTTATATTTTCTTTTTACCGCTAGTCAGTAAGATGAAGTAATGGCGATGTTTAAAGCATATTAACAGTGAAATTTATATTGTGAAGAGTGAAATTAAAAAGAAGAGGTAAAAAAAGTAAATGTGAAGAGTTAAATTATTAAAACTATGTCAGAGTTGGCCTAAAACGGTGTATAATCTGCAAATCTGCCACTATAGCTTTTGTGTCACTCAGCTCCCCTTTAGCTTTTGCTTTTAAAGATTAACAAATAAAAGGTAAATATTGTGTTTATTACCAATCTACTTTATTTTATTTTTTTTACTGTTGAAATTCGCAAAACAACATATACATATATCAACGGATCGTTTTAAAAAGTATTTTTATTTTTCTAGTTTATTGTTAGCGAAATTTGCTTTTCATTTTTTTTGTCGCCAACTATATAGAAATTCTAGAAACATGCATAGTTTGGAATCAAACTAAATTTATTTATTTATTAAGAATATTGAAAAGCAAAGAGATGAGAACCCAAAATATTAAAAGTAAAATAAAATAATATTATTACAAGTTACTTTACAGAGGCTCTGTCTTTTTATCATCTCTGATCTTAATCCTATTTTTACTTTTATTGTGAAAAGCACCCCAAAGTGCACTTCTGTTCCCAAAATTTTGAACAAGTTATATAAAAAGACTGAATAATCATCAAAAAATTATTTAAAGTAAAATTGAATAAAAAGAATATTTATTAAATGATGCGAATAAATTCAGGTTTTGTCGTATTGTTGTCTTTGTCCAACACTTCTTGAATTAGTACATGAGAAAGATTGTAAAAGATAAGATATGACTTGTTTAATGTTTAGTGTTTACTATTAAAAGTTTTTTTTTTTTACAGAATCCTACTGATTTGATCTTGAAAGGTCAAGAAAATTTCGATTATGATGTAAATACCAAATAATGTACTGTATGTGTTTTATTTAACAATTCAATTTGCTCATTCATTGTTTTTTTTCCTTCTAATTTGGTCATGTGTGGAGATGCACTATAGTGAAGAAGATTTTATGCATCATTTTCACTAAAGGTGTTCAAAAAGAATTATCAGTATCACATCTTCTTACAAATTATTGTTATAAAAAGAATAGAACCAAGATAAAAAAAGGTGGTATTATAATGCATGTTTATTTCTTATTTTATTGGAGATGAAAAAAGGTGTGATTGTCTTGTTGTAGGGACAACTTTGATGTGTTCCAAAGAGACCTTTACTTGCTTTACTCAAATTGAAGTTATCCAAATCAAACCAAAATATAACATTCACAACCAAAACCTAAAAATACCCAAATGCATAAAAATTTATTGTCGAACTGAATCAAAACCTTCAAATCAAAGTATTACTATATAACCAAACTGAAATGAAACCAATTCGCCACCTCAAATTTTTTCAACACTTACACAACTAAACACAAGCTTCAAGATTTCTTTTACTCCTTCCATTTTATTATAAGTACCATCTTAAATAGTTTCACTTACGTTAAGAACAATAATAAAAATTTGATTCATGTTGGTATTGATCTGTAATACAAAGGATAATTAATTTAACACCATAAAGAATTATGAGTTTCGGCCCGAAACTTCATAGATATTAAAAAAAAGTAATAATAATAAAAATGTTAACAAAAATAATATGAACAAAACATGAATTTGGGACATCGACTATTATTAAAACTACAGTATGAATAAATTCTGTATGATGTTCAATGGATTTGGAATATACAACGACAACCAAAAACAGAACGAATGGGCCGTACCCATATGAAATCTAATAGGGCTTAATAAGTAGCCTGATTGGGCCTATAAAGTTCAAACATGAAACTGATTCAATCATCCTCTCAACTACAAATTTGAGAAATTACAAACTTCTTAGCTTCCAACATATGACATCTCCAAGCACAAGCAAGAATCATCGATGCTTAAACCTAATATCAAAATGCAAATCCTTACAAAACCTCAAACAAATCCATGGCCAAATCATGACAATCGGTCTCTCTCACCATACATATCCTCTAAGTAAGCTCCTTCACTTATCCTCCACCGTCTGCTTATCCTACGCACTCTCTATTTTACGCCAAATCCCAAATCCTTCCGTCTTCCTCTACAACACTCTCATCTCCTCCATCGTCTCCAATCACAAATCCAACCAAACCCTTCTCGCGTTTTCTCTCTACGATAAGATTTTGAACTCAAGATCAAACCTTGTCAGACCCAACGAGTTCACTTACCCTTCTCTATTCAAAGCCTCTGGCTTTGACCCACGGTGGCATCGCCATGGACGTGCTCTTCATGCCCATGTCTTGAAATTTCTGGAACCGGTGAATCATGATCGGTTTGTGCAAGCTGCTTTGGTTGGGTTTTACGCTTATTGTGGTAAATTGAGAGCAGCTAGGTCTCTGTTTGAGCGAATTAGAGAACCTGATTTGGCTACTTGGAACACTCTTCTTGCTGCGTATGCTAATTCTGACGAAAGTGAGAGTGATGAGGAGGTTTTGCGGTTGTTTGCGAGAATGCAAGTGAGACCTAACGAGGTTTCTCTTGTAGCGTTAATCAAATCTTGTGCGAGTTTAGGTGAGTTTCGGGGAGGTGTTTGGGCTCATGTTTATCTCTTGAAGAACAAGCTGACTCTGAACCAGTTTGTGGGAACTTCTCTTATAGATCTGTACTCAAAATGCGGATGTTTGAATTTTGCACGCCAAGTGTTTGATGAAATGCGTGAGAGAGATACATCGTGTTACAATGCTATGATTCGCGGTTTAGCAGTTCACGGGGTTGGCCGAGAAGCTGTAGAAATGTACAAGAGCTTTATCTCCAAAGGATTCATCCCGGATGAAGCAACATTTGTAGTGACGATTTCCGCGTGTTCACACTCGGGTCTAGTCGACGAAGGTCTTCAAATCTTTCATTCGATGAAAACAGTTTATGGGATCGAGCCTAAGGTAGAACATTACGGATGTCTAGTTGATCTACTGGGTCGATCCGGGAGGTTGGTAGAAGCGGAAGAATGCATCATGAAGATGCCAATGAAGCCAAATACAACTTTGTGGAGATCGTTTCTTGGGTCAGCTCAAATACACGGTGACTTGGAGAGGGGTGAAACTGCACTAAAGCATTTGTTGGGGTTAGAATTCAAAAATAGCGGAAATTTTGTGCTTTTGTCAAATATTTATGCGGGAGTTGACCGTTGGGCTGATGTAGAGAAGACCCGGGAACTTATGAAAGACCACCGTGTCAATAAATCTCCGGGGATTAGTACCATATGTTAATTTTATTTTCTTACAAAATTTAATCTCCAAAGGACAAGCTACAAGAAGTTGTTTCATGATAAATCATGTTAACTAATCCATTACCACAAATTATGTGTATATATATTTTTTTGTGCACGAAAGACCAATCAGATGAAAATTCAAATATATATTCAGAGGATCAAAGCTACAACAACTTGTTTATAAAAACGCATCCTAATTCCTCACCAATAAGTCGATACGTGTATCCCAAAAACTATTAAAAAGATAGTTTAATTAATGTTAGCTTAGACAGAAAATGTCCCATTTCTTAAAAGTATTTTCACAACGAATCGTCTTCTACATATAATCTTTTAATAAAAGAAAAAAAAAACACAGTTGTTAGATTGTTGTCCTTTACCATATACTAATCAAATAATCGAATTAGGTGCTAATTGACACATCAATTAGAACGGGTATGTCCATTCATTATCCACTAATGGACAATTTTATAATGACAATATACTCCTAATTAATAACAAATCCAATAACTGTGTCTTAATTACCAAAAAAAATAAAAAAAAATTGATTAATCAAATTAATGTTGTCTTAAGATTAAGAGAGCAAACACAAGGCAAATTAATCTGCCTTCAATGGCTTCTTCAGCAGCCATCGTCTTCTCAGAATCACCTTACCGTTGTTCACCAATTCATTACCATCATGTATCTCGTTATGCTCCTGGATCTTCTTCCTCCGTCGTCTCTTTCAACCGTCGAGCTTCCCGCCGCGGTGTCGCGATCAAATCGGCGCTAATCGAGCCTGACGGAGGAAAACTCATGGACCTCGTAGTCGAAGAATCACGGCGGCGCGTGATGAAACGCGAGGCAGAGACGGTTTCTGTAAAGATCAAGCTGAATCGTGTGGATCTTGAGTGGGTACATGTGCTTAGCGAAGGCTGGGCAAGTCCGCTCAAAGGTTTCATGAGACAGTCTGAGTTCCTCCAAACACTTCATTTTAACTCGATCCGACTTCACGACGGCTCCGTCGTCAACATGTCGGTTCCGATCGTCCTTGCCATCGATGACGATCAGAAGTTTCGCATCGGCGATTCCAACCGAGTCACGCTCGTTGACTCCGTTGGTAACCCTATCGCGATTCTCACCGAGTAAGTCTAATCATTTGAATCTTGAATTTCATATCTAAATCGTACACTTAATATTTGGGAGGAAACCATATTAAATGTTTTGGTCCCGGTTTAAGGGGATGTATGAGTCTAGCTGTCTAGGTCCAGGACTTTTAGTTATTCCAAGAAAAGAAAAAAAAATCTAATTAGAAACTGATAATTCGTGATTGATTGATTTGAGTCAGTATTGAGATTTACAAGCATCCGAAAGAAGAACGAATCGCGAGAACATGGGGAACCACGGCTCGGGGACTTCCTTATGCAGAAGAAGCAATCACCAAAGCTGGAAATTGGTTGATAGGAGGTGATTTACAAGTCCTTGAGCCGATCAAGTACAACGACGGTTTAGACAGGTTTCGGCTATCTCCATCTCAGCTGCGGGAGGAGTTTATAAGGCGCGGTGCAGACGCGGTTTTCGCGTTCCAGCTTAGAAACCCGGTCCATAATGGTCATGCGCTTCTTATGACTGATACTCGTAGAAGGCTTCTTGAGATGGGTTACAAAAACCCTGTCTTGTTACTTAATCCACTTGGAGGATTCACTAAGGCTGATGATGTACCTCTCAGCTGGCGCATGAGGCAGCACGAGAAGGTATTATTGGATTATAGACTCTGTTTCTTTTTCATTCTCGGTCTTTCATTATGAATGGAGTGAAAATGTTATAAATTTCCTGATTTGAACATGTAGGTGCTGGAGGATGGTGTTCTTGATCCAGAGACCACTGTAGTGTCCATCTTCCCATCTCCAATGCACTACGCTGGCCCAACTGAGGTTCAGTGGCACGCCAAAGCTAGGATTAACGCGGGAGCTAACTTCTACATTGTTGGTCGCGATCCAGCTGGTATGGGCCATCCGTCGGAGAAGAGGGATCTATATGATGCTGATCACGGTAAGAAAGTGCTCAGCATGGCTCCAGGACTTGAACGCCTCAACATTCTTCCCTTTAAGGTTAAGATCAACCGTTGCTACTTCCTCTAAATCTGAAATCTCTTCAAGGTTAAGTCAGATAAATTTTGGTTTGTTTGCATAGGTCGCTGCATATGACACAACTCAGGGGAAAATGGCGTTCTTTGATCCTTCCAGGTCTCAAGACTTCCTCTTCATATCAGGAACCAAGGTAAAACCTAATTCTGGTAGTAAATCAGATAATACAAATCCAAGATTCTTGCTTTAGTGACTGGAAAAAAAAACTTGGATCTGATGGTTTTGTTTTCTAGATGCGTGGCTTGGCGAAGAAGAAAGAGAACCCACCAGATGGTTTCATGTGCCCTTCTGGTTGGAAGGTATTGGTTGATTATTACGACAGTCTCAGCGCAGAGTCTGGTAAAGGTAGGGTTTCAGAAGCTGTCGTGTCTGCTTGAATTTCAAAGCTTCCTTGTCCCACAAGTCTCACATTTCCTATGTTTGTTAGTAACCAAAGCTCTGTAACAAAAAGCTTCCAATAAAACCAATGTAACATCTGTGTGTTCTTTGCGTCTCTGTTGTCAACTTGTCATCAAGTCGCATTGATTTGTACCATATTTGCTTATTGTGTGTTATAAATGAAAAACTTTTGTGTATTGTGTTTAAACTGGGGAACATAAACTGTAAACTATAAACTAATTTAGACAGAAACAGAGAAGAGTTAAGCTACATGATGGTGGGTCCTAAAGGCGGTGGCGGGTCGATTCCCGGCGGTGGAATCTCCGGTGGGCGAGGCGGTTCCCAATTTGGAGGCACCACATCAGGGGGCGTTTCCGGCGTCGGAGGATTTGGAGTATCTGGCATCGGTGGAACCGGAAACTCGGGGCCAGGAGTCTGCGGCGATCCAAGCGGTGGTGGATCACTTGGAACAGTCGTAACTTCAGGCGGAGTTTCCGACGGGATTATCTCCGGAATGTTAGGAAGCTCCGGGATTTCTAAAGGAGCCAACTCTGGTCCTTTACTCGGCCGTGAAGGTAGCTCTTCCTCCGAAGGGGATCCACCGGGGAACTGAATTTCCGGTGGACCAATTTGGTTTACGAAATAGACCCCGGTACTAGAGTTGGTTAACCCTCTGACCGACTTAGAAGTGCACGAAACCGATTTCGCCGAAGTGATTAATCGTGTGGACCATGGCTTAGACTTGAACGATAAACATAAAAAGAGAGTGCTTCGCATAAGATTTGCAGCGACAAAAGCCATAACTTTTAACTTTATCCAACTCTTAGTTCTTTTTGAGAGATACAATTTAAACAGGTTCAAGTACATTGACACGTGACACCAAGAACCAAATTGGTGTTGTTGTGTCTTGACACGTCGTCAGAACACGTGGTGTACTAGTAAAATTTTGTCATTCGAATCTATTTATTTTTCTTATCTAGAAAAAAATCATATTAGTCATGACTATTCTCGTGCACACATATCACAATCATATATATTAAGATAATAAAAAAATATCACATCACATAAGTTACAATAAATAAACCATAACAAATTAGTTCTCCAAAAGAATTTAAAGAACACTACGACTAGGACGTGATGGGAGTGATCCTAGGAACTTGAACAGGAAAGTCATCAATCTCATCAATCCATGGATTCGTTTTCTCGTCCATCGGATCAATCGTTCTCAAAGCTTTCCAAACCGCACTGTTACACTTAAAGCCTGATCCGAACGCAATCTGCCAAGTCCTATCTCCTCTCTTAATCCTTCCTTTAGCTTCACTATACGCAAGCTCATACCAAAGAGAGCTACTTGAAGTGTTACCAAACCGGTTCAACGTCATCCGCGATGGCTCCATATGCCACTCGGACAAATCCAAGTTCTTCTCGATCTCATCAAGTACGGCTCTACCTCCAGCGTGAATGCAGAAATGCTCAAAGGCTAGCTTGAAATCGGGAATGTAAGGCTTTATTTTCTTGACTTTGAAGACTTTCCGGGCCACGAGGGTTGCGAAAAAGAGAAGTTGTTCAGACATTGGTAGGACTAATGGTCCGAGAGTTGTAATGTTTGTTTTGAGAGCTTCTCCGGCTATTGCCATTAGGTTTTTAGAGAGTGAGACTCCGACTTTGCCGGTTTCTTCTGCGTTGTTGTCTTCTCGTTGGTAAACGCAGCCGAATGCATTGTCGTCGGCTCCTTTGTGGGTACGGACGGTGTGGATGAGCTGATATTTCGAACGGCTGCGATCGGAAGAGCGGTTCGAGAGAAGTACAGCAGCTCCTCCCATACGGAAGATGCAGTTAGAGAGAAGCATTGATCGGTCGTTTCCTAAGTACCAATTTTGGGTTATGTTCTCTGTGCTCACTACTAGTGCGTATGAGTTTGGTTGTACCTGCATTATTGTCACAAATTTATTACTCTCAAACTCAAAACTATGTATATCATTTCAACAACAAAATTTTAGACTCAAAAAATTACAAGTATAAAACCAGATATCTCAGAAAATAATTACTTTATCTATAATTTTTTTTAAAATTGTCTATACAACTAAGTCCCATGAATTAATTATTAAAATTTTTAAAAAATGTTACGATTGTGATCCATGTGGGTTATGGGATTCTTTTTGTGACTAGACAGCCTCATTCAGTGGACATTAAACACAAAGCTATATATGCAAAAGTATGTGTGTGCATTTGTCGCATGTGTATGTAAAATTCTATGCAAGTAGCCCAACATTATATTGTAGCTCATTTAAGACCTTTGGTTCAATTTGCCAACCAACTTATAGATTTAAGAAACTCGCAAGCACGTGCTACCACGTTCGCTTCTTAGATCTACCATTTGTAAAAGTGATTGTAATTATGCATCAATCCTAAATTCCTAATGCATGCACTGTTGTGTTTGTAATAAATGAATACTTTTTGTTGGATGGTCACATTTGAGAAAAAAAAATGTAATCAACTTTTATAAATATAAAATAAAACGTTTTGTCATTAACACAAACATTATGGTTCTTCCATTTTCACAACTACCACCAACCTAAAGACTACAAAGCCTGTCACTGTCAGATTTTTCATAGACACGTGACTTTTACACGTAGACTTTTTGACCTTTATGCTTCTATACAACTCATAACATTTTGACCTTTAGACACAAATCTACATATGCAAGCGAATTTTAATTAAATTAGTCACACAATATTTAGCACGTAAGAATGACATGAAAGCGAAGTCAATAATCAAATAAAATCTATCTGGTAAGTGTATTTAATGCTTATTAAGTGACACCGAACCTCAAATAATTAAATTTTGTGTAATTTTATAAAATGTTTAATTTTCCTAAAAAAATTCTAAAAATTATGAGCTGTTATTAGCCTTTTCAACTTTGAGACGCCGAATAAGAAAAAGTCCTAGATATTATTCTTCCATGAATCACGACGACTCATAACAGTCTAAAAAATCAACCGGATAAAACCAAACCGGATAATGAAATAGAATCAAAGTATCAAAGAAATGAATAAACATAATTACCTGGAGCATCTGTTTAGCGAGATCGATGGAGATAAGTCCAGCACTACAACCCATTCCACCAAGATTATAGCTCAAAATGTTTCCTCTAAGCTTATACTTATTCACAATCATAGCAGAAAGTGACGGAGTCGGATTGAATAAACTACAATTCACCACAAGGATTCCAATATCTTTAGGTTTGACACCGGTTTTTTCAAGAACCGCATCGATAGCTCCGAACATAACTGTCTCGGCTTCTTTTCTCGCTTCTTCCATACAAGGGTTAGGAGGAACACGAAGAAGAGCTTCAGGGAAGTAAGTTTTCTGACCTAGACCGGATCTTTCGAGGATCTTTTGTTGGAAAGCGAGGTTGTCTTCTGTGAAGATACCTACACGTTGAGATCTGTCCATGAACGTTTCACGAGTGCAGATCAGTGAAGGGTCTGGTTTGTAGCATGAGAAGTCGAGGAGGAAGACACGGCGAGGACGTGTGGTGAAGTAAGCGGTGGAGAGAGAGATTAAGAGTGCGGTGGCGAGTGTGGCGGAGAGGAAGTGGAAACGGAGTGTGTTGTAGAGGAGAGAGAGGTCGTTGAAGGTGAAGGAAGAGAAGTTAGCGATTGTAGCGGCGAGGAGAGGGAGGAGGAGGATGTAGAAAGCGTTGGAGATTAGGTAATGGTAACCGAGTTTTACGTATTTGAGACGAACGGATAAGAGGAAGTTTGGGAGGTTGTTTGGGTTAGGATTTGGATCGGAGGTTGTGACATGGACCGGGACTACTGGCCGGTTAGGTTGGTTTTCGTTTTGGGTCATCTTGAGAATGAGTAAAGAGGTATAAGCTTGTTGTTGTGGTGAGGATGAATGAGAAGAGAAAAGGGAGATTTGTAGAGAAGAGAAGTTTCAAGTGTAAGATTTGTTTGTGTTTGTGTCAAAGAAGGTTAGAGAGAGAGATCAAGGGAGAAGAGAATGACCTAAAAAGTTGGAGGAAATTTGAGAATTTAATGGGAAATTTTGAGTGAGAGAGAAAGAGAGAGAGAGAGACTTGGCTATTAAATGTAGTTAGGGGAAATGGGAAATATTTAAGGAAAAAATGTTGATTTTTTAGAAATAAACAAAAAGAATAATTCTAGCAAATATTTTGTTCGAAGATCAAACTAGCTAGTAAGACTTCAAAAACACATTTTTTGTTCAAACTAGTAAATGCTAATATAGACCTATATTCGTAGAGAAAATAAATTGTTTTAAGACAGTACTATAAACCATTAATCATAAAATGTTATTATTTATATTATACTTATGATAAAATGGTGGTTTAGAATTAAAACTGTGAAATTATTTATATTTTCCAAAATGAAAACGTTATTAGTCAAAGTTGATATAAGATTTATTGATAAATGTGACACAAATGGTAATTTACAAATTACAAGTGACACATAGAATCTCAATCTCCATTACATATTGAAAACGCTTTGTAGATTTACATAATTTACCATAAAATATATAAAAATATGTTTAGTATTAAAAAAAAAAAAACAAAACATTTTATAAGAAAATGGATAGAGTAAGTTATGTAGAGAGGGAAGATGCAACTACCCCAACGAAGCTTTAGCTTTAAATGTTTTGAGACAGTTGAGTTATGACACCTAAGAGACGGCGATGACTTTTATTCCAATTGGGTGTTTTAATTTGGCCGCGTACTTGTGAAGTTTACTCTTTTACCCTTTGTTTGACCTGTTATTTTCGAAACTACCCCTCTTTACTGAACAACTTGAAGACCGCTGATGTGAGGACTCACTTTTATTGTCCGTGTGAAGTGTGTGAACTTGTGTAAAGAATTATTAATCATGGAAAATTAAGTGAACCGTAAATAGAAGTTTGTTGAACCTAAATATGAGGAAATGTGTGGGTCATTCTCATTGCCACTAAACTATTTTTTTTTTTTTTCGTGAAATGTATGTTGTGTTTTCATGGTTATCTATGTATGTGTTTATCTTAGAATAATTAAGTTTTTGTTTAAGACATTAAAGATACATTTTGATTTTGTTAATCGAGTAAATTCATTGGTGTTGGAATGAGCTGCACATCCTCTACTAAACCCGAACTGAATCAATATCAACCCATTTATCAATAAAAAAAGACCTGCAAAACTCGATCTAGCGCCATAAAAACACCTTCATTGCAGGGTTCTCGTATAGATACCCTAATTAAAAATAATTCAAAATTAATAAAATAATATTTTTTTAATCAAATAGTGGAAGAACCGTCTCTCTAACTAGAAACTCATAGAGACCCTCTCTCTCATCCACATGGCAATGTACTATTGTGCAACATTTTATTTATAAATCTAATACCCCATAATTTTAAATATTAATTAAATAGTTTATAGTTTATAATTATTTTTTTTTATTTTTTTTTCTAAAATTCATAAAATAAAATTATCTATATATCAAGCTCCATTATAATAAGTTTAAATTATATTAATATGAGTTAAGGTTAATATATGATATTAAGATTATTTTAGTTAATACAATAATATAATATTAGAAAAACTGAGATTATAAATATTAAAAGATATAATCTTGTCAAATTTGAAATTTTGAGAAAATATGTCTATTTTGTCATATTTTTACAAAATGTCTATTAGTTTTTGTCCTATTTTAATTAAATTATTTTGTGATTTTTTGTAAATTATAAATATTAAAAGATATAAATTCTAAAATAATATTCAGATATAAAATTATTAAGAAGTAATTTGATATGTATATAAATATTAATACAAAAAATTTATTAAAATATTAATATAATTTTGATGAGAAACCCTTATGGGTATCTTACTAATGGAGATGCAATTTTAACATGAGTCACTACTAATAAAAACTACAAAATATATTAATATTATATTAGTGAGATACCCTATAGATATCTCACCATTGGAGATGCTCTTAGTATGCATATAAATAGTGCAACAATTCATTGAAGAAGAGAGACAAATTTGCAAACAAATATCTAAAAGAACAACTCGTCCACCGAGCTATACTATCTTTTAACTCGAATTACGAACGATTTGATCCTTTTTTAAGAGCACGTATGCAATTTTTCACAAGACACATTTATAAAAAATATATAAATCAGAACTCGTCCTGGAAACAACCTAAGTTCATCATGTGTGAATAATTGTATACATATCTCCTTGTTCGCGATTCTCACTAACAATTCTGAAAAAACAAAGTTATTTCTAATATGTTTTCAGTCCCAAAAAAAACTGCATATTAGTTAATTGCACTTATGTAATGTTCATTATAGTTTATGAAAAATAAAGAGTATATATACTATTAAAATTATAAACAAAACTCAGTTTTTTGTCAATAATCAAAAGAAAACGAAAAACCACGTTAGCCAACTCAAGATCTTAGATATACGAGGTTAATTTAATATTTTTATCAGCAATTTAATAAAATTTATATTATCATTTGTATCTTATAATTTTATTGTTTATCGCACATATTTACAAATAAATCATAAGATATATGCTTAATAAAGAAGAAGAAATTATCGTTTTTTGAAAAATATGAGGGTAAATGAATAAAAAAATCAGAAATCAAAGACCACGTTAATTCATTTCACTTATGTAATTTTCATTATAGTTTATGAAAAACAGAGTATATATATATATATATATATATATATGCTATTAAAATTATAAACAAAACTCAGTTTTTTGTCAATAATCAAAAGAAAACGAAAAACCACGTTAGCCAACTCAAGATCTTAGATACGAGGTTAATTTAATATTTTTTTATTATTAAATAGAAGCATAAACGAAAAATCAGAAATCAGAAATCAGAATTGAGGAAGCGAAGATGCCAAAAAATTGCAAAAGAGAGAGTATGGAACAAAAAGAGAAAATCGGCTTAATTGTACCTAGTTAAAAATCAATTAATGAACCAATGAATCCTATCCACAACCAAGGAATTGAAACATGTATATATATCAAGTTGGTTATTCGAATAGTCTACGTCGTTGTTATATGAAAATCTTCTCAAAATGTTAGTGATGTATGCTCAATTTAAGATCAACGGAAGATCTATGAATTCGGGTGCAACAGTATAAAAGGTTTTTAAAGGTTTCAACAACATCACTAAGTCTGTGAGAGAGTATAAATATTAGTTAATAATTTTGTATCACTTTTAGTTTTAAGTGAGAGAAACAATTGTAAGAGAGAGTTTTATATCGTAGAGATATATTAGAGAAAATAAGTTTTGTCATTGAAAAATTCTTGACAGATTTCGTAAAAAAAATCGATAAAATATAAGCCTGAAATTTGCATTTGAAATTTTTTGTGTACTTACTATTTTGCATTCATAGTTTTCAATACTTGTTTTTGATATGAATCTTCTTTTACTTCTTCTTCTATATGCAGTTGTTCTAAAGTCTTATCCAAACAAAGTTTTATAACATATTCCATTAAAACTAATATTTGAGTTAAACCAATTATTCATCCACACTAATACTTGAAAATCATTTTTTGTGCAAAAATATCAATCTTTCAATAACATAGTAACACTAAGTGGCTAGAATATACCTCTATTGATATTGATCGTTCGTCTGAAATTGTGACAACGTGGAAAGACTCATCCCACGAACTAAAAATAAGAATCGAAGAGATAGAGTGCAGGACCAGGATGATGATTCCTTGTTTACAAGAAGGAATGACGTTTCCATAGAGACACTAAGTGGCTAGATTCTTTTGTCTTGGTGTGTAACTTTGATTTCGTTATCGAGCTATTATGTTACATCATCTTGTTTGGTGCCATGTTTTTGTTCACACATGATCTCTACTTCCTAATTCTTGGTGCCATTGATCTCTTCATTAAAATCTTCCTTAATGATATCTTCTTGGTCATTGATCTTTCCTTCTTGATCCCCTGCATATTGCTTGATATCACCTTCTCAAATATTCCCTCCTTTGTCTTGATATGTTGTCGTGTGTTGATCAACATCACTATCTGGTTTTGTAATCGCCTCTTCATTGTCGTGATGCGCAACATCCACAATGAGTGCTTGATAAGTTTCGCTAATGCTTTCAGTTCGAATCGATGATCGTTGAGGCGCAACTTCTCGATCAATTTCATCATGTTTTCAAGTCGAATCGATGATCTTTGAGGTGCAAAAGTAATGACATGTCGTATGTTTGTCTGATGCCACCAATCATAGCGGTAATGGATCAAAACGCATAGCACCTTCAGTGAAATTTAAAAGAGTTAACTAAAATATATTACTTTTGATTTTTTCTTTGTTTCTTACTTTTGATTTATGTTCATTTTTAACTCGGTTTTTGATTTTCTTTTTAATGCATATTTCCACTACAGCGCAGGACAATTTTATAATTTTAACAATAGTGTTAAGTTTTAGAAAAGTGCTACCATTGTGTTTATATAACTTGAATATGCATTAAAAAGAAAATTAAAAACCGAGTAAGAAAATGAATGTTAATATAAAAGATGTTTATATTAAATGGACATGATTTTGTGGGTTTTCCATGATCAAATATTGCATGAATGTAAAAAACAATGACAAAGATTCATATAAAACATTAAGGAGAAATTGGAAACAAATAATAAATATTTAAACATTTGTCCATATATGCATTCTAAATGTAAGATGGTGACATATGATGTTGTATACTTCAAGTCCCATTATACCCTCAGTTTTAAAAATCTTGCAAAATTAATTAAATTTTCTTAAACCAATTTGATCCCCTTTTATTTCTTTCTTTATTTTTTTAAAATGGTTTGTGACAAAATTCGTTTTCACATCACAAAAATGATGTTCATCATTTAGTCACAAACGAATGGCTCCAAGTTTTTTCCTCCACCATAGTTTGTTCTATTGAGGAGTCATCAGAAACTATCATCTTTTATGTCTTCAAAAGTTGTTGTGGATTGCAAAGCGACTAATCTCACATGTTTTTCTTTCTTCATTAACAATAAATTTTCATTTCTTATAATCAAAAAATCTCCATACACCACATTTACATAGAGCTGCAACATATTGTTTGTCCCACACTCGTAAATTAAAACTTTAGAACTTGAAGATCATGAAAATAGGATAAGAAAGTAGAAATAAAGAAACGACAAGAAAAAATCTATTCCCTTAAGGTATAAAGAAATCTAAACTAATCTGAATACAACTTCTGATATTTTCAGACTTAATCAAAACATGAATATTCGATTACCTTATTTTATTATTATACTTTTTTTTAAAAGAAATTCTAAATTACACTAATTTTTTTTTTTTTTGTAGAATATAGGAAAAACATAAGAATACATTTTCTAACTTTCATTGAACTAAAGACTCGAGTAAATGTTAGATAATGTATTATAGCTTTAGTAGAACATAGAGTAAAATATGAATATGTATTTTATTTCATGAAAAATAGATTTCTAAATATCGTAGAATATAAAATACTTCTAAATTTCATAGAACATGTAGAGTGTATAGAATACAAAATCTAAATTTCTTAGAATATGTACAGTGTTTAGAATACGTATTATAAACTTTAGAAGGTGTATTATAAACTTCTTAGATCAAATTTTATCGATCCAAAACGGTAACAAAAACGATATATTCTAGACATTAAATCTAATCACAAGGCTAATTTAGGAATAGTTGATATTTTACCGTAGAATGCATATATGAAAAAATGTATAAATATTTATCCTTTATTTCCAAATGTATTATAATACAAATGTGTATATGGACAAATATATTATTTTAATGTTATACTTAACTTATAATTAATCAGTTATAAGAATAACTAGAATTTATCAAAATTATTAAAATATAAGAGTCTTAAATTTAATAATACACTAATATGAAATATATTATTTAGTGTGCTATTTGGCGTGGTTGGTGATGAATATTGTTTTTACACTAACACAAAATATAATATTATTTTAACACCATTATAGTGTCAAGGTTGGAGATTCGAGCATCTCCATTGGCAAGAACCTCAAGTTAGGGTTCTTACCAATTTAATATTATTATTTTTAATTTAATTTAATTAAATAATTAAAATTTAGTTCAAAGAATAAATTGAACCAATTAAACAATGAGACATGTTCTACATGGTTCTTATTAAATTTGAGGTTCTTTAACTAAAAACCCATTTCACTTTTTCTTTTCTTTGTATATATTTTTTTCATTTTTTAATCTAAGAAACTCATTAAAAAATCCTTGTTGTAGATGGTCTTATAATGCTTCCGGCTCGCATGACACTTTAAGATATCCAATTAAATAATTCATTCATTTAATTTGAACAATTTTGAATATTTTAAAACTATTTAACTATACATACGATTTTATCCACAAAGTTTACAATAATCTAGTTTTGTTATACTTATCAATTTGAAATCGACCATATACAATCATTTACGTTTTGGTTGGTTAGTTGGATGTGTCAAATCGTGGATACAATTTATAGAAATGAATGGGCCACATTAAGAAAGCTGGAGAAAGTTGGGGTGACAGCGTAAAATATGATATGGAGAAGCACATGCCATGAATTAATTGATACGCACTCTTTTGTCAAAAAAAAAAAATTGATACACACTCTCGAATTTTTTTTTTTTTGACCTTTTTATTACGTCATTGCATACCCTCGTTTTTTTTTTTTTTTTTTTTTTTGTCAATTCCTACTCTTCTTTGTTGTTAGTGACCAAATCTACATTTGTTTTAAAACTAAAAAAAAGAACAGAATTATTTTATAGATGATTGAGTCAACAAATTCTGTTTTTATATGTACATGTTGAATATTATAAATATTTATTTAGAAACTCTTTTGTTTTTTATGTATTAAATTTTCTATAAAATGTTAAAATATGATTATGAGTTTAAGAAAATATTAAAAAAACAACATTTAAACCTCATCAGAAAACAATCCAAAACTCAAATTTGTTGACCTAACGAATCAAGCCAAAATATAAACATTGCAATTTCTTTATCGCCAACTACAATATTTTTTTGGATAAATTTTAAGATAAGATAAAAAGAATTATTGAACTTTAGAGCATTTCTATCGGTTAGATATCATGTGGGTATCTAACCATTGAACAAATTATATTTTTTGTAATTTAATTACTTAATTATATTTTTATTTGTTAAATAATTTAATCCCACCACAATGTGATAAGTATAATGAGTATTTTATTAAAAACTTTGAGTTTTTCATTTGAGAAACCCAGATACTAATTCAAACTTGATTTTTTTTTACCAAACGAATCATGAAAACATTGCATTTTCTTCACATATGTTATATCATTATCAAAGAGGTTTTATTTTATAAATAAAAGTCTATTTGACTTTGACTTGTTTTGGTCTGGTCACACCCTTTAAATACCACGTTCTAACCATTCTTCACGATTTTATTCACTGCGGCGTTGGTATTATCGGTTAAACGTTTAAATTTTCTTGAAATGATATTGTAGACAAGAAAACTTTGTGTCATTATCAAAAGAAAAGAAATTGTGTCATTGACTGATATGATAACCCAAATTAAACTAGCAATTCATGTGTACTTACTTACTATCAAGTGAGATTATCTTACACAAGTCTATATATATACATGCGTGTGAATCTTTTATGCGTGCGTAGTAAGTTTTGTATTCATTTCATCATTTGTTATGTGTCAACACACAAATTGGGGAGAGTTTGTGTGGTAAGTAATCCAAAAATATATGTTTAGTCAACAGAGAACTGACTCTCATGCATTGCTTAAGAAAAGTTGACAAAAAATTGCTTAAGAAAATTCCTACCAAACGAAGCAATTACGGTGAGAAATTATTTTTGGAAG
This sequence comes from Crucihimalaya himalaica, assembly GCA_004349715.1. Classification (NCBI taxonomy): domain Eukaryota; kingdom Viridiplantae; phylum Streptophyta; class Magnoliopsida; order Brassicales; family Brassicaceae; genus Crucihimalaya; species Crucihimalaya himalaica. The sequence goes on from SMJT01000067.1 coordinate 256,311, forward strand.
TTGGAAGAAACCATTCTCTACTACTCGCAACTCCTTTCTTCTTCATTGGTTTTACAAATACTACTTGTTCAAGTCATTCTTAGTGTTGGTTTCAACGATCGGAATCAAATTTAATTTATTTTTGTAATCATTAGACACTAGTTTGGATGATTTGTATAAAGATTTATATATATGTTGGACATGAGCTATTCCCACATTAATCAGCCTAGCCAAATTAAAGACTAAGTACTGAAATTATGTCTAAATCATAGAGAGCTCGGCTCACGTCACTAAGAGTTCGACCCGAAAAAACTACCATCAACCTTGGAGAAGGGCAAAACGTGAAATCTCCGAGAGTTAGGACGAGTCCTCTCCTCGCTCTCCACTTTCCCATATAAATAGAGAGTAGATTCCACCATGAAAAGATCCAGAATTTTATGGAGTAAAGTACAGAGAGAACGAAAAGTCAACTCAACTTTTCGTGACAATCAGCTCAGCACTTTGTTTGGCACTCTAGTTCGGCTAACCCTCGTCTGTAATCTCTGGCTGCGTTTAATAAGAATTTATCCATTTTTTCTTAATATAGTTCTATTAAAAAATACTTTGATTTCAGCATCAACATACATTGTTAGGTTTATAAATTCAAGTGGAAGCTTTGAATCGCAATGATATATATTAACAATATGTCATATTGATAGTAATGAACAAAACTAAAACTAAAATGATTACTTGCACAAAAGAGTTTCACCATCGCACTTACCACTTCTTTTTACTAAATCCTCAAGAAACTAACACTTGACTTACTTTCTTTTTATTTACAATCGAAATTATGGAAATAAATAGTACATATATAATCAGTAGACTTACATCAACAACATAACGTATGTACATGTAGATAAGCCTTTTTTTTTTGTGTGTGTGTGTGTGTGTCACATGTAGGCTAGTCACATGAATTACAAAGTTCTTTTGTCTTTTATGCAAAAAAAGCTAATGTCGTCAGTGGGTTAATTAGAAGATTAGTGGATAACTAATACTTAACCGCAATATATAGTCCCTAATTTAAAACACTATTATTTGTCGTTGAAATTATGGCCGATTAATTTGATATTCTAGCTTACACATCCAAAATGTTAGTGGCAATCCATCCATCTAAACACCAAATCTTAATTTATACTTAAATTTGGATGAGATTTGAGTCCCAAGTAGTTGAGAAAAAATGATATTCTATTCATCAGTAAATCAAAGAGAAATTGGTTTATTGTATTGTAGCCTAAAACATGACTTGGTATTGGTAACCATCAATGAAAGAAAGAGCAAAGCATTTAATTTAGCTTACTCTCCAACCACTTCAACTTTCATTAGTTAGTTGGGAATCATTTGTTTATGATTCTTATGTTAGTGTCCCCTAAATTAATGAAGTGACTTGACTTTGTTAATACGACCACTAAACCAAACAAAGTAAGGCCAACCAGATCTCTTATGATCTTCTAAAAACAGCTGTTTAGGCGTCTAGAGTGTAGACGTACAAAACCATTTGTACGATTCAATTTTTCACTAATTGGTCGATCGAAAGTTATCAGATTTTCCTGTTTATGCCAATAAATCGGTTTAAGCGTTCAATTAATATATTTAAAATTTTAATTTTTATAAATAATTACTTGTTTTTCATGAAATTAATTTTACATTAATTAGCTAACTATAAACTATTGGATAACATTGGTTTTTAAGAATTATGCGCCTATAACATAAAATTGGTCCGACGATCGAAATTGGGCCTAATATATAGTGTTGATTTCAGCTAGGACAAAGTTGGGCCGTTTTAATTAGTATAAATATTGGCGGGGATAAATAACCGAACCGAGATTTTTGGTTTTGGTTGATCAGCATGATTTTAATTCTGTTTTGGTTATCCGAGAATTTTGGTTCGATTCGGGTCAAGCAGATCGGATTTCGGGTACTTATTTTTCTTTAATAACTGGACTATACCAAAATAGACCGTTTTCACCAATAACCAAACTGAACCGAATGTGAATTTAACAAAAAAAATCGCTTTAACCATAACAACCGGATTTAATAAACAAATTTCATTAATTTCAATTTTAAACCAAGAACCGAATCAAACCAAACCAAATTGAACCGAATTTACTTTCCGTTAATTTTGACATCCCTCTTATTTTTTTCAGTTAACCGATAACAAAACAAACTGACTCAAACCGGCCCGAACAACCAAAGTCACAGCCTGTGTATAATAATAGGCTTCAAGTGTGTATTATCGTAGTAATAACTGGTAAGATTAAGACAATTCAATGACTACATTACACGCGGCGACTTTTAACATGTTAGTCACTTTGAAAATATGACAGACAGTAACCAGGAGGACTACTTATCTTTTTTCGCTTACAAACACACACAAAAAAAAAGGTTTTTTTCTTTTTCTTTCTATGGCTCCAAAACTCTGAGAACAGAGCAAGAAACAGAGGAGAAGATAAAGCAAAGAAAAAAAAATGGCAACGGTCACGATTCTGTCTCCCAAATCGATACCAAAGATCATCGATTCAAAACTCGGAGTTAAGGTTTCTAATCAGACCGTCAATGTAAAATGCGGCCGGAGATTGAGATTAGCTAAGCTTGTCTCAGCTGCAGGATTGTCACAGATTGAACCAGACATCAACGAAGACCCAATTGGTCAATTCGAGCTTAACAGCATTGAAATGGTAAAAGATTTGATTCTTTCATACTCACGAATTGTTGAAATTTGTTTCTGATTGGGTTAGTGATTGATTTGGTTACAGGAGGATTTTAAGTATGGATATTACGATGGAGCTCATACTTACTACGAAGGAGAAGTTGAAAAGGGTAAACTTTAGTTTCCAGTTTCTTCTTCTTGTTTCGGTTTCAGCTAATAATATGATTATGATTTGTCTTCTTGTAAATGTTTATTAGGAACATTTTGGGGAGCAATTGCAGATGACATTGCTGCTGTGGATCAAACAAATGGGTTTCAAAGTATTCATTTAAAAAACTGATTTTTAGTGCTTCTAATGGTTCACAGATTGATCGAAAATAGCGGGTTTTTGTTGTTGTTACTATATCTATGCAGGTTTAATCTCTTGGATGTTTCTTCCTGCTATAGCTGCAGGGATGTATTTTGATGCTCCGGTAACTTCAAATCCTTTGCTTTGCTTGCTTCCAATAATAATACTTAAGTATTAAGAGTAGAAGCAATGTAAACTGAGGTAAAGCCTCTATATATATATGAGAGTCTTGTAAGTGTTTCTTCTATCTTCTTCATCGAGCTTCTGTGTTACAACCAACATAAGGCTAGGACTGATACTAGATTATAGACGTCGGAAGGTTGTAAGAGAGCTGGATTTATATGCCTGTCTCAAACAGATTGTTTAAATTGTGGATTTTCTACATTTTGATTGAGAGTTGAGAGTCTCTCATTAGTCAAGACTCTCTTGTTTCCTAAGAAAAACCTTGGTTTATCGCTTCTGTTTTTATGGAAAACATTGGCTAATTCGGCTAAGTAAAAGAAAAAGAATCACATGTGTTTGTGTGTTGCAGGGTGAGTACTTGTTCATAGGTGCAGCATTGTTCACGGTAGTGTTCTGTATAATAGAGATGGATAAACCAGACAAGCCACATAACTTCGAGCCTCAAATATACAAATTGGAGAGAGGAGCTCGTGACAAGCTCATTAATGACTACAACACAATGAGCATCTGGGACTTTAATGACAAGTATGGTGATGTATGGGATTTCACCGTTGAGAAAGATGATATTGCCACAAGATAAGATATAAATTCTCTAATCTCATTATAAATAAATCATGACTTCTGATGAAACTGTTTATAAAATGATGAATGAACCGGCTACCTTGTCTACTTTGTAAATTTTAATCTTGTAGTGTTACTTCAGTCATAAATCGTAAAGGCATGAAGCCCATCATGCTTAATACATACCAATTTATACGATCAAATTCTGCTTAGAGCCCTAAAATATTTTAATAAATGCATGATGATTTGTTATTTGGTTGATACTACTATCATATTAAGTATTACGCATTTAAATCTTGTATACTCTTTGTTTTGAAGTGTCGGGATGAACATTTTGTATACCACAAGTAAATTGTTGAGCCTTAGCAACTGGAAATGAACAAATGTATGTGTAGTAGTAGATTTCGAATACCTCTTGATAATCTTGTATTTCTAGTTTTTAGTTGCAGAACTTGTTTTGTATTTAGTGCATATTTGTATTCAAATTTAAAAGTTGTTTCTTATATTAAATCTTAGTCCGAACAAACTAACCAACCATGTAGACATATTATATTGTTTCTGGGATGAGTTGAAACTGATTTGTTTCATAAAGTCTCAACCTATCTAACAAAATATCACAATGTAACGTTACCGGCTATCTAGATAAGCAACCTGTAGTGTAAACGTGCGTGATGTCATCTAGAGAGTTTGGAGTTGTTACAATCAGATTGTCTCGATTCATATTTTGTAAAATCTCACGGTCAAATTTTCTTATCACTGTCTTTTGTTGCAATACATATCTCATCACTAAAATTTGAATGAATTCATTTTTCCATAAAATTCTAGTGTTATTCATTATATTCAAAATTACATGATAATATATAATAATCTAACTTCTAAAAAAGTATCACATTTGTTTTTCGAAAAAGACAACAAACTTTATGAAACGTTTACAAAGGTCTAAACATCTTCTCAAATCACAGTTATACGATTCTTTTGGGTCATCGGGGTATATCCTCGCAAATTCTACGTTAAGTCTTTATACACACGATTTTGCAATCTCAATGTTTAGCCACATTTAAAGTTTTATGTCGAGAGTTGTAATCCCATTTTATTACCTTTTGACTGTTTTAATTAACGGATTTCATTAAGCCGTTAACAGAAATTGGTTTTAACAGAGTTGAAAACCTAAAAAACTTTTACCAGTTAACTAAAACAATGTTTCGGTAAAAATTTTTGTTAACCGGTTAAATTTTTTAGTTAATTTAAACTCTGTTAAACTCGATTTTCGTTAACCGATGTCAACAAAAATTAACAAAATAGGGTTACAACTCTATTTAAATTTTAAAACGGGGATACACGCATACATCAAATTTTAATGTGCCTAAACACATTGAGATTGCAAAACCGTGTCTATAGAGATTTAACGCAAAGTTTGCGGGAAGATACACCCTGACGACCCGAAACAAAGAATTCTAAATTTTGTTACATGCTTTACTTTAAAAGATGTATTTTTGTAAAACATATTTTCGCATTTTTAAAATATCCTAGGATGAAAGAATATCAATTCATGCATCTTTTGTCTAATTAAGATCATATAGTGCTTAAGCTTTCAATGGTCAAAATAATGTCTTAGTCATCATGTGGTAATGTGCGTGATCAAAACTCTTTTTCGTTTGGTAATATGTAACTTATGTAACTAAAGTGATATATATATATATATATATATTGATGTTTTTTCATTTCAACCATGATTATCAGATATTTTCTTTGTGTTCCTGATATGTTATTAAACTATGTTGTCTTATTAACCCATTGAAATGGATATGTCGGGAGCCAATTCCGTTCTTGTTTCATATTGCGGATGAGATTTTAACGATGGAAACAAAATTAGAATATGTTTTTATTTATTATTATACGTTATATCTCTACCAAAATGTATATAAAAACGAGAAAAGTGAGTGGAAGAAGAAACAGATACATACAAAAAAAAGTAAGTAAACGATGGAGAGTGATGAAGGCCAAAACTGAAAAGCGACGAAAATTGAGGTTTCTATTGAGATTCACATAGTGTGTACCCACTCACGTGCTTTTCTCCACTTCTTCCTCTTCTCGATCTCATCTCAATCTCATACCTAATTATATAAATACAAATATATATATATATATATATATATATATATATTTAAGACGAATATGGACAATTAAAATATCGATAGTTAGTTACTATTACGTGTTGGTGTCAATTTATTTGCAGCACGTTCTCTAAGGAGATGTACAAAATTGTTTTATGCAATATGCTTTACCAAAAATTATATTAAAAAGATACGCAGTCAATCTTTAATAATCAAATTGGTGACATAAAGTAACAGTTTAAAAACAATGACTAGTTGACTAAGCAAAACGATTTTTTAAAAAACTATCTCCATCTATACAATTCCAAAATGTCTAAGTTAAGAATGACCTTGAAAGTTGGAATTGAAACCATCGTATCACGAGGTTGCGTAGCCGAGACTGAGTCATATGGTAGTAGGTTGATTTTAGATGATTGCAAATCGTTTCACTTTGGATTTGCGTCTGGCTCAGTGGAACCATTTTGTGTAAGCTGGCTCAATGGAATCGTTTTACTTTGGTTTTTGTGTAAGCTGGCTCAATGGCTTATCTTTTTTTTTTTTTTTTTTTTAAATGTTCTTAACAACATTGCCAGTAACTAATTTGGTCCAAAACATTAACAACAAAAATCGATAATGGCAACAAAAAAATAGTAAATTCAGCGACTTTGACTCTGATTAAAAATACGCATTTCCCTCGGAAGAAAATAATGCAAAAGAAGAAAAAAAAAGTCGGATTTGTGTGCATATATATTTATCTAAGCGGAGAAACTAAAAGAGCGAAATATAAAGGAGAAGAGTGAAAAAATGGTGTCTGTTCAGTTGTTTAGCTGGAAGCCATTGATACTACCTTCACAAGCTTTGAGACGAGATCAATTCGCGTCTTTTAACAGGTACTAATTCGAATTTCTGAAACAATTTGCTTCCAAGGTGGGTGACTTATCCATAAGATGATGATTATGCAGTTTGTGATGGTCGAAGATTTTGAGTGGTTCATGTTTGTTTGCGGTATAAATGTAGCGAGCTCAATGGGGGTTTTATTAGAAATGAAGACGGTTCTTAATTTTGAGTTCTAGTGGAAGTTTTGAATCTGGGTTTAAAGGTTTAGGCTCGGAACGGAATTTGGATTCAAAGCTGAAAAAATTATTGGTAATTTAATCAAAAGCTCATTGATCGAATTGGGTATTGATGCTTACAAGTTTGTGTATCTCTTTTTGCAGGAGCTTGAGTTTACACCACTCTCTGCCTTTAGGTGGGATTGAGTCTTTTAGATGCCGAGGTGGGGTTCTGAGAACTATTCCTATTAGTCTCTGTATATTGGGAGGTCTTTCTTTTTTCTAACATTTTCCAACATTTTGATGCAATCTTAAGGATCTCATTATTCATGTTCTTCCTCAGTTACACTCGTGCTTTATTGGCTAATATTTGTTGTTTTCTATACGACTGGGATCTTCAAAGTCAAATCTCAAAGGACAGGAGACACAGTGCCGCCTAACTTGGATTTATTGAATGATTTCAATCCCAAATTCTATAAGGTGAAGCAACTATGCCATATTTTGTTTTGTTCATGTAATGGTGCAACATCATTGAATAATTTGTTCTTCTTGTGTTTAAGAGGTTCTAGACTGCACCACATTTCATTTTTTCCCCTAAGTTTTTTCTGATGTCTTATATACACCTCTTTGTGTCTACTGGTGTATTTGATGTCTTTCAATGCATTTGCTTCTTGTTTAGTTATCGAGATGAAATATTTCGTATGCTTATGATATAATCTTCTTAATCTGTAGAGTCTACCATATAAACTGGTGATAGGATGCATCCCACTGTATGCGGTGTTCAGAATAGCGCAAAAGATATGTCAAGAGCTTCCCAGCCTCGTTCAGCACTCAGTGGGGTCTGGCTTGCCTTTTGCTTGTGCATCGAACTCTCTCCCTACTCCTCTCAAGTTGGACGTCTCCGTTCCTTCTTTTCAAGATATCAAATGGGGTCTTGCAAGGTTTCTTTACCTGTTCAATATTCAGCTCGAGAAGAACATTGGCACGTATGTCCTAAATCCAATATTTCTTATCAATATGCTAATTGTGTTTCTTCTATTTCTGTAAGATAGTTGTATGTACAAATGTTACCAGTTACTGAAGCAACTGGTGGTATTAGATGGTTAATATTGGAAAGTGTCAGAATTGCTAGGATGATTCACTAAATTTAAAATGATAAACCATGTAAATAGTGTAGAAATCTGACTTAAACTTTTCGTCTTCCAATAGTGCGGACATGGGTTTGAGGTTGAGGATCTCCTAAGTAAGAGTTTGCTCCACCTTCGCATATGTAATATCAGATTCATGCTGAGTATTATTGTTAGTGTCACTGTCCTTGAGATTAGCATTGTTCATATGTAGTACATTCTTTTTTATTTTTTTTGGGACAATGACATCCGTTCTGATCACTTGTCGTGTCTATTTTAGGTTCCTTGTGGCGCTCATGATAGCATGTGTATCGTTTGTTATCATAGGGGGACTCCTATTTTTCAAATTCAGGTAACCCAGCTTTGTTTAACTTAGCTTATCAATTTAAAGCCTTCTCAAGATCGTCTTAATGTGGTTATATGATCAGGTTTTCTGAAACTCTATAAATAGAAGTGGAATATAAAACAAAATTCTTGGTTTTAGTCTGATGAAGAAATTGTATAAAAGCAAAAAAGTCTGGTACATGTATATTATGTAATATATGAAGTTCCTTGTAAATGGACTTAAACTCTATCTTATGAATTTCCATTGCATGATTTCTTACTTATGCGTACTGCTATTCCCTTTTTGCTGTGAAGGAAAGACCTACCCTTAGAAGACTGCCTCTGGGAGGCCTGGGCATGCCTCATTTCCTCCTCTACTCATCTGAAGGTCATTTATTTCTTCATCAATTCGAAGATATTATTGCAGATCAATTACAACTTACAAGCCTCACGATATTTCTATGGAGTTCTTGCAACTAAATGCCTATATGTTTACTGAAAACTGCAGCAAAAGACACGCATTGAAAGAGTCATTGGATTTGTCCTAGCCATTTGGGGAATCTTGTTTTACTCTCGGCTTTTAAGCACAATGACAGAACAATTTCGGGTAAGTTGTTGAGATAAACACTACTAGTGAGAAATGAATGTTAATTGGTACAAGTTTCTAATCGCTTTGTCTGGGCAGTATAATATGACAAAACTGAGGGAAGGGGCACAGATGCAAGTCCTAGAATCTGATCATATCATCATTTGTGGAATAAACAGTCATCTACCTTTCATACTAAAGCAACTGAACAGTTATCATGAGCATGCTGTCCGCTTAGGTACCGCCACAGCTAGGTATTTTGGTCTCTCTAAATATCTTACAATCTATTTCTCGCTTATGTTGACTTGGATAATTACTTTTCCTTGTTACATGCTTTCAGGAAGCAGAGACTTCTGCTCATGTCTGATACTCCAAGGAAGCAGATGGACAAGCTAGCTGAGGCGTACTCCAGAGATTTTAATCATATTGACATCCTTACAAAGAGGTAAAGTGGTTGACACGCTTCCTATTAAGCAGAAGTGAACCTGAAATTCTGTTTAGGTTCATGTCATATTAATTAATGTTCTTTTTGGCTTGCATACATTTACAGTGCTGATTTCATGCTTCTACCAGTGCAGTTGTAGTCTTAACATGACAAAATCATTTGAGAGGGCTGCCGCCTCTATGGCGCGTGCTATTATCATACTGCCAACGAAAGGTGATAGGTAAGAAAAATTCAACTCTTGGAAAGTATATGTGTATCAGCTTTGAGGAAGAAGATAATGGAAACTGAGAAGTTCCGGGTAGATAATTGAGTAGTAGATGTCTTTAGTGTCATAACTCTTTCATGTTAGCTTACCGTAGTAAAGTACATATGGATATGGTTATTAAGCTAGCTTCGCAATTGGGATATGTATAGGATGCGGTTAAGAGAGTTATGTGTATAAAGTTTTTGGGTGGTTTGGGGCCTGTGGGGTAGAGAGTTGGGAATTCTCTTGAACTAACTCCTTGATAACTTCTCATTACGCTTTGTTTGGTTTGTACTGTGTTCTTCATTATGCACTTTGGTTCTCAGTGATTAAAAAATAAAAACTCTGTTCTGAAACCTGTCAGAAAACTGGAATGCTAGTGGTAAAAAATATGGAATCTCAATACTTTGTAAAAGAGGAATCAATTCAGTTAAACATTGTTTCAGGTATGAAGTTGATACAGACGCATTTCTTTCTGTATTAGCCCTTCAACCTATACAAAAGATGGAATCGATCCCAACCATTGTAGAGGTAAATTAGGTAACTAAAGATTGTGCAGTAATGGTTTTCTGTTTATAATGCTGATCTTTTTCCTTTCTTGCTCTGGAAATGAATGCAGGTATCAAGCCCTAATACATATGATCTTCTCAAGTCCATTTCGGGATTGAAAGTGGAGCCGGTAGAAAATGTTACGTCCAAATTGTTTGTCCAATGCTCACGTCAAAAGGACCTGATAAAGATCTACAGACACCTACTAAATTACTCAAGTACGGTGTGCTTTCATCTTACATTACTGTTATCTGTTTAGAATTTTTATTTCATGTTTGTAGTCAAGACTAATTAATACAAAGTCTACTCATTGCAGAAAATGTATTTAATCTTTGCAGCTTCCCCAATCTAGTTGGGACGAAGTATAGACAATTAAGACTGGGGTTCCAGGAGGTAGGATTGATTCTTGGGAGAATGTTTTTTCGTTCTTCGAATCAGTACCTTTTGATATTTGTTACTAATTTCATTCTTTACATGTACTCCTTTCAGGTTGTGGTCTGTGGCCTTTTACGAGATGGGAAAGTAAATTTCCACCCAAATGATAACGAAGAGCTCATGGAAACTGACAAACTATTGTTTATCGCACCTCTCAATTGGAAAAAGAAGCAACTATTATATACGGACATGAAACTTGAAAACATTACAGTAAATGCGACTGATACTCGGAAGCAAGTGTTTGAGAAAAAAAGATCACGGCTAGCGAAGATTATAATGCGTCCTAGTAAGTCCTTATCAAAGGTTTGACTCCCAACTGCCCCCTACAAACTATAATATTAGGCTGTTGAAAAATTTGATACCTCTGATTTTTTTTTCTATGGTTTACACAGGGATCAGATTCTGTCAAAGGACCCAAAGAATATATACTTTTACTTGGTTGGCGTGGAGATGTTGTGCATATGATCGAGGAGTTTGATAACTATCTTGGTCCAGGCAGTTCATTGGTATGATCATATCCCATTAACTTTCTCCGGTTGGTTCTCACAAATGAGTTACTAATAATTTTCTGTACACAGGAAATATTATCAGATGTACCTTTAGAGGACAGAAGAAGAGTGGGCAATAGTATGGGTTCAGGGAAAATCAAGAACATCCAAGTTTCACATAAGGTAAATTTCATTTTCAGTGGCATGAACAAGAAGAGGTTGAAAGTCATTGTGTATTGATGTTTTTCAATCTTCTGCAGGTTGGGAATCCTCTGAATTATGATACATTAAAGCAAACTATATTGCATATGAAAAGTAAATATAAAAAAGGCAAAGATATTCCTCTGACCATCCTTGTAATATCGGATCGAGACTGGCTTCTTGGAGGTAAGCATTTGCGACTATTTCTTCTTGATTCCGTCTTTTGCAATAATGATAACACTAATAAATAAGTTGATGTCTTTTAGATCCATCTAGAGCAGACAAACAATCTGCTTATTCTCTTCTCCTCGCTGAAAGCATCTGCAACAAGCTTGGAGTTAAGGTAATGTACTAACTTTTCATCGCATCCTACTTCATTGAACAGAAATTCATCTTACGATCGTTGTTCTTTAGGTACACAATCTAGCCTCTGAAATCGTCGACTCAAAACTCGGCAAGCAGGTATTACAAGGCTTTTTGATTTTTTTTTTCAGTTAGCTTCTTTACGGTTAAGTTTCTGAAACATTATACAAAACTATACAGATAACAGGACTCAAGCCGTCCCTAACTTTCATAGCAGCAGAGGAAGTTATGAGCCTTGTAACAGCACAAGGTTACATTTCACCTATTTGATTTTGTTTCTGTTTAATCTACCTGCAATCCGAACAATAGTAATACTCTTCTCTTTATAATCAGTTGCTGAAAACAGCGAACTGAACGAGGTATGGAAGGACATTCTAGACGCAGATGGGGATGAAATATACGTAAAGGTTAAAAAAGAAAAACATTCTCCCTTCAAATCTTTTTGCCAGTAACTTTTACAAAATTCACAATAATTCCGGTCTAAAAAAATCTTGACGTTGCTATGAGACACACAGGACATTGAACTGTACATGAAAAATGGCGAGAATCCTTCATTCACCGAGCTCTCAGAGCGAGCTTGGTTAAGGAGAGAAGTCGCCATAGGCTACATTAAAGGCGGTAAAAAGGCGAGTGTTTTATTACTCTGCAACATACATAACCTCCTCCTCTTCACTAATATTGATAACTTAACTCAGTTGTTTCCGTGATTGCAGATAATCAATCCGGTTCCAAAGAATGAACCTCTCTCCCTCAAAATGGATGACTCTTTGATTGTTATATCAGAGCTTGAAGGAGACCAACCCATCACACTATAAAATTGTATACATTCTCTTATACCACATCTGTTATAGTTTCTTACACACCAAGTGACATTGGGCAAGGAGACTGACTCACAAATGCAAGCATCAAATAAGTCGTTGAATTTGTACAGAGAAACAAATCCTCTTACATCGAAGCCTGTTTTGTTCATTGCTATCAATTCTTTCTTTGACCACGAATAAAAATCAGTTTTTCTAATGATTTTAGTTTTTTTCTTCTCTCTTAAAGCCTATGTCTCCAACTCTAGGTTTATTTTTTTCCAAATCATCAGTGATGTTTCACTTGTTTGGTAAAACATTCCAGAGTTTAGGAAAAGAGCATAGATACTGCAGAGGCAACATGAAAAGCATGCGGAAAGCAAACTTAAGACAAGCTTAATCCGGAAACATCAACGCCATCTATGCTCTCTTTGACAAACTCTAGCTCATTACTTAGGAGACAACACCGAACATCACAGCAACACACCAACAAATCTTTGAAGTCACACTGTGAAGAGAGGAAAGTTTAAACTTTGAGACAATGTAACTGGACAACAAGAAGGTCTTGAAACAAAAGCAGTACATATAAACACAAACCAAATCAAGAACTGAGAGGATGCAGTCACACGAAGAGGGAGAGAAAGAGAGCACTTATGACTTATCTAATGGCTCTATTCCAAGCCTGTTCGTACTTAAGAAACCAGCCAAACCTCTTTCTCCCATTCTTAAGCCCCTTCCACCCGTCATTCCTCTGCATGTGATTTGCTATATATATATATCTTCAGGTAGCTTTGGACAATCATTGACTTCGAATTTTCTACGGTTAGGAAGAGTCCGATAATTCCAGCAGATTTCCTGTAGTCCAGCCAACCGATATAGTATAAGGGATTCCAGGTTCCCAAGTGGAACACCAATATCTCGATGCTTTCTGATAATACTCATCCCTTTCTCTTTATTTATTATTTCTTCTATTTTCGGTGAATATGATACATGTAGATACTTAAGATTTTGAGCAAATAACAGCCATGACAAATCCCTTTGCCCTTCCAAATGGATTATAGTAACAGTGGAGAGTTGCTTGAAGCCTGGAGAACTTGTAGATGGAAGAATCTCCATTGGTGAAAGCTCCCTTCTTTCTTTGCTTTTCCAATCTATCTTTATCTCAGATATGTTAGAGGTCACAATCCCAAGGCGTTGAAGACCTCCCAGAGCTACCGTGTTAAATATTACACGAGGTGTTAACATATTTCTTAGACATAAACCTTGAATGCTACTCGCCAATCGGTCATCTCCTTGTATCCTTTCCAAAATCCTGACATCCTCTATGGTTGCCGTTAAAATCTTCAAGTGCTCTAAGTGTTGTAGTTGGTCCATTAATACGTCATCAACACAAACATGGGAATACAATAATTTCAACACTTGCAGATTTAGTAAGGTTTTTGCTATTCCAACAAGACTCTCAAGTACATGAGTGAACTCTAGATTCAAGTAGATTAATTTCTTCAACTCATTCAGACCAACTGGTAACGATTTTATCCCTGTGTATGATAAATTGAGATATTTCAAAGAACTTAAGTTAGAAACATCTTCCGGCAATCCAACAACACTCCAGTTTACAGAAAGATCCAAGACCACAAGTTGTGGCATAAACCGAAAGAATCCAACTGAAATATCCAGCCACTTGTTATGCGGGAGCAATAGGGTTGAAAGGTTGGGGCAGTCGGGACAGCAAGATATCTCCTTAATCTGAGTATTCATTAAAGACATCCGTCTCACAATATTCCAATTAATGTCCTTTGGTATGAGACGTACCTGTGCACCAGATTTCACACAAATTGCATCTTGCTGATTTTCCAAGTTAGAGTCTATCCAAAGAGCCATCTCACGTGTCACATCATGCATTTTAACTTTGGTCTTGAGTTCACAATCAATCAACAAATGTGCACGAACTAACAAGCCAATTATATCATAACCTTGGTTGGTACCTCCATCTTCATATCTGTTGGCATTTATAAATCCTTCGTATATCCAGTATTCTATCAACTTCTCCATCTCTATTTCATAATCTTCAGGAAACAAAGAACAATATAGGAAGCACAATTTGACTTCACCATTCTTTAAGCTATCATAACTGAGCTTCAAAACGGGAAAAATTCTTTCTTCCATACCGGGAAATCCGTGGCCAGGCGAATTCAAATAATTAACCGCATGACGCCATTCTTGTATAGTCTCTTTACATGCCATGGCTTTGCCAATGACATTAAGTGCAAGTGGCAAGCCACGACATTTTGCAGCAACTTTTTCTGCAAGTGTGTGAATATCTTGATGGCTCCTTAATAGGGTATCTCCAACGGTAATTCGAAACAATTCCCACGCTTCATCTTGTGACAAACAATCAACTTTTATCTGCTTGTCTGCTTTCATGTACGTGCAAACTTCTTTTGAACGAGTGGTGAAAACTATCTTTGCTCCATTTTCTCGAGTTGGAGGTGGAACACCGATCTTGTTCAGATCTACTTCGCTCCACAGATCATCCAACAACAACACAAATCTTTTCCTCTTAAGGTTATTGTATATGTGAGAGGCTTTCTCATTTTCTGTTTCTTGTTTCCAGTCCTTGTCAAGACGTAATCTTCCCAGAATCTGATCTTGAATGCCCTCATTCTGCAAGTCTTTAGAGACCACAACCATATCACAACATCAAAATCATTCTCCTCTGCAACGAAGTTGTTGTTGATACAGGCTAAGAGGGTGGTTTTGCCTACTCCCCCCATACCGTAAAGACCCAAGATTCCTCTTTCATCGTTCATGAGGCTTTTCCATGCCATTTCAACCATTGTATCCAAACCAACTGTGGTTTGGATATGCTTCGTCTCAACTTTAGGTACAGGAATTTTCTGCGCCACCACTTCAAAATCTTTAATTTTAGATACAAGTTCTTTAACTTGTTCCAACATCTTCGATACCTTTTCACCATAATCGTAGCTTGATATGCAATCCTCAGAACAATAATCAAACAAACACAATCTTCCAGTTTCAGTTGATCTAGCATCAAGCAGATCATTGACTTGAGATTCAACACTTTCTACCCTTGAAAGCCATCCTTTGACTTGAGCAAGCCGTTGCAAACCTTGATCTTCTTCTACGGCAACTCTTCCTGACAGATCTTTTTGCCCATCCGTAAGTTCTTGCATAGTTCTCTGCAGAGCATCGAGATTTGCCTCCATCATGTGAATGTAGTTTCTATCGCTAAAAAGGCAGCTACATGCAGCAGTGAAGATTTCCTGCCATGGTATTAGAAGCCAGTTCACCATTTTGCACAAACTTTCAGAAAGAAACCGGGATTATTGCTGCCAAGGCGATGCAAGAAACAACATGAGAGAATGATCAAGAAATCAAAAGTCAGACAGCAATTTCTATTAGTTTATTGAAAGTGGCAGGCAGCTTCCAAGAAAGTCAGATGTTAGTTCTGATATCACTGCATCCGTCAGCAATAATTGATTAAATGAGATTAACCAGTTTATTAAAAGTGGTAGCTTCTCAAGTTTGATATCCACAAAATGATATACAACGAGCACAATTCTCTTTCGATTATGTAGACTTCTGTTCATTCCGCTATTCGGAATTGACCAATCGTGGAAGTTTGCTTTTATAGGACGTGAGTATCACGTCACTGAATCTCGTTATTTTAAGGCCATTGTCCTCTGTTTCTTTACTCTGCTTTTCAGGGCGTTTTTATTTACTTTTCTTGTGAAAAACAGAACAAAACCACTTCCATCAGATATAGATTTGGTTGTTCGATTGAACATTTGTTCACCACATTGTCCAAATGGTCCCTTGCCGTGATTACTGCAAACACCACAAAGAGAGGTTGGGGGGTTTTAGGAAGTTTCCAGGTTAAGAGAAGTCACGAATTGCTTATATGGCAGACACTGTTTTGTTACAAGGAAGAAAATGAAGCCGAGACTTGCTTTCATTTTGCTTGCATTCTCACCCAGAGATCTAAATACATACTACTATGATGCACCACAATCAACTACATCCGGATCAATCAACAGCCTCCCCTTCAAACGTGGTAACCAAGTCAAAGAAGATTTAGGCTGTTACTATTATATCATATTACAGTAGCTGCTGCATCTGTATTGGGTAAAGCCTGAAGAAAGGCCAAACCTCCACATAGAATGGGACTGAGACATTTAAATTACATACCAACACATTCAAACTAAAGAGCTGGAACTGGAAAGTAGTGTTGTCATCAGTAATCATACGGATCTAAACATCAACAAAAATCATCAAGTAATCATCATGCAGCGTTATTAATAAGCTAAAAAAATACATTTTCGCCATTGGCCTTTCTGGCTTTATCATATTATCGAACAAAAGAAGTACCTTGACACCAGCATTTTGACACAACTGAACTGAATCTGTGACTCGTAGTCTACATGGATCCTGTGCACATATCAAACATTTCGATAAGAAACACTGCCAAGAATATTGCAGGACAGGACAAGCGGGTTATTATCTGATATATAACAAAAATCTGTCTATGCAATGTGAAGCTGCAAACTGAAAATGATCTCAAAGGACGCGAGCCACACTACCACAAGTTATATATTTGACTAATATTCGGATAAAGCAATATGTACATAAATAAACTAAATTGAAACAAAAACTACATAACCAAACCAAATCGATCCTCACCTTTATGCATACTATAGTTAGCAAAATAAGGTCATCCTCTCGGAGTAACCAATTTGAGAGCTCTTCGCCTGTTTGGACCTTTTCAACCTCACATAGGTTCCAAGAGCCAGTGCGACACACTGTAAGGTTCTTGCAGCCATCTCTTCGATACCATTCATAAAGTACAATGCCTGTGAACAACAAAGAAATGAAAATGGGCTAATACATAGACATCATGACAAGCCAACGGGTAAATCACAAATTCATACATAGACACTTGATTTTAGAGAGTTGATAAATTAGATTTTTCACAAATCTTGTATTCAGTCATTAATGCCACATTACTATCCTCATCTATGTAGCTTCTGCATGATGCCAGGACAATTTCAGAAGCTCCTTTCCAGTGAACATAAACTTCTCCATCAACCTGAAATGTTGTCTTGGAATTAAGAAAAATTCAAATATAAAGAACGCAATTGTGCTTATAGATAACTGCATAGAATTGTGCTTATAGAGAACGTAATTGTGCTTATAAGGACCTAAACCTATGTGTAATGCTCGCCTCTCTCTAAGAACGCTAGCAAGCACATATACCAAATATAAGATCAATTAATCATCACTCAACTTTGCACATCATAGACGTAATTACACTTAAGCCAACCCACAATCCAATTACGGTTTAATTATCCAACTCGCTTTCATCTTCACGTCGCCATGATAACTATTCCAGTTCAATAACAACCCAAGTCTCAATCATTCAATATAATTAGCTCCCGGTACAGCAATTAAACCAACCTAACCCAACAATTTAACAACACCAGAAATAAGCTTCACGTGCACAACTTAATCCTTTGGTTTTTAGACGTAATCAAATTAGGATCCCTTGGTTTAAGTTGGTTAGACTTGGTTTAATTATCAACAACACATCACAGCAACACGACGACATCGACACGAGAAGAAGGGCAACTGTTACCTTTCTCGGCGACTTTCCTCGATGGCTTAGAACGACGGCTCGAACGGCGTAGACAGCGGCTCGGTGGGACAGATCTCTCCAGTGAACAAAGTGAATTGACGGTGAATAGTGACTACGATGACGGCTGCGTCTTAGGGTTTTGGTTTTATGCCGCTGACCAACCTCCTCCCAGAGAATACTTACATGAGTTTATATATGTATCCCACATACCCGACATCACCTTCGTCATTTCATTAATTAGAGTGCTATGACCGGTGAAATATCTGTAAACAAAGAGAACGTACAAAATTTTCATAATGTCAATTAGGATTGCTCTCATGCAGTGAAGAATATATAACTTTGTTCCAAAATAAAAACTAGCAAAGATAACATCCACACTATTCAGAAGAATCACTAGCACATAAACAACAACAACTAAGCCAATGGAACCAATACAAGTAGCTACTCCATTTAAGCGCAGCTGGTTCAATTCGGTAAAAGATTAGCTCGATATGTGAAATTAAAAGATTCTATTAGCAATGATCTAAGAAATCAACCTGCAAGGGAGTTTCTTCACCATTGTGTTCAGAAACCCCCATTCAGGGTTGACTCCAACACCAATACCTTTAACATACATATCACACAAATGAAAGAGTAACTATCTCCTAAAGATTAGTTCTCATATGGAACAAGAAAATTTTGGGAAGAATCTTACCAGCATAACATCATTTCCATCTGCCACTTTACAACCAGACATAAGGAATGAATAGTTATTAACCTAACAAGAAAAGAGAAGTCGAGTGTTAAGACTTCTACCAAAAAGAAACGAGAAAATCAGCAATTTCGCTGTGACAGGAAACAAGTGGAACTGTTCACTTGGTCTATTACTCTAACATTGAGCAACATCCGAAGAAAAACAACATCCCATTCTTATTGCTCTACGAAATCAATCTCTTTCACCCTGCAAATTTAAGTAACAGTCATTATAAATCTTGGTGAACAGTAATATATAATTTAAGATTAAAGTTAGTTTAATATTCATTAGTTTGAACGCAAGCAACGAATTTTCCAAAACAGAGATGAGACATTTTTATAGGAACCACAGGACTGTCAAAAAGGTAATTTAGATTACCTCATGTCATGCACCACCATCCATCCATTATTTATTTATAAACTCATCATAAGAAGAATCTAAACCGAGATAAGACATTTGTATAGGCAACACGAGACCGTTAAAAGAGGTAATTTAGATTACCTCATCATGCACTTATATAGGCAACATCAGAAAAACTTTTACAAGGTACACGGGACTAGGCAATACAATTTACCCATTTCTTATTCATATACTCATCATAAGAAGAGTCTAATATAGGCAACACATGACTGTCAAACAGGTAATTTAGATTACCTCATGTCACGCACCACCATCTAAATTACCTCATGTCATGCACCACCATCTACCCATTACTTATTCATAAACTAATCATAAGAAGAATTTAAACCGAACCGAGATATTTGTATAAGCAACACGAGACTGTTAAAAGAAGTAATTTAGAATACCTCATCTATGCGCTACTAAACATACTTATAAATTGGTGAGCAAAAACAAGATATGATAGAATATGTGAATATTCTGTTGGTTTTTGATAAGATTGTTCTGTTTATATCTTGTTGTAACAGTCCTAGTTTTGCGTAGATATTTTCCTTATCTGATGTAACTAATCTGGCTATATAAAGCCTTGTACTTTGTTCATGAGTTGATAAGAAAACACTTCAACTTTCATGGTATCAGAGCAAGGAATCTGATCCTTCTTTTCTTCTCGATCCATCTTTCATCTCTTTTTCTCATCTTTCTTCTTTTCCTTTTCTTCTTCTCCTCTCATGGCGGCTCCAACTACCAATTCTGCAGAGAGATGCTTTGGTGTTACCAACATCAAACACCACATACCTGTTATTCTTGATCTCGATGCTCATAATTATGACGCCTGGCGTGAGCTGCTTCTCACCCATTGTATGACGTTCGATGTCTCCGGTCATCTTGATGGTACAGTGGTCCCTACCGGCGCTAACGACACAACCTGGCTGAAACGCGATGGCTTAGTCAAACTCTGGCTCTACGGCACCATGACTGAAACCCTCTTTCGCTCCTGTTTCAAGACTGGTGGCACGTCCCGTGATATCTGGCTCCGTGTTGAAAACGAGTTTCGAAACAATAAAGAAGCACGTGCAATCGAACTCGATAATGAATTACGCACCATGGAGATTGGTGACTTGTCTATCCATGATTACTGTCAGAAGATGAAATCTCTCTCCGATCTACTTGCTAATGTTGATGCAGCCGTCCCTGAGCGCACTCTTGTCATGTACATCGTCAACGGGTTGAATGAAAAGTTTGATAACATAATAAATGTTATCAAACACAAAGAACCTTTTCCCACTTACACCGCTGCTAAGTCCATGCTTGAGTGGGAAGAAAAACGCATCAAGAAGCCGCACCGCGCCACTGCCACTCACACCGATACCGCCTCCTCTTCAACTGCTCTCACGGCATCATCTCAGCCGCCTGATTCTTCACAACGTCAATCTCAGGGAAAACCACGTGGAGGCTACAACAACAACAATTACAGAGGCAATCGAAACAACAATTACAGGGGCAACAATAACCGAGGCAGAGGTGGAAGAAACAATTTTTCCTACAATAACAATTACCGCAACAACAGTTGGCCGCCGCAGCCTTTCTGGCCATCTCCTCCACCTTCCTGGCCTCAGCAGTATCCGTCCTGGCCCTATCAGCAAGCTGCTCGTCCTGCCCCTGCACAACAAGCACATCTAGTTGAGTTTTCACAACTTCCGCAAGCGTACACATCGGACACCTTACCTGATGCCTCAGCCTCTGATTGGTACATGGATTCTGGTGCCTCTACTCACCTCACACCATCTGCAGGTAATCTCAACTCTAATCTTAATCGTAGCACCAATCAGCTAGTAGTTGTAGGTAACGGTACTTCCATCCCTGCTCTTTCTATTGGCTCCACCAAATTTCTCTCAAAAACTCGACCTCTTTCTCTAAATAATGTCCTTGTTACACCTAAAATTGTCAAAAACTTGGTTTCTGTTCGACAATTTACAAAGGACAATTGGTGTTCAGTTGAATTTGATCCTTTCGGTTTTTCTGTAAAGGATCTTCCAACCAGGGAAATTCTGCTCCGCTGTGATAGCTCTGGTGACCTCTACTCTCTTCCAGCCTCACTCAATAAACCACAAGCTGCTCATTCGGCCCTTCTTGCTGCAACTCCTCATCTTTGGCACAAGAGGCTTGGCCATATCAATAATGTTTCGCTTAATTCAATCATTTCTTCAAACTCAGTTTCTTGTAATAAGGGCTCTGTCCCCATTTCTTGTGAACCATGCCGTTTAGGCAAAGCAATAAAGCAACCTTTCTTTGCTTCTCAATCTCGAGTTGATCACCCATTTGATCTTATTCACTCTGACTTGTGGACATCTCCTGTCCCTAGCTTAAGTGGCATTCGCTACTATGTTCTTTTCCTGGATAGTTTCTCTCATTACCTTTGGGTCTATCCACTCCGTCGCAAAAGTGAAGTTTTCTCCAAGTTTCTTCACTTCTCTGCCTACATTGCAACTCAATTTAACGCCAAAATAAAACAATTTCAATGCGACAATGGCCGTGAGTTCAACAATGACCAGTTTCATACTTTTTTCTCAACAAATGGCATCGTGGTTCGATTCTCCTGTCCTCACACCTCTCAGCAAAATGGAAAATCTGAGAGGATGATTAGAACCATCAATAACTCCATTCGCTCTCTACTTTTTCAAGCTCGACTATCTCCATCTTTTTGGGTTGAGGCTCTCCATGTTGCAGCTCATCTTCTAAACATCACACCCTCGAAAGCTGTCAACAATCAGGTTCCATACACTCTCTTGTTTCAGCAGAGACCGAGCTACGACCATTTACGAGTTTTCGGTTGTCTCTGCTTCCCAAACTTAAATCATTCGAACCTCTCGAAACTTTCCCCTCGATCCCTCCGTGTCTATTTCTTGGGTATCCTTCAAATCATCGCGGATATCGGTGTATGGACTTGAAATCAAAGAAAATCATCATCTCCCGTCATGTATTCTTTGACGAAGACAAATTCCCAGCGGCGGCGCCCACTGTGCCTCCGACCACTTACCTGTTTCTCGATGATGATGATGCCACATCCTCACAATTTCGATCCATTCTCCAAAGCCCATTTCCGGCCCAACCAAATACAAATCCTGTCACTCAGCCCAGACCTACAACCAGGCCCACACGCCCTGATCCTCTTTTTCGTGCTCCTGCAACAATCCAAACACGATCAAAATCAGGCATCACCAAACCAAAAACGATCATCTCTCTCAACACCACCACCAAATCGCCCATCCCCACAAGCTATCTTAGAGCTTTAGCTGATCCAAACTGGAATCCTGCAATGAATGCTGAAAATGGTGCTATGCTTAAGACTAAGTCGTGGGATTTGGTGCCCCGTCCACCCAATACAAATATTGTTCGATCAATGTGGCTCTTCAAACACAAATATGATGCTAATGGTGTTTTGTCTCGCCACAAGGCTCGTTTAGTTGCCAATGGTAAATCGCAGGAACAGGGGGTGGATTTCTCAGAAACATTCAGTCATGTCGTTAAACCAGCAACGATTCGGACAGTTCTCAATGTTGGTGTCTCTCTCGATTGGCCTATTCATCAACTTGATGTTCAGAATGCATTCCTCCAGGGCGATCTTGAAGAAACAGTCTATATGCATCAGCCCCCTGGCTTTGTAGATCCTCGCCGTCCTGATTATGTTTGTAAGCTCAACAAAGCTATTTACGGGCTCAAACAGGCTCCTCGTGCCTGGAATTCGCGATTTACAAAGTTTATTACGAGTTTGGGGTTTGTGAGTAGCAAAGCAGATTCATCTCTTTTCATCTTTCATCATCAAGGTGCTTTTGCCTATCTCCTTCTTTATGTCGACGACATAATTTTGACAGCATCAACCTCTTCTCTTCTCGATCGGGTGAAATCGAAGCTCAAATCCGAATTTTCGATGACTGATCTCGGCCGCCTGAGGCATTTTCTGGGAATTAAAGCTGACTTCAATGAAAAAAGTCTCTTTCTTTCTCAATCTCTCTATGCTCAGGAAATTATTGACAGAGCAGGAATGATCGATTGCAAGCCCATTGCCACACCCGTCGACCTTAAATCCAAGCTTTCTGTCTCTGCTGGTGAGCCGGTGTCTGACCCGACGTTCTATCGAAGCTTAGCCGGTGCTCTACAATATCTCACCTTCACAAGACCTGACATTTCCTATGCGGTTCACCAAATTTGCCTCTATATGCACGATCCTCACCAACTTCATCTTCAAGCCCTACGACGCATCATTCGCTATGTCAAAGGCACTCTTACACACGGTCTTCAGCTGGTTAAAGGACATCTCGATGATCTCACGGCTTACACGGATGCAGATTGGGCTGGCTGTCCTGACACGAGACGTTCCACTTCTGGTTTCTGCATATTTCTCGGGTCCAATCTTGTTTCTTGGTCTGCTAAAAGACAACCTACGGTATCTCGATCCAGCGCAGAGGCAGAGTACAAAGGCGTTGCCAATGCCGTTGCTGAGCTCACCTGGCTCCGCAATCTAATGCTCGAACTTCATCGCCCTATACACAAGGCATCCATCGTTTATTGTGACAACATCAGCTCTGTCTACCTCTCTACTAATCCAGTGAAGCATCAAAGAACAAAACACATTGAACTCGACATTCACTGTGTTCGAGAAAAAGTGGCTATTGGCCAAGTTCGGGTGCTTCATGTTCCTTCTTCCCTACAATACGCAGATATTTTTACCAAAGGTCTCCCCACGTCGCTACACTCTGAATTTCGAACCAGTCTCACCGTTCGGAGACCCGACGATTCGACTGCGGGAGGGTGATAGAATATGTGAATATTCTGTTGGTTTTTGATAAGATTGTTCTGTTTATATCTTGTTGTAACAGTCCTAGTTTTGCGTAGATATTTTCCTTATCTGATGTAACTAATCTGGCTATATAAAGCTTTGTACTTTGTTCATGAGTTGATAAGAAAACACTTCAACTTTCAATCAGTGTAGTAAAACGAAAATGCAGACAAAACAAAAAATTGAATGAAATAACTATCCCTAAAGTAAACTTAAAAAAACTGAAACACAAGAAAAAAAATACTTGTGAGTTTCAAGAGAAAAGCTAACTTGTATGTTTCAACTTAACGAACTAAACGAAATAAGAATCTGGAAAAGAAAAAAACCAGTACTATATACTTATAATTAAAAACCAAAGTCGGTCATCCACAATTTAAATTCTATATCATGAAATTTATATTGAGGAAGTAATAAGAGAAAAAGAAATATGCAATCAAATATTTAAGATACCATGCATAAAGAAAGTAACGAAAATTGGATGCAATGAAATATGTTACGTACATGTAGATAGGATTCGAAGATGTAATTGAAATGAGAACGGGCCTAATCAGGCTGGGTCTAAATGAGATGAGTCCATGTAGTTAGTCTCCAAAACGCAGCGTTTCAAGACTTCCGATTTGGAGATGCTAAAAACAACCCCTAATTTTTGTCTGTTGTTCTCTGTACTCTCTCCTTGTTCAACTCCTTCAAAAGCTTTTTGTATAATCCTTCGTCCATGGCGCACGGAGGTTATGCCAAGAGAAGGGTCTCGGAACCAAAGCAGACGGCCGGAAGTAGCAGTCGAAGGTCCAAAGTATTGCGTGTGGAGAAGAAACCTAAGAATGTCTCCATCAAGAATCAGATGCGTTCCGTTGAACGCTTTCTTCGTAAAGTCAGCTCCTTTTCTCTCTTTTATTAGGGTTTTATCCTCGAATCTCTCTTAAATTTCCATCCTTTTCTAGTATGATATTGGCGATTCTGTCATAGCTTATCTGGTGTATGTTCTATGTTAGAGCTCTAAGGGTTATAATGATATGTGTCTGAGTTGTGTTCTTTTTGAGAATCTGATCATATGGGCAGTCATATCTGCTCAATTAGAAGCAACCCTTATGAGAAGTTCGAATGTTGATGTATTGATACTTTGTAGGATTTACCACCTGAAGTAAGAGAGTCTCTAGTAGAGAAGTTGGAAGATTTGAAGAAGCAGCAAGACGCTCATGCCCGTCTTGCTGTTGAACGTAAAATTTTCCTCAGGAACAGAAAGATCAAGTTCTTTGGTAAGGGGCTTTTTACCCTACGGTTCTAGTATTTGTCATGATTTAGTTCCTGAAATATTAGAGCTTTTTTGTTCTTGAATAGAGCGGAGAAAGATCGAAAGAAGCATTAGACGTCTTGAGAAGCTACAACGTACTTCATCTGCCCATGTGGGAGACGCAGATATCGCTGAGCAACTGAATAAACTCAAAGAAGATCTTGAATATGTTCGGGTAATTAACTTCTTTACACTGCCTCCTACTTTTACTATTTCTCACCCTTCTGCTTCTTATATTAAAGTTCTTTAGTTAAGATTTAGAATGAGCTTAGTTGAAAATGTCTCTTTTTTACATGTAACATCGCAGTTCTACCCCAAAAATGAGAAGTATGTATCTCTATTTACTGGAGATGAGGATTCAGAAGTAGTTGAGAAGAGAGGTAAACTGAGGAAGCAGATCAAAGCCAATATTATTGTTGCTGCTGCTAGTGGGAAAGAGTTAGAAGGTAAACACATGATATGTAGAGATGCTTATTTTTATATGTTTTCGCTGGAACTATTAAGTATTGTAGCTAATAAATGATGATCTATGTTTTATGACTGTGAACAAACAGAGACAGGCAGTGAAGATGATGGTCTTCTGGACCTTAGTGATGATGACTTCTTTGATAAAGGGAGTTCAAGCGATGAAGCAGATGCAGATGATGAATTGACCGATAAAAGCGCAAAGTAAGCCTAGTTATTGTGGAATACTTTCTTTTAGACGTCAATACTTTTAATTGAACCGTACTGATAAAGAGAACATCTGACTATATTTCTTAGGGAGGCTGCTTCTAGTGCTTCTGGTAAAGCAACTTCTGGCATGTCTAGTGATGAACGTAATCAGGTATGATGAATGGTGATGCCACTTGTTACCAAAGACATCAACAAACTCCGATTTACATGTTTGAATGTTTTAAAATCCTTGTAGAAGCAAAACTCTGCTAGGGCTTTAATGCCGCCACCACAAGCGAGGTTTGAACCAAATTCTAGGAAGAATTCATATGTACAGAGGAATGAGATGCCATCATCCTCGAGAAACACTTCAAACAGAAGAAGTGAGTCCTCATATAATACTGCCAGGGCTGCTGCGGCAAGTTCATATAGCAGTCAGAGTAGCAACTTGAGCTCCAATTCTGATGCCCATAAACCCAAAAGGAAGAGACGGCCTAAGAAGAAGAAGCAACAGGTCAGTTTTCTCACCTACAAGTTAAATTGTAGGAAAAAGATCTCATCAAAGATTGTGTAACCATAATGTTTGATTCTTCTCTTTGCTGTTTTTGCAGTGATCGGGTTCTCAGCTTCTCCAAACACACACACACTAGAAACTCTTACCAGTCCGTCGCTTGCTGCAATGGTCTCGCTACTGCGATCTAATGCATATAAATATATTTATATATATTTTGATGTGGTCATGGGATTAATTCAGAGAGATGTGTCTGTTACTTATGGCGTTTGAGATGATACCCTAAAAACTTCTATAAACTCCCTTTTGAATCTTTCTTGGCTTCTACTTACAGAATTGAGTCACTTGAGTTGACCATATAGATAGAGGTCTTCTCTCGAATCAGTTTTTTTTTTTTTCTCAGTTAGGAACTTGTCTTTTTAGAATGTTTTGAAACCCCGATTGTACGAATTAAGTGTTTTTGATAAAAACAAAGATTTGATTCCATATATATGTTGCAAGTCATGTGACCAAAAAAGTAATAATCAAATCTTCTTCGAAATCCTAAAATTTACAATTACTCTTTAGAAATGAGAATGGATATTTGAGTGCACAAAATAAATTAAGACACGGATTGTTTATTAAGGTTTTGTTCCAATCTACACCTTTAAGATCATGTCCAAAAACAAATTAACTCAAAACATAAAGCAATTACACACCATCTCAATAAACATAAATTAAGTGCTCAATTCTATTACATGGACTAATTAGAGCTAAAGCTCTACCAAAGTATAGACTTATTTTTACCAAACTTTTAAAAAAATTTAGATTTTTTCTAATATTTTCTGTACATATATTTGTTGTTATAGACTATTAACATTAATTGAAAAAAAGAAGAAGAAATGATTAATATAGCAAATTAGACATTTGCTGCAACTTATTAAATTATTTTAAAGAATTATGATAATTGAATATATGTTATATTGCACTGATCATAATCTAAAATCTAATTAATAAATGAATCAATTCGTTGACAGAAAGAAAAAAAAAATTCTTTGTTAACATTAAAACCAAAATAATAATAATTCAATTCGTGCTTTTGAATAATTAATGGCTGAAAAAAAACAGAAGTAAATGTTAGAAGAAAAACCCAAAAATTTAATGCTCCTGAATCGTGTTTGAAGGACGAGCCACCAAGTGACGCAGTTGAAAACTCAAGAATCCCCTCGGACAAGAGATCCAGTGATGTCTGAGAAGATTCATTCAACACAGAGACTAAACTGAAAAAATACCCCCCAAATTAGATTATTGATGGAATCAAATTTCAGGTGGCTATTGTTTACCATTTTGATCTCTCTGACATTTTCGGGTTTTGTTCTTCACCATGAAGTTCTCGCCGAAAGTGTTAAGCCTGATGAAGCTAAACACCTTAGAGACGAGGTAAAATTCCTCAACAGATCTGGATTTCGATTCTGTTTTTACTTTTAGTCATCGATTGCTTTATCAGTTATCCCCAAATTGAGTATTAGAGCAATTTAGTTTTCTGGGACACTTGAAGTCTTGATCTTTGGATGTTGTAATTACTCTTTGATGTTGATTATGTCGTAAAGGTCAGTTCTTTAGCCTTTTGAGAAGAACATTTAGTAATTTTGCACAATAACTAGCTGAGATCACTTGGTTTGGTGGTGGTTTATCTCCTTTCATAATTACTTAATTTGATGGCTCTATTTTTAACATTGAGTGTAGGTACGTGGAATGTTTTATCATGCTTTTGATGGATATATGAACAATGCGTTTCCGCTCGATGAATTGAGACCATTATCCTGCCAAGGAGAAGATACTCTTGGAGGCTATGCGTTGACCCTGGTAAACTACTTTAATATTTAATGTTCGCTTGTTTAAGGCTCTGTGTTACGTTAAACCTTGACATGATTTTGGTGGCATTTGTGTAGATTGACTCGTTGGATACATTAGCTTTACTTGGTGACCGAGAGCGCTTCACTTCTTCTGTTGAATGGATTGGTAAAAATCTTCAGTTTAATATAGTGAGTAATAATTGGTTTTGGTTTATCTAGCAAGACCAAGTTCTAAGTGTTATTTTCTCAAGTACTCTTTTCAGCTTTTTCTATGTAAGTCATTACCTGGCAGTGAAATTGATGCACTGATATATGTCTATTTAACTGCAGAATAAAACTGTCTCTGTGTTCGAGACAACTATTCGAGTCCTTGGGGGTTTACTTTCTGCTCATCTGATTGCAAGTGATTATGCAACGGTACTTTTCTTCTGCTTAGCTATTTCTTTTGTCATGATTCTCATCTTATACTAGGGTATTTGTACATTCTCAGCTAGAAAGCAAAAAAAAATTTGCAACTAATCTTACGACTATTTGTCTACTTAAGCTTAAAGTAGCTAGGATTTATGTGAACTTATTGTGAAACTAATCTTATAATGCCTGCCTCTCATAATTTTCTTATTGGACTACTAAATACTTAAAATCTCCTTAAGTGGTTTTGGCTGTTTGCCATGTAAACTTGAATTGAGTCTAATCTGATGACAGGGCATGAGAATTCCATCTTACGACAATGAGTTACTGGTCTTATCTGAGGATTTGGCCCGGAGAATGCTTCCTGCATTCGATACACCGACTGGTATGCTCTTCTAGTTATCACTCGTTATTAAGCCGGCGTGCATATGAATATGTGAAAATGGGGAATTGCCTTGTCATATCCTTCTTCATTTCTTTCTACAGGAATCCCATTTGGATCTGTGAATTTGATGTACGGTGTTGACAAACATGAAAGCAAGGTAAAACATCTTCTTATTCCTTCTTACATTATTAATTCATTGATTTGTGCTTTTGGCGAAGCGAAACTAAACTTAGTTTTCCCAACCTTGCCTGTTCTCTCAAAGAGTACAGAGTGTTGAGATCGGACTGCTCTTCAGCTTACCGATCTTATCTTTTGATCCATATATAAAATTGCATCTTTGTTTTTGGTTGTTCAGATAACATCAA
The DNA here is from genome assembly GCA_004349715.1 of Crucihimalaya himalaica. NCBI lineage: Eukaryota > Viridiplantae > Streptophyta > Magnoliopsida > Brassicales > Brassicaceae > Crucihimalaya > Crucihimalaya himalaica. Next base: position 285,844 of record SMJT01000067.1, read on the forward strand.
CTGCGGGTGGTGGTACTTTGTCTTTAGAGTTTGGCGTGCTTAGTCGTTTAACAAATGATCCTGGTGAGTGAAGCTATGAGCTTTGGTCATTCATATCTAATCATAAATCAGTTTAATCACTGAGAAATAACTCTCTTTATTCTCCCATCATATCATTTCGATTTCCAAGATATGTAATGTTGATTTTTATAGTTTGTTTTATTTTACGTTCTCTTACATGGTGGTCCAACTTTGTTAAAATTGAAGTTTTCGAACAAGTTGCAAAAAATGCGGTGAGGGGACTATGGGCACGTCGTTCAAATCTCGACTTGGTTGGTGCTCACATCAATGTCTTTACAGGTGAATGGACACAGAAGGTAACACCTATTTTCGTCCATGAACTGACAAAAAAGGGCTTCTGTATTTGTCAGAAAAACTGCGTTTTTAGCATACTTCAGTTAACAAATTAAGGCTCTTATTCATTTTGAGGAACTTTGCTTAAAAAAAAATAGTTAGCCATTTTTGTGTCACCCAAACTCTGAATCGTAGTGTCTACTTGGCAGGATGCTGGTATAGGAACAAGCATTGATTCCTTCTATGAGTATCTCCTCAAGGTTAGTAAGTGTAGCCCTTGACAAGATAATTTAAATTATTGTGATATAATGCCAAGTTCTAGAAAGTCAGAAACCAATATACTTAGTTTCTGTTCTTCAACCTTGCATAAAATTTGAGCAGCACTGAGATTTTGCTAGCTTTTTATTTATTTATTTGAGTTGACAATTTCAGGCTTATATACTATTTGGGGATGAAGAATATTTATACATATTTCAAGAAGCTTACAGGTCTGCAATGCAGTACCTTCACAAGGATCCCTGGTAAGCTTTCTGAATCTTTTGCTGTTTAGAAACGTGAACAAGCAAATCCTTTGTTTGGACTTATTGTTTTTTCTAGTTTTGTCGTAGGTATGTAGAAGTCAATATGGATTCTGCAGCTATTGTCTGGCCAGTATTCAACAGCCTCCAAGCTTTCTGGCCAGGACTTCAGGTAAATAGTGATTGTATGTTTGAACAAATTGCTAATATAGTCAGGCTGGAAAATTAAATGTTTTCTATCTATGTTTCTCTCTCAAAAGGTTTTAGCTGGAGATGTTGATCCGGCAATTAGAACTCACACTGCCTTCTTTAGCGTCTGGAAACGATATGGTTTCACCCCTGAGGGTTTTAATCTTGCTACACTTAGTGTTCAGGTACTCCCATCTTAATTTCAATGTTTTGGTGATCACATATCCTTTATTAAGTTTCATTGTCTGATGGCACTATGATGTTACAACTTCGTTGCTATTCTTCATTTTCCTTACAGTATGGGCAAAAGAGTTATCCACTAAGGCCGGAATTAATTGAGAGCACATATTGGTTGTACAAAGCTACCAGAGATCCCAGGTCACCAATTTACTTAGTTAGCTTTTATCAGTTCCTTTCCCAAAGATGATTACACTACTGAATTGCAATACAAATTGCTCGTCGACAGGTATCTTGATGCAGGACGTGACTTTGTGGCTAGTTTGCAATACGGGGCAAAATGTCCTTGCGGGTATTGTCACATCACAGATGTAGAACTTCATAAACAAGAAGATCACATGGAGAGCTTCTTCCTCGCAGAAACAGTATAAAAATTAAAAAAAAAACTGTGTTTCTCAACATGCATTTACTTGCTTACCTAAAGCCTTGACTTGTTTTTGCATTTCACAAATATTTCAGGTAAAGTACTTATGGCTACTCTTTGACTTAGCTGTTGACTCAGATAACCTCGTCGACAATGGCCCTTACAAGTACGAATATCTTGACCACACTACCTCTTGATCTTCACAATCACTGCAACATTTTACTAATCTTGTTAATGTACTTAATCTCAGGTACATCTTTAGCACTGAAGGTCATTTATTACCACTAACACCGCAAATATCTCTAGCTCGAGAACATTGCTCGTACCTTGGCGGATATTGTTCAAGCAATTCCACAAAACCAGAACAAGAAGTCCTTGAAGAAGAGAGTAATAATGATGATCGCAGTAACATCTATCCTTACCACGAATCTATTCCAATTACCGGTTTGATTAAGGTCAGTATAAAAAAAGATTGTATCTTTCTTTCTTTCGGAATTCCTACCAACAATTGCAACAAAGTCAGATACTTTAGGGTTTTGGAAACCTTCTTCTTGTTTGGGTTTTGTAGGGTTTATGCTTAGGACTAACACATGCTCAGAAATACGGTTTGTCTTATGTTCTACCGGAGAAGACAGATCGTGAAGATGTTAATCAAGCTAAACCGGTAAGTACAAGCAGTTCGAGTGTGCTGATATCGGATACAGTGGAAAAGAAACCACAGGTTGATGAAGAAGGATTTAGTTCTCAACCTGAACCAATTATGACTATCTCTGGTGGTAGTAACAACGACCAAACCGGTCAAGAGCTAACTTTATTAGAGTCAGCAGAAACTGATGATCGAAGACTATACTCTTCTTAGCTATCTCCCATTTATTTATATCATTCAAAAAGAAGATTTACAAACACTTTATTTAGGAGAATACATATATAGATTTAATATTTGATTATCCGATCTCATCATGAGACTTGCTGTGAATCCATAGACAATGTTCATGCTCCGAAAGGTGTTCGATAATGATAGTAAAAGATGTCTATGTGTGTCGCAGATCCACAGGTATGTGGAGATGAAAGCTATCTTTTTGTTATAGTCTTTATAGATTTGATTATTGAGTCAATTAGGATTAAGTGTCGGTAAAGTTCTCGACTTTAAAAACACAAAGAAAAGCTCTTCACTTTATTATGATCTTCTTGCATCAAAAGCATTAGGTTTGAATGTAAACAAATGTTGGAGCGCAAAGGGAAGTTTCCTCAAGAAACCCAATTCAATGAACCTATACCATTTTTGAAAAATAGACTCTGATTCCAAGTTTCTTAAAGATAATATTTATTCCTTGAGATTATTTTAAGTTTTAAAACTGCTAGTGGAGACAAATTAGCACAGTTGGGTAGATTTACTTGCTGAAGGTGTGGGGGACCAAAGTTACAGTAGGAATCAAACTAACAACAAAAGATAATATAAACATTTACAAAGCCCCAAAAGTATTCTCACTGCTCGATTAGATTTCTTATTTCTTTAATATCTCTCTCTCTCTCTCTCTCTCTCTCTCTCTCTCTCTCTCTCTCTCTCTTGGTGATTAAACATCTATAATCTATGTTTAAAGACTCTAGAATCCAATGAAGTTGCTTAAAAGCTGTCTTTATTTGTGCCCTAAACCAGCTTTGGTTTACTGATTTGTCTTTGTTATTTGTTCATCTGCAAGTTAGGTTTATATCCACTGTTTGGTAAATTTTTGATTTGGTTGTATTTTGCAGAAGTTGTTAAACACAGATCTTAATTTGAAGAGAAACAGAACAGAAAAATGAGTAATAACATTAAAACATCAAATCTGTTCGATAAGAACATTACAAAAAGCACAAACATAATGTTCAGATCAGATCTTTCTAACACCACAAAACTTTTTTCCTTTAATGGAGACAGAGTTACAGCTAAAGTTTAGATTTAGATCTTTCTCACACTTATGCTTAAAGACCATTTTAAGCATCTCTATGTTACATTTGTTACACAATCAACAGCACCACAAGAAGAGTAGTTTTTTCACCGATAAGGTATTCACAGGTATGTTTGTCGAAAACCCAAGCAGTTTCAGACCTTTTTTCCTCTGTTTCAAGAAACAGAACAAAAAACTCTGTTTTTGAATCTTTCTCTTTGATCTTTGTTTCTCATTAGGTTTGTTAAACACCACAACCTAAACCTTTAACTTCTGATCCTTTCATGATCCTTAACCTCTTACAAGACGAGACAAACATCCTGAAACAACAACAACAAAATCACCATAAGTACATAATCAAGATTGTGTCATAAGTTACTGATTTGAGAGATGAATGAAGATTTTGACTTACTCCCAAGGTACATCACCAACAAGCATCCAATCACCATCTTTGTCTTCATAAGTAGGCACAAAGTCTGAGCCTTTATATCCTTCTCTCTCGAAATATTCTCCCACAGAGAATTTGAACATGTTTTCAAGTGATTTCATCAACTCTGGATATTTCTTATACACCGTTAGATCTATCTTCCTCAGATATGGAGCACCATCCATACTCACTTTCACATAGTTTCCTTGACCTTCAGATTCATTCTTCTTAGTCTGAATACTGTTCTTTCTGTAAGATCTAACTGGTGGCCATCCAACAATCTGAGCCCTGAAATATAAAGGTTATTAATTAGATTTCCAAATCAATACCCATTTTCAGACAAGTTTTCTTGTATTTGATTCAAAAGACACTTACTTTGGAGGAGAAGCTGTTTCAGTTTTTCCAGTGGATTCAATCTCTTTCTTAGTATCATCAGGTAATGCCCTTTTGTTGCTTTTTCCGCAAGAAACCGTTTCTTCTGTCCCTGGTAATCCCAATCTCAGCTCTGTCGCCTTTAAGTTAACAAGCTCATCATAATCACCAACTTTTTCCATTTCTTCTTCAAAGAAAGAAACTGTGTTTTTGTGTTCTTGTGGTTGTCTAAAAAGAGAGAGAAAGACTTGTTGATGAGATAAGAGGCTTTGTGAAGAAGAGTGTTTTATAGGAATTGAAAGTCACTTTATTGGTAATTTAGAAAAAAAGTGATTAACTTGAATTAAGGACAAAGGCAAAAGCTAAAGCTGTCGGGTAGTAAACAGTAGCAGCAACTTTGAGGCAAAGTGTGTCCCATCATTTTGGGGACATTTGTGGGACACTTTCATCTTCAATACAAAAAGATACTTTCTTTGATCTTAATGGACAGTCCAGATTCATTTCTCTGTAACCCTATTTCAAGGAAGTGGGGTTGAGTATGGTACACTCATGTGCAGAATATTATAACCCTTTTCTTTTGTTCATGCATTGAGTTTTGTAGGGTAAGCATTACATGTGGTCTGCCATATGCATATGTCACCTCTTTAGCTCTCTCTCTCTTTCTCTCTTAAAGCCAAGAACTTACTCTTTCATCTATTTGTGGTTCTTGTTAAATCAAGATTTGATCATCCTAGTCAATTGAGTTGAAACTCTAGCTGTCTAAAGTCAAACCACATTTAAAAAGTCAAACACATTTATAGTTTTTTTTTTACAAGATTTTGAGTTCATTGAGTTTTTTTACTAGTCATGAAAAATTCTCAACTTAATTTGTCTCTCTGTCTCTATGAAACTTCTAATGATCTTCATATATACGAATCCAGAAACAAACTGACAATAGATCTTACCAAAAGGTTTTGTCTTTAGACAGTTCATCATCTATGGGGTCTTATGTTTTGATAGCTCTCTGTCTTTGTTTCGTGTTACAGCAAGGCAGTTTATGTACTTTGCATGGTTTAGTGACCCAAACTAAACCAAACCTAATAAACTTCTTGCTGGACCGGATTTGAAAACCTATGACCAAGACTGTTTATTTTTATCATGTGCGAGTGGTGCATCAGAATAGAGCCTCAATTTTCTTTTGTCCCTGTAGAGAAAGAGTATCGAATATACAGTATAACTCGTTTTTTTTGCATATGACCTCCTAATAGTCTAAAGGAACTAAGAAACCTTCTTGAGTATGATTTATGGATTACGACATTTGGGAAGTGAACATTTTGGATATTGTTGGTTTTTTTTTGAGAATGTGCCTCAAAAAGGAGAATTAAAAAGGTAGTGTGATAGTTATTGTTACACGTTAGACGACAAGACTTTGGGTTCGATTTGAAATGTGACACAATGGTTTCATTGTGTGGTGTTTAAGATTTTATGTTCATCACGACCCACTGCCACTAGCTAGAAATTAAATACCGAAAATGAGATGTATCTAAACAACAAACCGGTTCATGATATTGTTACCGGTTCGGTTATGTGATCATAATTGCATAATTCATTTTCTTGGTGGATAATACATATCTATATATGTATATGGAACCTACATAAATGTGAAAAGGTTTAATTAGCCTATATGGCTATATATATGATGTTGAATTGATCCAACCGTTCGATCCACTTAATTGTATAAAATAGATACACACATCATAAGTTAGTAGGTCGGCAATATGAAGCTAATATTATTCGAATTAAATTACATCACATGCACAATGCTCATTTGCTATAACCTAACCCAACATTGCCACCAATTTCCAGATATATATCTCTCTTCTTTTTTTTTCTTCTTTATCTTTGTTAATGATATTAGAACCTATAATTCGTTTTTGTTTCCGGAAGTATATAGCTGTTTTCTCACCTTTGCTGAAGTACATAGATTCTTAATAGAAACAGCTTATGTCCGGCCGACCAATATACAAAATTACAAACAAATAATTTAAAAACAAATGCACTTTGTAATCTAGTAGTTGTTACTAGTGTCGTTGTTGTAAATATAATCCGAATTGCTGTAGAAGAAAATTTCAGAAGAGCTATTTTTTTTTTTTTTACAAACTATACAAAGTCGATTTTTTAAATATGTAACTGAAGCATTCGAACGTAATCTTTAATCACTTTTAATTACTTAAAAAAATTATGTGTATAAATTGAGTTCTTTATCAAAACTCCTTATTACTATTTGTTTTTAATAAACCATGAGAGTTCTAGACTTTTGGTTCATAATCTCCCCCAATATCCAAAATTAGCTTTTAGATATTATGAGAATAACCTTCCATACCCGGGACACAGAAAAACCAACACCTTCGTACTACCACTAAATCACCACCCTATATATTTTAACACATAAAAATATGCAAATGTTTACAGAGAGCTTTAAAACAGGTTGAGACAGTCATGTATTCTTCGTGCATGAGTTGATGTAATGTATCTAGCCCTGGGCATAATAAACCGAAAGCGAATACCTGACCGAACTGAATCAAAATTTTCGGGTTCGGTCCAACCAAATACATGAATGGGTCCAGCAATATTTTGAATTCAGATATCGGTTCGGTTCGGGTATTACCCGATACCCGAACATTTACTAAATATAACCGAATTGTTATACCCTATTACAACCTAAATATCCATATGTAACCAAATATATCTGAATTACTCGAATAGTTACTAAATATACCCGAATTTATATACTCTATTACAACCAAATTACCCGAATAGTTACTAAATATACTCGAATTACCCGATACCCGAATTTATAAGTTTTTTTGGAGTTATTTGGTTACATATGGGTACAAATACCCGAACCGAAACCGAAACCAAAATGTTTTGGTTTTTTTCGGGTCTGACGAAAATTATAGGAACCGATCCGAAGCTGAATACTACCCAAACCGAACTCAAATAGAATTTCATAAATACCCGATTGGGTGTAGATCCCTCTACCCGAATTACCCGAAACCCGAAAAGTATGTACCATTCGGATTCGGGTACCCGAATGCCCAGAGCTAAATGTATCATTGATCATGTACAAAATAATGCAATGTAGCATTGGCTCACTTATAAGTGATTCTTCTTGTTTCTTGTAATTGTTAAGCCCCTTCTTGTTTTTATCTTTTTTTGGTAAGAAAAGGCTTCTAGGTTAAGCTTTTTGTAAGTTTGCAAACCTTCGTATAAAAATCTAATATATAATATAATCTTAATTTCGCGATATATTTTGTTTCATGCATGGCAGTATAACTACATGTATAAACTATATATATGTCCTCAAGATCTGTTTTGGGCAAGAAAATGTGGGCAAGAAAATGTGAGTACCTCTTCATCTTGGAAGTAATATTGGCGGAATTTTCGGTAATTATTATGGTTCTTTTTTCTTTTTCTTCAGTCATTATTTACCATTTTTACATTATACGCTCTCAGTATTATAGTCTAGCCCACTTTAGAAATTAATCAATAGAAAAAACAATAACCGAAACCCAAGAACAGATATAACACAAGGAAATTGTCAAGTATATAACAAAAATAATTTAAATTTCCTAAAACCTATAAAGCCGCACCATTAATTACAAGATCAAAGAGTGGTCTCGTTTCGACCAAGTATACACTTGTTGCCGCAGCAGAACCCGGGGTAAGACTCTCGGCCCATTTAACACAAAAGCCCACTTAAATAACAAGCCCCACTCTTCTGGCGCTACGTAGCCGGTGTCTTGTGATCGATCATCCCAAAAAACTTGGGACTTCAACTTTCTCCATTCCCGTCACTGAAAAACTTCCCTGCGACAGTCACAAGATACAGACAAGGGTTTAAACCATTTATGAGAGCTTGTAATTTTGAGTTTGCTTTCTTCGCTTTGATCTTCAACTGTAGAACAAAGTAGACTAAAGAGGTTCTGCCTCACCTTTTAAAGCAGGAGTTTCTTTTTCGGCTTCTGCGAAAAAGCTTTTCGCCTTGTGTGCAACTTCCGCTTCAAGAACTGCCTCCAACATCAAATCAGATCCTCTTGCACTCTCTGCAACCAAACATTTGGTATAAAGTGAGAAACTTCGGTTTCTAAACTCAACTATAATATAATATGGTCCCAAACATGCGCATACTTGTATGTAAAACAAAACGTTTCATAATGAAGACTCAGAAATTCTTTCTACCTTTGCGTTGAGGAAGCAATTTTGCCATCTCAGCTGATACTGGAAGAACAGGTGAATCGCTCCTTAGAGTGTGAGTTTTTCCACTGACTGTCTCAGATAATCGTGCAAATGATGTTGCTTGAGCATGTAGATTAACTGAAGCCGAAGATGAACCACTAAATTCTTGAGCCTATTATGGACATTAAAAAGAGTAGAGTGAAAAATGGCACAATTCTATAAAAACAAATGGATCAAGAAGTATAATAACATAAAAAAAAATAGACCTTTGTATAATGATCTGCAGGCTTCTGTCTTTCTTCAACATGGACCGATGTAACATTCCCTACAATAGAACATAACCAAATAAGGAACAACAACAAGCAGGAAAAAGTAGTGACTGTGAGTGGTGGTTTATACCATTGGTGCTAGGACTAGATTCTGGAGAATGGTTGTCCACTCTTCGAGTCAAAGGACTAGAATCAAAAAGAGAAAATCTAGCTCCATGGCTTATCGCGTCTACTTGTGCTCGCAAATCTTGAACTTCTTTCGATATCTAAACAAGTATGAGAGTATGTAAGATCACAATACTTGCATACATAAACTTATCATATTTTGTAACTAATGCTTACATAATAAAAACTAATTTTAGCTACCCTTGTACATGTAACCCTCAAATTCACTACGCAATAATGATCTTGAGATTAGAAAATGTTGATGTAAAAATCAAACCTCTTGCATCTGAGGTTGTTTCATGACACCGTCCAAGTGACCACGAGCCATATTGATGTAACCAATGGCTCTTCCGAATAATCTTCCTCCTGCTCTAGCAATAATCGGAAGATCCTTGGGACCTAAAATTCGAAACATTTGATTATTCCAATTAAGTATCGATTAACATTCAAATCATGCGATTAAGCAAAGGATATGCATCTAGAGAAAAAATTTGGAAGAAGAACACAAAGATCGAAGCTGATAAAGTTTTGATTGAAGAGGCTAACCAACAACAGCAGCTGTGGCGCCGATGATTAGTAAAATCTCGCCGTAAGAAAGTCCAAGCATTGCTTCCTTCTCCGGCGACAAATCGTCGGTTTCTCTTCCGTTCCTCTCGCCGTCTCAGTGAAGAAGAAAGATCTTTTCTATTGTTTCTATTGGGCTTTAAGTATTTGGGCCGTAAAGCCTATTAATCATATTTTAAAGCTAACGGGCAAATTTCGGAAAAGCCCTCGAACTTTCAGATCTTTACAAGTATACCTTTCACCTCCAAAAGGTGCAAGATAATTACCCAACTTACAATAAACTTGCAGCATAAATCTTCATCATATATATGTACAGAGTAACATACATATATTTTGAAAAATTTAACCTCACATAATTTATAGATAATTTTACAACTACTAGTGTAATTTAGGGTAAAAGCAAATAGAGGGAAAAGAAAAATTTAACAAAATCATTTTTAAAATAAAAAACTTTTCTCTGATATGAAGATATAAAAATTCTCTATTTTCTTCCTTTTCTATTTTCCCTAAAATCAGGTTAATAAACTTTTGCTATTTTTAAATTGAGAGTTGTTAAGTATATATGAATCAACCAATCAAATAGATAAAGACAACGAGCTCTGAGCATGCAGAACTAAATAGTATAAGTATGGCTAACGAGAACTCAGTTCAAGAATTGTTGAATAAGGAGTGCTCTGAGTTTTGCGAAAAACGTGGGGAATACTCTCTACTATCCGTTCTATTATTGCCTCTTCTTTCTGAGAAAGAGATTAGTATATTAAGCCGTGTGGATCAATATAATAGATTTATGAGAAAAAGTAAAAATTAACTACTCCCTCCGTTTCACAAAAAAAATTATCATTTTAAAATTATATTTTTGCTTCATAAAAAATATCATTTTATATTTTCAGTCAAGTTTTAGTAACTAAATATCAATTTTAATATACGTGTAAAACACGTTAGAATGACATTATCTATGAAAAAAAAAGTAAAAAGTAATTATTTTTCTGTGTAACTTTTTACTCTTCTTAATATTACCAATCATGCCCATTACCAATCGTGCCAAAACGTATTTAATAAAATTACAAATAATGTAGCTACGAGCCTACGAGTTGAATGATTGATTGTTTCATATATTTTTTGAAAGTGAGGGTAAATTTGCAACTAAATAAAACGTTAAAGGGTTTGTTTGCAATTTCTCTGAAAATGATATAAAGTTGAAGGGTTTGTTTTTTTAAATGATATAAGCTTTTTTGGAGAAGAACGAATCTAATTCTTCTCATGAACAACAGACACTGAAAGCGTAAAAATCAAAGAATGTTTGGATTCTTCGCCGGCCTGAAAAATTCATAAAACTCCGGTGAAATCTTATTTCCTTCGAAACCCCTTAACTCCACCGAGAAACCGAAACAAACTTGATCTGAGAATCTTCAACTCTTTCAGATCCATGAATTTGGATTTGAAAATTCGCAACCAGTGAATCGAAGATCTAGTTATGGATTTCTTAGAACTAGAAGCAATCGAAGGATTAAGATGGTCATGGAACTCTTGGCCAACTACAAAATCCGATTGCGAATCTCTCGTTGTTCCATTAAGTATCATGTATACTCCATTGATGCAGTTCTCTGAGCTTCCAACGATTCCTTATGATCCATTGATTTGTTCACGATGTGGAGCTGTGTTAAACCCTTACGCTCGTGTTGATTACCAATCTCGAATCTGGTCCTGTCCCTTTTGCTTTCACAAAAACCATTTCCCTCGTTCTTACTCCGGAATCACTGAAACTAATCTCCCGGCGGAGCTTTTTCCGACTTACAGCGCCGTTGAATACTATCCGCCGCCGCGTAAATCAGCTTCCGCTATGAAGACTCCGACGGCTACTGCCAGTTGGAGTAATGGGTTTAATCAAGGGCTTAAATCAATGTCTTCGAATTCGTCTTTTCCGTCTCTTGCTTCTACTGTTGGAGGTGGAGATGGTGTGAATAGTGAGCTTGGGCCTGCGTTTGTGTTTTTGGTTGATGCATCTATGGTGGAGGATGAGTTAAGGGCTGTGAGAAGTGAGCTTTTGTACGTGATTGAGCAGTTGCCTGAGAATTGTTTGGTGGCTTTGATTACTTTTGATTCGATGGTTAGGGTTTATGATTTGGGTTTCTCTGAATGCTCTAAAGTTGTTGTTTTCCATGGCGAACGTGATCTTTCTCCAGACCAGGTAATACGCTTGAGATTTGGGACTCTGCTTAACGTTTTAGCTTCTTTCTTGCAAAAATGATGAGATTTGATCTAGTTTGATTCGATTGAAGGATGCAAATGCTTGAGAATCAGTTCCTTTTTGTTCACTTTGACGATTTAGTTAGTGTTTAGTCATATAGTTTAATGACTATAAGTGTGTTGAATTGTTCATGTGTAGTTGGTTGATTGTTGTGATTTGAAGCTTTATGCGTAAAACAAGAACTCTTTCTAGGCGGCGTCATCTTTGTGTGCTTCATCATGATTAGTTGTGTCAATAGATTGTTCTTCGTAGCTGTGTTGAATTTGACAGAAGTCTTTCTTTGCTTTTCATGGAAAATTTTGATTAGATACAACAATTTCTGGGACTTGGATATACGAAGCAACTTCATCATCATGGAAAGATGTCAGCGATTCGGAAGCAGAGTTTCTTGCTTCCATTGGTGGAGTGTGAGTTTAACCTAACATCTGCTTTTGAAGAAATCGTTCCATTGGTTAATGTCAAACCAGGTCATCGGCCTCATAGGTCAACCGGTACTGCGATCTCAACAGCATTGGGACTGCTTGAGGGATGTTCTGTAACCAAGGGTGCTCGGATCATGGTTTTCACTTCAGGGCCTGCGACAAGAGGCCCTGGAATCATAGTGGATTCAGATCTAAACCATTCGATCAGAACCCACAGAGATATTATCACTGGTAGAGTGTCTTATTATGACAAATCTTGCGGGTTTTACAAGAAACTAGCAAAGAGGCTTTGTGATTCCTCCGCTGCTCTCGATGTGTTCGCTTGCTCTCTTGACCAAGTTGGAGCAGCTGAACTGAGATATGCGGTGGAAATGTCTGGTGGATTTCTCTTACTGGGAGAGACATTTGAATCCGAGCAATTCAAAAAATGTCTCAGGCATATCTTCAGCCGCGATGCAGATGGGAACCTGAGTATGTACTTTGATGTGTCTTTAGAAGTTGTGACGACTAAGGATATGAGAATCTGTGGTGCTCTCGGTCCGGTTGTGTCGCTAAGGCAAAAGAACGATATAGTAAGTGAAACAGAGATTGGTGAAGGCGGAACATATATATGGAAAACAAGCACTGTCACGAATAAGACATGTGTTTCTTTCTTCTTTCATGTGAGCAACGAACAGAATCGAAAACCACAGCCTGGTTCCGCGTTCTTCATTCAGTTCATTACTCGGTATCGGTATGGAAATGGAGGAATGAGGAAACGGGTTACAACGGTTGCTAGAAGATGGGTTGCTGGAAAATCGCCAGAAGTCTCGTCAGGTTTTGATCAAGAAACAGCTACTTCAGTAATGGCGCGGCTTGCGATTAACCGAGCAGAGGACTGTTACGCAAGAGATGTTATTAGGTGGTTAGATGACGGTTTAATCCGCTTTGCTTCACGGTTTGGAGATTATATTCAAGAAGATCCATCTTCTTTCAGGTTGACTCCAAACTTCTCCCTTTATCCTCAGTTCATGTTCTATCTACGAAGATCACAGTTTCTTGACGTCTTCAACAATTCCCCGGATGAAACCGGCTTTTTCCGGTTAATGTTAAACCGGGAAGGAGTGGTAAACTCAATCATCATGATTCAACCAACGCTTTTCCGGTATTCATTCGACGGACCGCCCGTTCCAGTCCTCCTCGATATCCGGTCAGTGACTGCAGACGTGATTTTACTATTCGATTCATACTTCTACGTGGTTATCCACCATGGATCAAAAATCGCCCAATGGAGGAAACTCGAGTATCATAAAGACGCAAACCATGAGACTTTCCGGAACCTTCTGGAAGCACCTGAAATTGATGCAGCACAGTTAGTGGCTGATCGGATTCCTATGCCACGGATTGTGCGGTGTGACCAGCACGGTAGTCAAGCTCGGTTTCTTCTTGCCAAGCTCAATCCTTCGGTAACTCAGAAAACAGATCATACCGGTGGTTCAGATATTGTTCTCACTGATGATATGAGTCTTCAAGATTTTCTTGGAGATTTACAATCTCTGGCCGTGAAAGGCTGAGAAATGTTGCTGCAAACCGCTCAATTGGTTCGGATTTGAATCGGAACAGGTAATGCTTTTGACTAATTGGGTTATACGAACAATTAATATTGGTATTTAGTCATCATTTGTACCGGTTATTGTCAGGTTTTCTGAATCTTTTAGATTGAAATGGAAATTCGAAATGTATGATTAGGTTTGGACCTGACTTATTATACAGAAAGGTTTTGATCTTTGTGAACTAATTAATTGTGCAATAGGAAAATAAGTCAAAAACTAAGGTTTGGACCTGACTTATTTTCCAAACTCACACGTTTTGGCCAAAATAGTTCTCCAGTTATTTTGTGAGACAGTTCTCTCTCAAAATTTGCATTGATAAATCTGTGACATGAGAACATGTGAACTGCTTTAAGAAGTAATCACCAGAAAAGCAAACATAACTAGTTGATTACCTCACATGTGCTAATTTCAAGACCATTATCTTGACGATAAACTGGTTAAGAAAGCATATCGAGAAAGCTTTTGTCCAATCTCCCTTCATACAACATATTAGTGACGAAGCTAAACGTTGAAGAATCACAGGAGAACTCACCTTTCCTCATTTCTTCTTTCATATTTCTGAACAAAGCATCTGCTTCCTGTAGTCGGTATTTCATACACAGGCCTGAGATCAATATTGCATTGTATGTCATAACTACATGATTCTTCTTTTTATGGAGCTTAACCGGTTTGTGTTTGCTGGTTTATAATCATTTTGTTGCCTGATTTCAATACGAAACCGAATCGGTACAGGTTTTAGATACCTCACCTTTTTTTTTGAAATGCATATAAGCCCATTAAAATGAGTCCACCTAATAAAAGAGTCTATATATTATATATTGTCCGCTTGATACGTTTTCACACAAGAACGAAGTTGGTCAAATTATATGATGAAAGATAATAATATGTCAAGTAGAGATTGGTCAATTTTGTAAGTCAAGTCGTTTACACAAGGAAATTTCCTACCCAAAAGTTAGGACACGTCGAAAAGAACACCTCAAAGACTGTGTTACAACTACTCACAATTATATATAGACGAACAATAAACTATTATTGCCCTATTTAACTAGTCGAAATAATATCATTTTTTTATTTATTAGTAAATCAGGTCTATTTAACTGTTCCAAGTAATATTATGTTCTTAGTAAATCAGGTGACTGAACTACACGACGACTATACTTCTTTTAGGAGAATTAGTTGGATGATACAAACTGGATCATTTATTAATAAAAGAAAACTATTTTTCCTTTTTACTATCTTATTAAACAATATATATTAAATTAAAATTTTAAGAAAAAAACAGATGAATTTTTATGTAAATGTAAGTGTTTTGTGAAAAATATTAACATTTATAAACTTGTTCTGTATCTAACCACATTAAAGCATGTCTCTTTTTCTCCACGGTCTTGTGTTTTTCAACTCATTAGAGGAGATTTTGTACTTTATTTTTTTTTAAAATAAGGTTTCGAAAAAATAAAGAAATAATAGTTATACCTTTTACGCGTCACATAATGTTTAATTTTTGTTGCCATTATACGTCACTTGACTTTCTCTAGTTTCATCTTTCATACATCATTTGACTGTTCTCTAGTTCTCTAGTTTTCTCCTACATACGTCACTAATCTAACAAAGAAGGTGAGAAAACTATTCATTGACCACGTTCTCAATATGCTTCACGTGTGTTTAATAAACTAAACCACACGTGATAAATCATAAGATATATATACACACGACACGAGAGTCACACAACATCAAAATCACAACTCAAGATTATCAAACACTAAGAGAGAGAAAGAGATGGATAACTTCTTTCTAGATTCGGTTTGTCAAGAAGAAGACAACTTATGGGATATAATCGCCGATGACATCTCCGGCTACGATGACTAAAGCGTCAGTGTACCAAACAGAAGCGCCTTTAGGTCATACGTGAAGGACACGGAACAGCGGATGATGTCGTCGTCGGAGATAACTTCTTCGAAGGTGAACGTGAAGAAGAGAATGGTGAATTTGCTGAGAAAGAATTGGGAGGAGAAGAAAGCAGCGATCGCGCCGGAGAAGGAGAGATGCCGGCGACATATGATGAAGGAGAGAACGAGAAGAGAGAAACAAAAACAGAGTTACTTAGCTCTCCATTCTCTACTACCATTGGCCACTAAGGTACATTAATTTACTTTTGTAGTTTTCAATTTCAACTTTTTAATATGATAAATTTCTAACTACAATCATTTGCATAAACCGTTTACTACTCCATCTGTTTCACAAAAAAAAATATCGATTTACACATATTAAAAACTAATTAAATTTTTTATTTTATTTTTATTAATATATTATATAATTTTTTATTGATTAATACATTTAAATAGTATGGACAAAACTGAAAATTTTACAAAACATTTGTATTAAAAATACAAAACATTTGTATTAAAAATACGACATTTTTTATGACACAAATAGAAAACTTTAAAACGATACATTTTGTAAAACGAAAAAATTAAAGATTATATATATATATATATATATATAATTAAGGATTGATACGGAAACAAGTTTCAAGAATATCATTCCTCCGTATACTCTCATTAATAGTATTTGTTTCAGAAAGACAAAAATTCGATTGTCCAAAAAGCCGTGGATGAGATTGGGAAATTACAAAGATTAAAGAAAGAATTAGAGAGAAGAATCAAGGTGATTGAGGCAAAATCAGTAAATGATGATATGAGTGAAAAAAAGGTTAGGTTTAATCTACAAGAACCTTTGTCTGGACTTGATTCAATGGTAGAAGTTCTTCATTGTCTTAAATCAATGGGAACAAAACTCAAAACAGTCCACGCCAATTTCTCTCCTCACGTGTTCTCTGCGACCATGAACATCGAGACTCAGGTACATATTCAATTCGATTTAATTTGGTTTCATCCGGTTTGGGCTTATATTGTTATGATACAGATATAAATATGTATTTGTGCTTTGATATTAGTTAAATTTTAGTTAATATATTGACAGATGAAAGGAGAAGAGGTGGAGAAGAGATTGGAGAGAAGACTCCAAGAAAATGAATGGAAATT
The DNA here is from genome assembly GCA_004349715.1 of Crucihimalaya himalaica. NCBI lineage: Eukaryota > Viridiplantae > Streptophyta > Magnoliopsida > Brassicales > Brassicaceae > Crucihimalaya > Crucihimalaya himalaica. The sequence continues at coordinate 302,731 of SMJT01000067.1, forward strand.
TCTATTTCTCACATAAGCTTCATTTTTCAAAGATTAATGAGTTCCTTTGTTGACTTTTTTTTTCATATTTCATTTTATTTTTCTTATAAACATTTGTAGATAATTAATTTAACAGGCACTACTTCGTTGGCAAAAGATAAAATATAGTTGGGCACAAATGTTAATTACACGTCTGACAGAAAAAGATGTATTTATTACCGACCTATTAAGAAACTACAAGTATTTAAACTATATTATATACATCTATTTCTGAAATCGTCAAAGAGGACCATATTAGATTGTAACATAAGGGGAAAAAAATAATGGATTAATAAATTTTCACCTACCTAGTCAAAACGAGAAAGAACAAAAGGAAACAGCTCTTTGAATCAATACTTTTTTTTTTCTGAATTTATGGACCTTATAAAAAAAGCTTCAAAATAAGTAAAACAAATGAGTAGCAAAATAAAATAATTTAACACAGACTCAAGTCTAAACCTTAAGGTTATCTAAAGAAGATAGAATTAGGTAGAGATAAGTAGCAAAACAAAATAGATGCCAAAAAAACAATGTGGAGTCTTGCATTGGCTTCACTTGAGAGGGATAAACCTAGAGGAATTGGTAGCACCAACACCAGGCCTACCGTGCTTAACCGGTTTGTATGAGATTGAGAACTCAGCCAAGTAATGTCCAATCATTTCTGGTTTTATCTCGACTTGGTTAAAAGTCTTTCCGTTGTACACACCGATGATGCTTCCAATCATTTCAGGCACAATGATCATGTTCCTTAAATGTGTTCTCACTGCTGCTGGCTTCTCACCAGCTGGTGCCTCTAATTTCTGCTCTCAAAGACATAAATCAGTATTCTTTTAGTGTTCAAAGCCATTGCATGTACAAAGATATGATATTATGGCTATATTTAGTGTCTTAAATAAAGCCATTTGCTCGCAAAGATCGAACACAAAATTGCAAAGGGAAGAATGAATATCTGCATAGAGATGGAAATACAGAAGTAACATTATCGAAAATATTGTATAGAGAATCTGAATTATTACACAAACATGGCTTTATACTCACACAAGACTGATACATAGAGTACAAGAACAAACTGATAATTTTAGCAAGCATCACATAAGCCAAAATAAGTGTAATTTGGTCATCAAAATCTCATAACTTTACAAGGAAAGAAGATGCAAAATTCCTAGATTTGGACGATTGTATATGTTCAACAAATTAAGATCTAATGATTGATGGGGGAGATCAGGATTTTACCGCTTTACGCAATTTCTTGATCAAAGCCATAGGTTTCCTGGTCAATCCTCTAGAAAACCTTTAAAGACAACAAAAGCAATCAGTCTCCAAAACCCAATTGAGACGAAAGCTTTTCTTGGTTCAAAGAAACTAACCTTCTACGGATACGGGCACTGAAATGCTTGACAAGATCATCAGTGGACATGTCAAGAAGTGCATCAAGATCGACTCCTCTGAAAGAAAACTTCTTGAACGTTCTCTTTTTCACGATTCCAGCCGCAGCAACCCCTGGTTCTCCATCCGCCTATAGATTCACATGACGAGAAATTACAACCACAATGTTCGAAAACCTAATCTCGAATAAATATTTCAGATAGACTGAGATCGAGGAAACTAACCATTGTTGGATTGATGAAACCCTAAAAATCCTTAAAACCAAAGCGTATGCGGAAGGGGACAAACAACTTAACTTAAGCACCAAATAAATATATAGGTAACGCAACCTAACCCTCGAAACATAACATATATACTCCGGGCCCATATATATATATAATTCTTTTATTTTTTCTTTTATTATTCTCATCCGGGAGTATATTTTTTCTTTTATTATTCTCATCCGGGCCCATATATATAATGTGGTGTTGAATGAACCATACATTTTATTGAATGGTGTTGTCTATTTGTATTAACGATGTTGCATCATATATAAAATAACCGAAGACAACCTAACATTGTTGGTGAGATCTGTTGGATTTTACTAGAGATAATCATCTTGTGATTGAATCCCTTTTTAACTAAACAAAGAACTTGTTTTCTAAGAAAGACTAATCCCAGATTTAACTACAAAGAAAGAAGAGTATATATGATATTTGACAAGTATTAGGTTGCCTTAAGGCAGCCTCTAAACCGTTACTCTTATCCTTTCTACATTGTGATTATAACTTAAGCACAAGTAAAGAGAAGAGAGAGAGCACTAGTTTGATAAAAGAAATATTTGTATTGATCTTAATGAGTTGGATGAAAAATAGAGCTTGGTTTTGCTTCTCTTTACAGAGAAGAGGTTCCCTTTTTAGGGTTTTACAATTGCAAAGAGAGAAAATGATATGAGAAAAGTAGGCTCCAAACTGAATCCATAAGCTCCAAACTGAATTCAACTTCATGAGTTTGGCACAGTCTTGCTGAGTCTAGATGCCATGTCTGGCACAGTCTAGCAAGTCTGGACGCCAAGTCTGGCAAAGCTAGCACTCAATCTTCAGTCTTGCTAGACTTGCACTCTTTCTTCAGTCTTGCAAAGTCTAGCACAACATTCTTCAGTCTGGTGCAGTCTGGTGATCAAGTCTTGTTTGGTCTTGTCTTCACTCTTTGATGGGCTTCGTCCTTAAGGTTCTCTTGAATTGACCGAGGTTTGACTTGATCAATGGCTTCTTCCGTCTTAACCGCCACCTTCTTCTCCTCTTTGGAATGACTTGAGATGGTCTTCAGCCTTGCCTTGACTTCGGCCTTGACTCTCCTCTTCTACTTCTTTCACTCTAATAAGATCATCTTGCTACAGGGTTTAAACATACTTGTAAACATATATGAGCTGCGCTGCCCTGGGAGCAACAGATTTTAGACTGTCCAGTCTAGTACATATGTGCAACAAGGTGACCCTTTGCTCATATTGCTTAGGAGCCTTTATAATTCTTGCATGTATGCAAAAAGGGTAGAATTTCAAACGAATATATAGGATATATATATTCTCAATTTTTTATACGGTGCCCACCAATGGTAAGATTATTAAACTTCAAAAGTATGAAAGGATCAATAATATATATGAAATAGTCCAATAAAGTTTTTCCCAAAAGTATTGAATCTTCTGTAAAGACATGAAACAAGAGTTAAGATACTCTTTAAAGAATAGAGTATCAGAGCAGAGTAACAAAACAGAGAAATACTGACTAAAATGGTCCAAAGAAAGACCCTATAATGCAAACAAATTAAGACTCTGTAAAGGGTAACCTTGAAACCATAATGAGGTTTATAGGAACCCACGTTACAAAGGAATAGATATCTAAAATAAAATTAAAAAGTCATTTGCTTCCTATATGGCCGTAAAAGCATGTGGTATGTCTTACATGTTAATGTTATATAGTCAATTGAATTAACTGAACACACCACTATGTGAATCAAGATACTACCAGCTTCTAGCCGTTGATTATGTACTTACTTAGGTCTACATATATTCATAATTTTTGGGTAAATTATGAACAATATTTCAATAGTCGTATACCTCATCTTGACTTTTTGCCAAGGCAACATTTGATAAGCATTAGGAGGCAAACTCCTACTAACGCAAAACTCATCATATATATCTCATCCCAGCCTTTTACTAAAAAAAGTCTAAGGTAATTGTTCATGTGAGTGAACTAGTATTCAACTTGGTTACACTTGAAAAACATTTATGTGTAAATATGCAAAACAAAAATGACCATAGACCACGAGATCTTGAATACCTTTGATATAAAACATCAAACATAAATACTATGTCAAAATAGAGAAGTTCATTTAGTACATACATCAAATTCTATTCAAGATAAACATCTTTACGTATATGCTTGATAGATCCGCTACAATCAAATGCGTAGATATGTACTTAAACGCCCCCTCTTTCATGACCACAATATCTCTCACGACATAATGTTTGATATCGATATACTTTGTTCTCCCATGATAATTGAAATCCTTCACATAAGCTAGATAAATAGTTACTGAGACAGAAAGATCCGAATAAAACAAAGTCTGAATAAGTTGGACATCCAGTTTTAGATTGTTGTCTGGTTTGAGACATTCGATGTCCTCTGAACTAGCCAGAAATTTACACTCTCATTTTTGACCAAACCTAAAAAGTACATTTGGTTCTCAAAACCTATACATTTGGTTCTCAAAACCTATACATTTGGTTCTCAAAACAAGTATATTATCTTTTTGAGATAAATATCCTAAACGCCTAACATCTTTCTCTGTTGAATTTTCCGACTAAGTTCCTCTCCCGACGGGATGCCATTGCCGCTTCTTCCGGTACTTTTTTCTACGCTCAGCAACCACACCTTCAACTCCTCCTGCTCAGTTAATTGATGCAAAATATTCAGATATGAAAACTTATTATACCTCAAGACAAGTCGTGGTTTATATACCTCAAGAAAGTCGTGGTTTGAGATAAACTGAGACTCAACAAGGCAAGTCATCCCTTTAACCTTAACTGGAATTGAGCTATTCTCTGAATGTCTCCTTGAGCTTTCGCCCTCTGTGATCCCTGGTTAAAACCAACATATTCAAGTTGCAAAAATTCCACAAAATACGCGATTTTGAGTATTGATTTATATACAAATGTACCAACCATCTATGCGGGCTACGTAGTACCCTGTTCCTCCAAGCCCTTCTTCCAATTTCCCTAGCCTTAACCGCAAGAAGAATCCTTCAAGACCCGACACAGACTTCTTGGTATTTAGCCATCTGAAATAAAATGTCAAAAAGATGTTAAGAGCCTCATAATGTGGTAGGAGAAAGTCTTTTTAAATGTGAACTGGAACTTACTTGAGTACATGTGTGCGGGTCAAGCGAAGAACTTGAACAGCGTCAAAGACTGCTTTTGGTACGTCTGTGAAACCACTTAAGGGCAGCAGCTTCGTGCCAGAGGTAGAAGCTAAAGCATGCTTCATCGCTCTATCTTCAACTCCTGGACTATACAGTGGAGCATTCGGGCACGTTGCAGCCCAGTGACTTAGCTGAAAACATCTAATGCATAGGCTTGATGCTTCTTCTCTTCCATTCCGAGCACTTATGTTCTGTACTAGATCTCTGAGCTCAATATCAGTTACTTCTAGACAATCCTGTAAACAATGACCCTTTTTACCACAGTAGAAACAAATTGGATTCGTCTGTTCCTCCTCTGCGTTATCAGCTAAAGAACCTGAGGGCATGATGTGTTTCATTGCTTCTAATTTTCTTGCAAACAAAGAAGTTATTACTTCTGAAGACTCTATTCTCATTGAAGAAACTCTGGGAAGAGCCGTTTTCTGTTTATCGAGCCTATCTAGCGAACTGATACTGGGTATTATATCATTATTGTCTGCCAACATTTTCTGCGAATCACGGGTTTTAGCTGCGTCTGAGGCTGAATCATTGCCCTCTTTAGTTGTTTCACTGGCCTTTTTCTGAGGGAACGAACTTTTAGAAGAAAACCGGCTTATCCACAAACTTTCAAGACCAGAGTTTCTGTTGGGTAAACATGGGCTAACCTTTCCATCAGCTTCACCGCGAGTTTTTGGCTCTTCATTCGGCTTAAACTTACTAAGAGACATCAAAGAAATGTTTGGTTCTTTGTCCTCATGTTTGTTCTCTGACGAGAGTGGTTCGCTTGTCTGATTAAATCCAACTTTTCCTGATGAAATGTTGGGTTCAGCCACTGGACCAAACTCATTACCAGATGAAGACAAGTGATCCCCTTTGGTAATGTCACATTGTTCAGGAATCCAGGGAAGTTCCTGCAAAGAAGTAGCAATAGCAGCATTCGGGAAATCCATCTCCACAGCATCCTGACTTTGTTTCTTCGGACAATATATAGACTGGAAAAAAGACTGGAAACCAGTGTTTCTGTATCCGCTATTTTCCTTCACACAGCATGGACTCGGTTGTTGTTGGTCAATAATCACATTGACTTGGCCATGAACATTAGCTTCTGAAGTGGTAGTAAGAGCTACAAAAGGAGAATCGTCTTCTTCATTACCTTTCCAGATTCCTTTTGTCATGTTTGATATCCAATTCATAAAGGAACTATCTTGCTTGAGCTTTGAAGTTGACCCCAAACATTCTTGACTTAGCGTTTTGAGCCGTTTGCTTCCAAGAATCAGCTGTTGCTCAAAGCCTGGTCTTTTCTTTCCCCTTGAGAGCAAACCCGCACTATTGCAACTTTCTACACTCCCAAAACTCTCATCATCATTCTCATCACCCTCAAATTTTCCATCAGATAAAGCTTTTTCTTTCCCTTTTTCTTTGGCACGACGCCTATATGAGACACTTGGTCCAGCCTTCTTGACATCTGTCTCAGCTTCCGGCAAGTATTCCCCTTTGCCTTCACATGCTACAACAGCAAGAGTGGTGAGGTTGTTCTCATCCATTGATTCTAAACGATCAACTCTATTATTCGTCTTATCCTCTTCTTCTTCTTTATCTCCACGGTTAGTCGGTTCTTCTTGAGATCCAGCACTTTCCATCCTCAACTGTTCATTCGCCAACAAAGCTTCTGTTTTTCCTCCAATAGCTCGCGGAGAATCTACTCAGTATCCAAAACAACCATAGAAGACAAAAACAACAGCTTAAATCCATATAGTTGCCATTAATGGTAAAGAGACTGACATTTTTAACTTCATGTAATCATTTTCACCTGACGATCTGTTGGAACTTCCTGCCTCTTCACTCTCTATATCATCATTGGTTTCAATCTTATCCTCAACCATTTCAGGTTTCATATCCTCAACAGAACCCCCAATCCCTGCAAACACACAAGAACTCGTTACCGAAAAGACAGTTCTACGGAATTACAATCAACCTGGTGCTGTTGCTTATTATTTTAGCAACCTGACAATGGTCTATTCATCCCGCTACACGTTTGGTTAACTTGATCTTGTGTTCTCAATTGGACATCTACACGAACACCCGCTTCTTCTTCTTGTTGTTCGGTACTTGTGCTGTTGGAATGAAGCGCCATGTTGGTTTGACCTAAATCAAAAAAGTAAGGAGAGAGTAATTTTGCCTTTCCAGTGAAACTGAAATCTACACATCTTAGGCTTAGACCTTTCCGAGGAGACCAAACTAACTCTGATAAAACATCCACCGAAGCGAACTTCATTCTTGCATCTGCATTTGCAGCACTAGGATTCGAAGACGAAGGTTCTAGCTCTTTACTTTGCTCATCTCCATCTCCCATATCTCCTCAAACCAACCAACCTGAGACATAATGAACCAGAATCCATACAAAATTGACCTCAAAAACCAATATCAACACATCACTTAGCTTACAAAACAAGTTAACACATCGATTCAAAACCCATCAAAATTAGGCAAACCACAGTAACAGAGAGTAATCGAAAACCTAAATTTTTTTTCTGATATCATAAACCCATAAGCTAATTTGATACTCAGAGAATTAGATCAAGTAAATGATAAAATTTATCTCAACCAATAATTTCAAAAAAAAAACAGAGTAAAGTGTTTCAATTTCTGAAACCCTAAACCCAGAAATCTCGGAAGATAAATAAAAGCATCAAACTTTAAGAGAATAAAACAAATTAAGAAAACAAAAGTTACCCCCATCGAGCACACGATTTCACTAACTACTCAAGCAGATTCAACACTTTATAAGAAATAGAAAGAGAGAGAGAGAGAAGAAGAAGAAGAAGTAGAAGAACACAGCGCCAAGCGGCTATGGCATTAACTTGCTTCAAAAGCTTTTTAATTTACTTTGCATTTTCGTTTTAAGGCCCCCAAACAGCCACGTGTATTCATTCTTTTCCACACCTTTCCCGCTTCCCAAATATTAAAAAGTGAGTATTATGCAATTTTCTAGTTCTGGCTATAATACGTTAAATTCATATTTAGAACTTAGTGTAAAATAGTAGTAAGATAATGATACCAAAGATTTGTAGTCATGCGAGATATTTTGTTATCGCTTTGTATTTCATTTTAAAGCATACTTTTAATAAATTAACCTTTTATTGATTCTTTGAAGACTTTCTCTTCTACCCTAAAATATATACAAGAAAATGTTTTAGACTTTTAGTTAAGTAATTAACGATTTCTTTTAAATCTAAATTCGGTTTAATCTTCGATATTTTCTCTTCTAGCATAAAATTATACAAGAAAATGGTTTGGTTAAGTGATTAACGATTTTTTTACGATATTTTTTCTTAAAATTCGACTCTAGTAATAGTAATTGAGTTATGAAGTGAGTTTTGCGGACACAAATTTAAACAAACAAATAATTAAAAAGTAAATAAATATAATTTTGTTCTCTTCTGCTGTCAAGTAGTTGTTTGCTTCTGTAACTGTACGGCTGATTTGATGTTTCACTTATAGCTTTAAATAGATAATAGATAATACCATATATATATATATATATTTAAATTTTCCATTTATTTGATACTTGATACTATAGTATAAGATTGATGTGTATATATCAATCTTAATCAAGTATAAGTCCCCGAGCTATATAGGCCACATGTTCATATTTGTGTTATGTATTAAGTCCATGTAGGTTTATATATCTCCATTTCTTGATTTCCTCTTTATAAGTAAATGAACACGTCGGTCTATTTTCTTTCTTATCATTCAAATTTTTTTTTTTTTTTTTGGAATTTTATGTTCTTTAGTCTTATTAGCTATTTACGACTATCTAAATCGTTATACCTTGTTCCCAATTTGGGGCTGGTTTGACAAAAAGCATATGGCATAGTGTGTATTTTGAACTCTGTGTTGATGAGTCCATGAAATGAAGGTTACAAGCTTGCATGTTCATATTAATTGAACAATGAGAGAGAGGAACCGCCGATGATTTTTATATGATATGGTTTGCTTTATAATTATTTTCAATGTCAAAATTTTAACATGTCTTTTCACAATAATATTTTTATGTCATTCATTTCCTTATATCAAATCTTTTTTTTTGGATTTATTTTATTTATGGTAGCTTATACAAAAATGAAGATTATGAATTTCCATTTTAAATTAAATGTATGGTCTATGCTATACAGACATTCCACATGCCTACCTTAGACAGGCTATGTCACTTGAAAAAGAGATTGCTTAACAAACTACATATATACATCAATTATTATTCTCACTACATCTTTTACAATATTTCTATATTATTTAATTTACCAATCATAAACATGTAGGTAGGTTGCCGTATTTTCTTGTCATGTTCTTTCTTGAAACAATATTTTAAATCTTTAGATGATGATGTAGGGTTTTTCGTTTCTGCAATAGCAAATTTAAAGCGATAACCTAAATATAGAGAGACCAATTTCTATATTAAATATTATATAGCTACAACCTTAATCAATCGTAGCCCTTTCTTAGGGTACAATGATCCAAAAGACAAAGGAACAGAGAAAAGAAAATGAAACCGTTGGGGATGGAAACATCACGGACCTTGTCTCATATTTTGTCTTCATTTTAAGAAAAAAATCTAACACTCACAATTCAGAAATCACAAGTCTTGCTTTGTAGTCCATTAATACTCATTATAAAAAACAAAATAAGAGGTTGGATTACTTTGGCAAAGCATTATATAAACTAAAGTTGAAAGCTGATGTATTGAAATTAACAGCTAGTAATAGGTCCCAAATATTTAATGTGGTTATGGGTGTTATACCGACCTTATGTCAACTATATATGTGATAGAATCATAGTCACAAAAATCATATATGCACCTAAATACTCATTGGTTCTTGAGTATCCACTAATTATTGATTTTCAAAAATTTACAACGAACTGTATTGTTCAGAAGAGAAACTAAGAAATTTTCTTTTGAACCCCATGATGATGGAAAATAGCGGAGAGACCCCCCAAAAAAGAACAAAAAAGCTATAAGGTATCCATTACAAAATGCTTGAACAACACACACTCAAATACATTTGAAGAAGGCTTGGTTTATGTTTTTGCTTATCTTTGATGCTTACCGGATTTTCGTTGGACCAAATTTTTTTATTTTTTGTTGGACCAAATTTATAAGTCGAAATCTTTACACTAACACCAACGGCAAAGTAGAACCAATCTTTGTTGTATTTGATTGTGAGATATGGGTCTCTCTAGCAAGGAACCAACTTAAAAGAGGGTGTGGATACGATTTCACTTCTTAACCCATTTTTTTCTTCATTGGCTGTTGAGCTCTCTAATATTTCATTCAATAGCGAGTAAAACCAAACATATAAAACAAATGAGTGCTATGTAAATTGCAATTTTTGCAGAATTTTAAAAGTAGTGATCACAATCATCAAAATTACAATAAGCGCATGTCCTAAAAGATTTTTTTTTTTGCAAATCTATTAAAATATAGATTTTTTATTGTTTACGTGAGTAATAATATTGGAGATGTCAAAGATATAGAAATAAATAAATATTTGAACATTAAACCCAAGGTTAGTAACCCTAGTTCTACAAAGATATATAAATAAATAAATACAATTTGGAGTCCTAAAACAATCTGTATATTATTTACTCATCATTGGTATTTGTTTACAAAAATTAAACAAAAACTGTACACAAAGATCTCTTCCAAAGTATGAAGTATGAACACATGTACATTGCATGGTTTTTGCTCTATAAAGAAACTAAAAGAAAATACGATAATTATGCGGTCAAGTCAGAAAAGGAAAGTGAAAGTGACGATGCAGGCATATATATAAATACAAATGTAAACCACGACCTTTTGTTTGTCTCCATAATTTAATTATAAATAAATCCACCTAATTATTGCATAACTATGAATAAATTGCATTTATCAGTATCGCTACAATGAATTCACTTGTTTGTCTCGTCGTCACACTTTCAATTTTATTAACGGTTTTTACATTCCCTCTAAAAATCAATATTGGCATAATATTTTCTCATCAAATGATTGTAAATTTGATCGACCATTTTTATACAAGACATTTGTAAGGTATATAGTATAAGTACATAATAAATTCAACTTTAAGATCTTCGAAAGTTGAACTATCTAATCAATCAATATGAACGCATTTCTAACGCAAGAAAGATTAGACTCTTATGAGAGCTTTATTACGATAGATTATACAATATGTATATAATATATATAATATTTTATTAGAGCCTAATTTAAACACAAGAAAGTAAAATGGGAAAGATTAATTAGGAACACCAATATCAAAGTTTTCTTTGATTAATATCATAAAACTAAGAAAGAAGAAGAGTCGCACAAAGTGGCAACTCTCTAGGTTAACTACATTGATGTTCATAACAATATATATATATATATATATGAATCTAAATTTGCTAGGAAACATAATTTTATGGAATTTTGGCGTTTCTCACAAGACAGGATTCGGGCTTTTTTTTTTTTTTTTTTTTTTTGCTCTAGTACAATAGACTATATATAGTATCTAATAATATTCCAGAACAACATTGATCTTATAAGAGAAAAACAATATTAATCTTATATATGTGGATAATTTTGTCCCAAGAAAATAATCTTATGTGAATAAAACCTTATTAATTAATCTAATAAAACAAGTGGAAATATATAAATGATGTTGAAAAATAAATAGTCAAACTCAAAAGAAAGAAAACAGTTATTATGAGTTAATTTCCACACTGGTTACAATAACAAGAATTTTCAACGAAATTGGTAAAGAGACAGGGGAAAAGGAAAAAAAGAGATGTCCCTCATCAATTAAAGCTGCCATTAGTTTCGATATCTCACCTTTCTTCCTTCAATTAATCAGCAACTAAAATCAGTTCATATTATAAAGTAGTGATGTTTAAACAATATTATAGTTTTGATTAATTACCATGACATTTACCAACTCATACCAATTCTTGTGTTTTTTTTTCTCTAACGCTTCACGTTAGTCAGAAAATAAAGCATTTGATAACACTATTAACCAATATTATCCAAGTGCTATTGCTATTTGCTAACATATATAATTGTTACTCGTATTCATATATATATGCCGATATGCCAATATAGTTCTAACCTTTCTCAAAAGAAAAAATTTGTTTATATCGTTACGTACGAGAAAATAAAATTAGTTATTAATCGAGGTTTAACAGATAAATTAAGGAACTAGAAATGTCAAAAAAAATTATACACTCGAAGAACCCATTATTATATACCTTATGGAAGGGTGATGTTGAAGACACACAAACATGAGAGTGTTATGTTCTTTCTTGGCTTACCGGAGATTTAGGTACTGATCGGGTTAACGATTGGTCTTGAAGATTGAGAAGCAAAACCTGTAAGTTGAGGGGAATGAAGCCTGGTCCGACATCATCATCATGGTCCTGAGATGGAATGTTCTCGAGCCAGGCATCATCCACCTGAACTTTTGGCTCAGACAGAGAAGAGAAAAGACGAGAGAAGAGAGATGAGTTGAGGAGAAGTCTATACGGCCACGTTCATGCATTTTTAGTTTATTAGATAGGCCCTTTTATTACGCCAAGGGCCTGGAGAGTGGAGACCATCTTTATTTCCTTTCAAATTTTTTATTTATTTACATATTTAGATAAGAGTTATGTAATTAATTTTGATCATTACTTTAAGACACAAAGTTATAAACTGAGAGAAGTTTGGTATGTCAAATAAAGACGTATTCCCATTTAAACAGTCACATTCTACTTTAAGTTTTTGTTCTATTTCCAAGTCAAAAAGAAAGAAAAAGTGTCTTTTGACATCCATTCATAATACCATTAGCTGCAGAAAAATTAGTTCCCTATCACAATCTAAGAGCTAACTAACCTTGCACAACTTGTTTCATCTTCATTCAAACGTCAGATTACTAGTTAAGAAAAATACTGTTAAAGAAGTATTGCATGTAAACTCTGATAATTACATTTAACATTTTTTATAACTGTGTGACTGATAACTTGATAAGTTAAGGCCACATCATTTATTAAATTTTCTTTACACTGTCAAAGATACATATTTGAGCACAAAAGAGAGAAAAAGAGATAGAGAATGTGCAAAGCTTCTCGATGAGAAAGAGGGTTTGCGTCAGTCTATAGAGAGCTTAGCCAATGTGAGGGAGAGTACCTTTACTCCATTAGCCATGTCTTCAGTAGATGAATATTCTTCAGGCTTATGGCTGTATCCTGCAAAAGATCACACAACCAAAGAAAAGCTCAATGGACGATCCTGATTCGATTAATATCACAGGCTCATTGTTTCGCTTAAATACCTTTGTAGCACGGGATGAAAATCATACCCATTGGAGATATCCTGGAAACAGTAGTACAACAAAGTTCAGAATCACTCTAAGCAAGAAGTAGACTAATGAATCTAACCGATTCTGATCTGGCGATTAGAATAATGGACAAGGAACTCTTTAAGTGTTTCAATTTGAATTGTTTTAAGGTTATGAGTTATAGGAATCTCCAGGGGATAATTGAAGAGCTTTCGGGGTTGATGATGCTCCATTTGAAAGTTTAGGGTTGTATTCCGAACATGAAACCTGTTTATTTTTGTAGTACCTGGCCATGAAGAGAGAATCATGATAAGCACGGCTTATCATCATCTTGTGTGATAGGTTTAGCTCTGTGGCTGCCTCTGCCATTTTCTTGATTACTAGTTTGTCCGAGAGTGCTGGTGGATCTTGATTTACAATTTTGAATTCTGATAGCTTCACTTTTCGTTTTTTAGCTATCGTGTTAGCAGATTCCTGAATTTTCTTGATCACGGTGTTTCTTCTCGCTTCATCAATATCCCTTGTATCTTTGAAAGACCACAAGACAAGAACTTAGTCCCAACAAAACCACAAAACTCAGGACTACTCTCAACTTTCTCAAGAGCTCAGATGAAGGATGGAATTTTACCAGACTTTCTCTATTAGTATGTATGAATGGAACATAAGGCGTTACCGATTTCAAGATGAGATTTGCTTGGAATGCTGTTGATTGCCCCAGGATGTAGCTCCAGAATACCTTAAACCACACAAATTCATCTTGTGAATAAGTTTCATAGAGAGTAGGTACTTTTTAAATCAGTGAAGCAAAACTTACCAACAGTTCCTACAGTATCTATTGATTCCGACTCTAATACATGTTTCTCCACGGCTAGAGCCAACTCTGCAGCCGCAAGTCCAGCATCATTTCTAAAAAATCGTCGTTATACAATTGATCAGTGTACTAGTGGTTAAGTAGATGGTTCAGTCGTATAATATAGCACACCTATATGGCATAAGCACAGCACCGGCATGACCTCCATTGCCTTCAAATTCCACCTTCAAACTTGCTGGAGCAGCAATGGCGGTTACTACACCGACATCTAAACCTGTAGTCAAATTGTATCTGATATTAGCTTAAATGACAGAGAGAAGAAAGCAAGAAACTCTTAGAAGAAACAAAAAGGAAATCAATCAGACCTTCTTCTTCGAGTATAGGTCCTTGTTCGATATGCAGCTCTATAAAAGCAAAGTAACTTCCTTTCTTCAAAAACACACTCGATAAGTCGTCATCTTTATCTTCTGCGTAACCAGCTGATCTAGCTGCCTCTATAAATGACACATTTTGGCCGTCAACAACTGTAGTCTTTAGTGCTTCTGCAAGTTCTTTGCTTCCAGCAAGCAAGCGGCTGTATAAAGAAAGTTTACAAGTAAGACAAAAAAAGAAACAAAGCATCGATCATTACCCATTCATAGAGATCAAAATAAGAGTACCTTCCTAAACAACTGATCCCAAATCGGGTTGGTTCTTCAGATGTGAACAAGATTATCTCCAGAGACCTCTTCGGTTTAAACCCCGACCTTAGCAAAAACCCAACAAAGATCATCAGGAGACACAATCTGGGACTACACTTTCTATAATCTAAAGATTCTTCATACCTTTTCAAGACATTGATAGCTTCAATTGCACCTAAAACACCAACAACACCATCATACTTACCGGAATATGGAATAGCATCTATATGAGAACCGGTCGCTACAGCAGGAAGATTTGAATCTGAACCATCCCTAAGAATGAAACCAACACATCAGATGAATCAGACAATCAAATATGCAAATCAAGAAACACTTATCTTCTTAACGAAAGAATGAGCAACACAGAGAGAGAGAGAGAGAGCCAAACCATCTGCCAAATATGTTACCAACAGCATCTTCTCTAACAGTAAGACCAGCAAGTGCCATCAAATTCTTCACATATCTAACCAAATCAACCAAAAAAAACTCAATCCAGATTAACAAAAATCTATACTTTATGATAAATCAATCAAGTAATCGAATCAGATTACCGTCGAGCCAAGACATCTTTATCAGTATAGAGAACTCTGGTGACTGATGGAGAAGGAGCATCAGAGAATTTAGAAAGCTCATCTATCTAAAACCAAAACAAAAGATCAGCCATTAAACTCAAAGCTCAAAACTTTAGAAATCTACTGTTCCACAAAAAAAAACCCACTTTACACATCATCGATTAAGATTCAAATCACACTCCTTTGAACCTGTTTTTGCAGTCCTTGAGCATCAACGGAGAGTGAAGAAGCGAGATTGATGGAACCGAATTGCCCCGGTTCGTGAATTGGGTATCCAGAAAAATCCTCCATTGTTCTAATCGATTCATGTTGTTGTTGTTGAGCTACGTTTGAAGGTACAAGAAGAGAGATAAGAAGAAGAGCAATATAGCAGAAGCGTTCCAAAGATTCCATTTTTTTTCCTTGAGCGTTTGATTCTGATAATTTGGTATCTATATTTTGGAAAATTGATATATTTACCTTATTAATTAAATCATGATCATTATTATCCAAATTGTTTTTTGGGGAATCCACAAACTAAGTGGGAATCTGACAGAAGTGTTTTGTTCGTACTCTATTGATTCTGATCTCATCTCATGTAAAATATTTAAAATAAAAATTAAAATGAAGTTGATATGTTTTGGAATCTTTGTATTTTGTATTTGTATCATTGGAAACTTTTGTTCTTGAATTATCAGCTCTATTGACCGTTAGTACAGGCGACGAGTACCGATTCATTTATTAAATAGCGGCCCGTTTCAGTATCTGGAAAAGCCCAACTCGCTAGATCACTTCCTAATCCTATTAAATAAGGAAAAAAATGGATAGGTCGATATTTGAGAGATTTTGCATTAAATCCTTCTTTTGATTAATTATTTAAAAGAGTCATCTCATGTTTAAGCATTTTGATTTCTTAAAATTAATTTTAAATAACAGACATTATTTAAAATTATTTTATGAATTTAATATTTAGATATCAAATTTCAATTATTTAATTATTAAGATTTAATTTTATAAATATATATAGTTTGTTTAAAAATTCATTTTAATATGAGTTTTTAGGTAGAGTTATCTGTCAATATTAGTTTAAATAACTCATAATATTACTTTAACAAGAAATTATGTTTTAAATATTAATGAAATATTAATATATATATATATATATGTATATATTTATCATTTAAATCTTATGACAACAACAATTTTAAATTACTTTATAAGATAATATTAAATTTTGTTCGTCTTTAGTTTTGATGAAAGAATAGTGTTTTTATTATTGTTTGTTAGGAAAAAAATGAATTTGGAGGATTGACTAGGAAAAAATACATTTCTAAATTTTAAAAGCATTATATCCTAAATGGAGTAAATATTAAAAGAATCAAACATCAAAGTCTTTATTCTTTTCCTCCAGTACTTGGGTGCCAATTCAAGTCTAAAAAATTAACGACTAGTTGCAAAGTAAGCAAAATTGATTAGGTTTTAGATTAAAAGAGCTAAACAAGCTTTCAAGGTAACCAGACAAAGTCATGAGATTCTAAATTTCCATTTAAAATATTCATAGAATTAATATAAATGTAATTTAGAGGAGAACAGACATAGTTAGAACTTAGAAGTAGAACATGTCTGAACAGAAATAAACAAATCAGTAATTTAATATTAATAATTAAGTTCTGATATTTTCTTATGCGGAACTCGTTGGCAATTTCTAAATGCAAATCTAAGAAAAAAAATATCGTGTCCCTTAATTTTTTTAATATATAACTGTGTTTCCCGTAAATTAAGCTTATGACAGCTAAAGATCGACATTTATATCTTCCTCACTAATACTATTAGAGTAAAGTTTACGAGGGGAACATAGGGGCACCATTTTCTTCAAATCTTTCTACTAAAAATTTAATCGAGTCTTATGCAACCATTTGCAAACGCTTTTACATATATCAATTAAAAATGTCTTTTATAGTTAACATTTGTAATTGCTATAATATTTTTTTTTTCTGTCTCTAAGCGTTTGTTGTATGAGTTGGCATTTGGCAATATTTTTAAAAATAGGTTTATCCATAACATTAAGATAAAAATGTTACCAAAATAAAAAATTTCATTTGAACAAAACGCTGTACTATCAAATCTTAATAAAAAAATGTTTCTAATGATTAGATGAAATTTATAATAAAATTAAAGATGTTTATATGATAAAAATAATATTTAATAGGCTTTTAAAATAAAAATCAGTTTCTAAAAAAAATTGATTTTTAAGTTTTATATGGATATTACTAATTTATATAAAAAAATTCTAATATTAGGTTTATTTTGTTATTTTGAATGTATCCTAAATAAAATATCGAAATCTAATCAAAATGAATTTGTGTATCGAAATCTAATCAAAATTATAAAATATCTGAATGTATCCTAAACTCCAAAACCAAAAGAATCGGAACTGTAAAAGTTCTAAGACGTTGATAAAAAGTTACTTGAATGAATCCTAAACTTTGAAAATATAGATAAAGAAAAAACGTAAAGAGTTCTAAGACGTTGGTTCGTTTATAATGGTTCCAAAAGCCAACTGTTGATAATATTAGATTTAAGATGTAAATTACCTCTTATAAGCGGAGTTGAATTAGTGACGTTGTTGAGTTGTGATTCTCAAAACTCAAAACCACTAAAGCCACCGTCCGATAATTTATCTCGACTTTGTCTCAAGGTTTAATCAGTTGTTCTTAAATTAATATAATAACAATAAAATATTCAAACAAAACCAAGAAAATGTATCAAGAAAAAGTCTGATCAAACAAAATTTATGTTTTGGAATCTCCCACTTGTTAATTTGTGCATTATGATAATATATACACACACATATATAGAGAAGAAGAAAAGGTATCGAATTATTGCATAGATCTTATTTCCGAGTCTAAACCAGTTTTCAAATTTAAACTTTTACAACTCAAAAGAAAAACAATTCACTTACCAAGTATGGTCCACTGGTTGATGACTCGCCATATTGGCCGAAATCATCGATCAAGTGCTTTTCATTGCGTTTCTAAATTAGCCACTATAAACATTTTAAGTGCGAAGAAAATCCAAAATTTTGGAACACCTAGAGTTAGATTGAGTTCTAACGCAAGTTTTACTCAGTTATCAGAAGAAGAAGAAAAGAAAATGGTTATGAAGGACGATCCTATGTTCAAGAAAAATATACCGCCAAAATACGGAAACTATGTAACCATCCTCAGCCTCGACGGTGGTGGAGTCCGAGGAATCATCGGAGGAGTCATCCTTGCTAGACTTGAAAAACATCTTCAGGTTACATATATACTAATATATAAACATATATCATATATACACCACGGCGTCGATTATTTAGTTTGCATCCCCAATATTTAATATTTTCATCGAAACTCTTTTCAAAATCATCAATGCAAAAACTAAACAGAAATGAATAAAAACAAATTCTTTCATGTAGAAGTAGCGTTGTTTCTTTGCAAAAATATTTGAAAATTAAAGAAAAAAATTATATAGTATTAAATAATTTGCGCTTAGAATAATTGAAAGCTATGTTTATATATCATACAAAATTAAAATACTATAAATATACATAACATGAATTTTGGTAAATTGAGATTTAGTTCAAACTCGTAGGGGTTTTCCATGTATATTTTAAATGCATGCGTCGATCTATGATATCGGATCTAATTGATTCTTTACAAATCATTGAACTAACGAGTGAGATACTTGTATAAATAGGACATTAAGGATCCGGAGAAAGACGAAAGCAGAAGGCTAGCAGATTATTTTGACGTGATAGCCGGGACCAGCACCGGAGGTCTCATGACGGCCATGTTGACTGCACCGAACGATTTAGGCCGGCCTCTTTATGCTGCCAAAGACATTGTTCCGTTTTACGAAGACGAATCTCCTAAGATCTTTTATGGGTAAAGACAGAAATAATCATAGTTAATTACTTTTTTTTTATAATGGAAATTCTTAAATAAGACATATTTTAAATATAAATACTAATTAATATATTTCACCTTTTTAGTAAAATTTTGATTGAGTCTTCCACGTCCATTCTTTATTTCTAAAACTAATACATATTTTAAATTTTGATTGTCCGGATCCGGATCCATGGCTTCTGGATATCCGGAGTTGGTATACTTCATAATATATACTCCAGTTACAAACTCACAATATCCAAGTATCTATATATATAATTACAACACTAATTAATTCTTATATTTCGTGTAACACATATATATAGTACTAACAGTAGTTTAAACAAATAAATGATATGTTGAAAGAACTTATTAAGGTTTTGTTCTTGAGTTAAAACCATGCATGTTGGTAGCATATATATATGTGTGTTATATAAGAAGATGAGAATTACTAATATAATAATTCTTATTTTTATGCACTTTCATGAAAAATGCAGATCGTGGATCCCGACAATTTTAAAGCGCCTGTTCCGTCCAAAGTACAACGGAGAGTATCTGCATACAAGATTGGGAGAGATTCTTAGAGAGACAAGACTTAACGAGACACTCACAAACGTTGTCATACCTACCTTCGACATCAAGAAACTTCAACCCACCGTTTTCTCCTCTTACCAGGTTCATGTTCATCTCCACGGCTGTTCTTAACATATAGAGTTTAAAATCTTAGATGTTATATCATTTTGATCAATTTAACAGACTAACACTATGTATTCTTTTGCTACGCGTTGTTTAAGGCGTTGGTTGACCCTAGCTTGAACGTCAAGTTATCAGACATATGCATTGGCACATCGGCTGCTCCCTTATACTTACCTCCTTATAAATTTCCCAAAAACGATAATACAAGAACATTTAACCTCATAGATGGTGGTGTTACCGCTAATGACCCGGTAATCACAATCTGCGGACCATTTTCTCGATACTCTTTTAGTCAGAGATCGATCGATATAGATCATCAAGTAATACTCTTATATGTTTTGTGTTTGGTTGTTCATATAGACTCTGGTGGGTATGACAGCTATGTCTAGAAAGTCTATAATTAATCATCCTGATATGGATGGGTTCAAGCCGTTAGAGTACGACAAGTATCTCGTGATATCCATAGGGACAAGATCGGCAAAGAGAGAGGAGTACTACAACGCAATAGAAGCTTCAAAATGGGGATTTTTTGATTGGGCATACAACTTGAAACATGAAACAACTCCGATAATAGACATTATCTTGGAATCAAGCCGAGACATGGCCCAGTACCACACTTCAGTTCTGTTTCAAGCCCTAGGTTCCGAGGATAACTACCTAAGAATTGACGTAAGAAGCTATACTTAAACAATCTTTATGAGTAAAATGGATGCGAATTATTGATATATGCAAGTCTATATATCTCAGGCTGATACATTGAGAAAAGATGAAGTCTTTATGGATGACGCGGAGAAGTCGAACTTAGAGAACCTAAAGAATATTGGACAAGAACTACTGGACACAAATGTCGTACGTATGAACCTCGACACTTATAAATATGAACGTATTCATAAAACCATCAACAATGATCAAGCACTCGAAAGGTGATTCAAAGTTTCAAATCTTGTGTGTTGAGTTTCTTGGATGTAAAAATCAGTTATCTCATCGTTTTAATATTTTGTTCATGCAGTTTTGCGAAAATGCTTTTTGATGAAAGGAAATTAAGGATCGAGAGATTCAAGACCATGACTCATGATTCAACTGATCCCAAAAGATCAATAACCTAAATGAATGACAGATCGAAGATAACCAGTGTGTGTTTCTCTTTAGTTGCGTGAAATTATCTACTTAATTGCACTTTAAACCCAAAAAAAAAACTAAAAAAAAAAAAACCAAAAAATGAAAAATCTTCATATCTTGTGTATTGCTCGGCTAACTCTCTTTACGCCTTTGTTTATATTTTCTTCTGTAACTGTTTTTGAAAACGTGAAAAAAGGACAAAACAAAATATCGACGTTAATTATCTAAATTAACCAAAAGACATGGATATAATTAAGGTTGCAGTTTCGTACCTATTAGTCATTAGACAACTTGCCAGTTGCCATAGATCAACATCATCCCAATGTGTATGCGACTATGTGTGATGTATACAATATGGTTGCTTTATAAATTAGAATTCGTTTAATTTAATATATTGTAAGTTGTGGGTGACTTGAATACGATACGATAATTCTATCAAATCCTAACGTTTATGTTATTACTATATTCGGTTGGCTTTTAAGACTTTATATTATTATTAAAATAACTTCATGAAGTCAATATTGGGCAACCGATATATACTTAATCTTCAGAATCTACGAACTCTATAAATACCACATTTGTTATCAAGAGAAGAAACAAATACAAACTAAAAACAGATTAATCTACAACTCAATACATTTACTCAAGAAAAGATGGCAAGCATATGCGAAGGTAGTTATACATATTAGTACACATACTTAACCCTCTCATTATGTCACTATTAATGTTTTGGTTCAATAAGTATTATGTTAATCAATATATTAAATCTACAGATCCAGGAAAAAGCTCGTGGCCAGAACTGATGGGGACAAAAGGAGAATATGCAAAAGAAGTGATCGAACGAGAAAACCCTAATATGAAAGCAGTTATCATTCTGGATGGAACAGCTGTTCCTGAGATCTTTATTTGCTCTCGTGTTTATGTTTGGGTCAACGATTGCGGAGTCGTTGTTCAAATTCCCATCATCGGTTGATTATTATATTACTGATTCAAAAATTTGTTATGTAATCTAAAACATATAGTAAGAATAAGCGTTTATTCGTATTACTATGTAATAATGATCTCTATTCGTGTCATGCTATCTCATAATTAAATAAAATTGGATATTGGGAAATATTTATTTTGTCAACTCAACTGTGATTTTTCCATGCTCAATACACCTTTCACATTCGTTTATGTCTTTATATACTAACAAACCATATACCCTAATTATCTTACTAGGACTTATTGTACTTATCCTTTTCGTTTTCTAAACTCGGAAAGTTAAAGTATATGTATTCCTAAATCCTAATCCTTCTTTACTTGATAGCATAAAGTTGTTGCCTCTACGTGTAAATTTCAAGGGCAATATATATACACTTGCTTTATTAAGTAGAGATTTTATGATTTCCATAGAGTTTGTTAATTGATTGTGGTTTTAGTCTAATCTGAGTAATGATTATGTTCGATCTGAGTACGTGTGTGTGTGTGTAATTGATTCCATTTCGGACTTTTCGAAATTCCAAGAAATAGTTTCTTACGTAAATGCTCCAAACATATGCCCTCAAGAATGCCAAGTAAATCATCATTTTAATTTAACTATTGAATATGTCTATATGTATATACATGTATATTATATGGTGGAGCTTCTATTTTGGTAATTGCAAATAAGAAGGCTAAGCAAATGTCAAAGCATGGTTTTGGTCAGGAGGAGGATCGGGAAGATGTCTTGGCATAGTAGACCAAATCTGATTCTACTGTGGTGAAAACTAAGCTCTTGTTTAACATGCCTATTTGTGCTCTCACCGTAGTAAGAAACAGTCGAACCAATATTAGAAGCACCGATGTGTCTTCGTCCATCTCCACAGTTAAGAAGCCGGTCAGGACAAGGCAATCCGTCAGAGGTAGATTTATACTATTACTCAAAGTTGTCTTTAAGATATCATCCGAAAGTTTCACCTATGCTTTGAAGTTTTTGATTTCCACACATTTCAAAATCTTGGGTGTATTCAAACATGAAGTTTACCTTTACATCTGTGTAACAAAAAGACTCCTCAAAATAGGTTTCACCTAAATAGCATAGAATAGTGAACTTCTCCGGTTTTGCTTCAAGAATATATAATCTCAAGATTGTCAAAAAATATTCATGACTTGAGCTTCTTTCCCCATATGGTTGTTTTAATATACAATAAAACCTTAATAAATTAATAATCTATAAATTAATAAATTTATTCGGTCCCGAAAGTGTAAAATTTAACACAATTCGATAAAATAATAACATAATTTTTTGAAATTTCTCTGTAAATATATGGTCCTAACAATAAGATAAATTAATAATTATAAATTTTATGTGTAAAAATCTAAAACAATTTTGTAAAATATGAATATATTGTTGTTTGTTTATTATTAAAATCAGCATCTCGTTGGAGCTCTTCTTTACTGTATTCACAATTTATGGTATTGTACTCATATAATTATTTGCCTATTTAATTTATTATGGTTGATTTTGCAACACATTTTAGAAGAGAAGCAATTGCCAAGTTTAGTAGTGTAAAAAAAATGAGATGACGTGAAAAATACTTAATAGAATACCAAAGAGAATTACTAAGGCAAAAAAAAAATTCGTAGAAGGTAAAAAAATAAATGAATACTAATAAAAACGTATTATTAACAATAAAATATAAGAAAGTTTAAATAAAATAAAATTTAAAAGATTGTGGACCAAATTTAAAAGTTCAAATAAAGTATTAATTTAAAATAAAATTAATAATTATTAATTTATCGATAAATTAAAACTTCTATATAATAATAATTTTTTGAGGTCCTAGAGGATCTAACATTATTAATTTATAGAAGTTTTACCGTAATATCATTCATATCAATGTCGTTTCTCTATCTTTTTTAGTGAAAGTCATTGGTTGTAAAATAGTACTTTCGTATGGGTGAGATTATAAACGAATCCCCAAAAAAAAAAGAATAATCTAAACATAAACGCTGCATTAGATACTTCGTCTCATAAACGTTATCATGAATGGTCACAAGTGACGGTTGCGTAGATGGAGAAAAAACTGGCAACCCTTTTCTTTTAACAAAGTTTAGTATTTACAATAAAAAGTTTGATAATTTATTTTAATTAGCAATTTGTTCGATATATATGTATATTATATAATATATGTATACTTTTTGAGTGTAGATGATTAATGAAGATTGTAATTGAGCAATAAGGATTTGTTCTCAGTTTAGAGAGACTCCTACAAAAGAACGATCTCACATCAAACCACTACTAAGCATCACTGAGCAAGTAAGACAATCTTCGAAGGACAATCAATAACCATCTCTTTTTTGAATCAACGCATAGACCACACCACGCAAACAACCATCATATTTACGTTAGCTTTAAACCACACAACACACAGATTCAGGTAAGCAAAAACCATGCAACACCCAACAGATCCAAGTAAGCAAGGACTACACAATAACAAACCAATCAAGTTATAAGTACTTCAAAGCATAAACCACAAAAGCAACATCATCAAGTTAAGTAACATTAGACCACATAATACACAGATTCAATTAAGTAAAAATCATGCAACGACTAAACAACCAACGGATTCAAGCCATAGCTTCAAAGCATAGATCATGCAACAATGAAATGAACTAAAGTCATGGGTCTGAATCATAGACTATGCACCGACCCAATAGATTCAAGAAATTTTTTTTTTTTTAAAAAGCACGTAGGCTTATGCAGCAACCAAAAGGATCAAGCCATGACTTGACTTCAATGCATAAACCATGGCTCACGTAATAGACTTGTTCAAAGCATAAACTTGTAATTTTGTTCAAAACATCACTCACATGTTTCACCTGTGACTCACAAAGCAAAAGCTGTGTCAACTTCAGATTTCTAACATTAGTACCAATATCAACTAATCAAATACAAACATAGGAGATGCACATTCTTATCCTACACTAATTTCAACTAATCGAATACAAACATAAAATGTAGTCTTAGAAATTAAAATAACTATAAAATCCATCAACATTAAAACAAATAATAACTAAAATAAAATCATTAATAGAATTGATGTTTCAAAGCCATAAGGGAATGAACGACATAATCTGGGTTAGTCAATAGACAAATACAATAACTTAGAGATTTTCTAAGGTTTAGAATTTGGAGAATTTTTATTTAACTAAAAATAGAAACATAAAACCTCACTATTAATTTTGTCAAAGTCTGGTTAAAGGAGTAGGATTATGGCACTCTTTTACAAAGTTTGGTATTTAAAATAAATTAAAATTTTAATGAAAGAGATTGATATTTTTTTTTTTGAGAAAAACAGTAGTATCTTTTTTGGCAATTTTTCCGATATATATATGCATACAATTAAGAATACGTGTATATTTTAAGGTTGTAAATGAGCAATAAGGATTTGTTCTCACTTATCAGAGACTCCTACAAAAGAACGATCTCACATCAAACCACCACTAAGCATCACTGAGCAAGTAGGAGAACCTCCGTATGACAATCAATAACCATTTTTTTGAGTACACCATATATTTCAAGTTTTTGGTTAGTAATGGCATAATTTTTAAATCTCAAGTTGTGGGTTAATAATGACATAGGTCTTATATTTCAAGTTGTGGGTTAGTAATGACATAGTTTTTGAATCAAAGCATACACCAAGCAAGCAACCAACATATTCAAGTCAGCATTAGACCACACAACACGCATTCAGAAAAGCAAAGACTACAAAACAAACCAACAAAATCAAGGCATAGGTTCAAAGCATACGAACACACAAGCAACCAGTATATTCAAGATATCATTAGACCACACAATACTCAGATTCAAGTAAGTAATAATCATGTTACAAATAACAAATTCAAGCCATAGCTTCAAATCATAGATCATGCAACAACGAAAAGTATTCAAGTCATGGGTTCGAATCATAGACTATGCACCGACAAGTATATTCAAGTCTATAAAGTCCAAACAATATATTCAAGAAAAAGGTTTAAATCAAGGCTCATAAGCTTACGCACATAAGCATTCGATCAGAGGAATCAAGCAATGACTCATAAACGATGGCCCAAGAAACAAACCATAAACCAACCAATAAAATCAAAGCATAGGCCTCACCTATATTCTCACATCTTATTGTTCGTAACAATACTAAACAAGTAAGGAATATCTTTTTTAACGATTATCGAGAAGTTTAATCTAAATCGTTAACTTTTACCTGAGAGGGTTGCATTAATGAAACATCTTCTTCATTTTTATCAGATTCATGTACTTATTCCAATCTCGTTGTGTCTTAGTTGGTGATTTCACTTTATACCCTGCATTTCATTCAATATACAAGCACTTACACGTAACTTGAAATTTTCTTATAATCTCCAAGAATTTGGACATCTTTTTAAGCATCTGCATGAGGAAATATGTATTTATATTATGTACATGCCATTTTACTTAACTTGTGATTTTGTTCAAAACATCACTCACCTGTCTCACCTATAACTTCATAGATCCAATGAGTAAGAAGAGTGATTGTCAAATTAATACCATCTAACAAGTTGCTCACAGCAGATCTGTATTCAAAGCAGAAGTTTGTCAACTTTAGATTCTAACACTAGTAACAATATCAACTAATCGAATACAAACATAGGAGAAGCACATGTCTTATCATACACTGATTTCATACTTTCACATCAAACAATTTATAACCATCACCAAGAAAGTAAGAGAAACAAACTTTGTAATGATTAAATTTATATATAAACCGATTACGTACCCGAGAGCAGCCATAATTAACTTTTTTGACAATATAAGCTAATTAATTACAAATTTAGGAGAGACACGTACCTATCTTGAAGTATGTAGACACTTTGAAATCTGTCCGGAGTCTCCAAAAACATCTGAAAAACAAGAAAAATTGCTTCAGTTCACTTGTAAAAATAGGGGTTTATGCCTTTCATGCACAATCCCTGTTCTAATCCGAGGCGTGTTAGTGTGTATGACCTCTTAAACTATAAGCTTTTAGGTG
This sequence comes from Crucihimalaya himalaica, assembly GCA_004349715.1. NCBI lineage: Eukaryota > Viridiplantae > Streptophyta > Magnoliopsida > Brassicales > Brassicaceae > Crucihimalaya > Crucihimalaya himalaica. The sequence goes on from SMJT01000067.1 coordinate 329,727, forward strand.
CTTTTGTAATTCCAGTTCAGACCCTGGTTTTCCTAAGCTTTTAGGTACCTTAATATCGGACTGTTTTGACTTTAGAAGCTCATATTGTTAAGCTTTAGGGGCTTTTGAAATTTGTCCAAGTTTCCAATTTCAGGAAATTATTTCTGGTTTTAAGCCGCAGGTTTTAGATAATCAATATAAGCCGTGGGTACTATCTTTCTAGTTCCAGTGTGTGTGATAAGCTTCAAGGGTTGTTGAAATTCCATACCCTCTTTGTTTTTGAACCGAAAAATCAGTTTTAAGCTGCAGGTTTTCGATAATCAATATAAGCCGTGGGTACTATCTTTCTATGAGACTCGTTTGTGTTATCATTAAGCAGTTCTTATGAGACTGTTTTAATTAAAGAGTTCTCAAAATCAGACGAGTTAGTGTGTATGAACTCTGGAAACTTGAACCTTTAGGTCCTTTTTCTATTCCCATTCCCTTTTGTAGACCAACCAGCCACTCGTTTGTGTTATCATTAAGTTCTTATGACTGTTTTGCTATTCCCATTAGGGGCTTTTGTTATTCCCATTTCCCCTTTAGAGACCTAGTAGCTAGTTTGTGTCATCATTAGGCAATATATGGGACTGTTTTTATTATATAGCTCACACATTGAGACCCAGCAGCCGCATGGTTTTGTTAAGCATTAAGGGGCTTTTCAATTCTCATACCCCATGTGTTTCAATTTGGGCAAAAATTTTAATTATAGAGCTCACAGCGTTATAGTCTGTTAACCCGCTTTATCTTTTAACTGACCTGTCTAAATTTCCAATTTCAGGACATTATTTCTAGCTTTAAGCCGTGGGTACCCTCTTTCCAATTCTAATTCCAGTGTGTGATAAGGGCTTTTGCAATTCCCATACCCCATTTGTTTTTAAGCCGCAAGTTTTAATCTAATCAATAAAGGCAACTCCCATCGGACCAGTTTCATAATAGAGCTCACAGCGTGATAGTGTGTTTATCCGCTTTATCTTTTACCCGAGAAATATGTCTAAGACGTGGGTTTGAGATTATCAATATAGGCAACTCAGTGTGTTTAAGCCGTAGGTACCCTCTTTCCAGTTCTAATTTCAGTGTGTGTGATAAGCTTTAAGGGCTTTTGCCATTCCCATACCCCCTTTGTTTTCAAGCCGCAGGTTTTAATTCTAGAGCTCTCAGCATGATAGTGTGTTTTATCAGCTTTACCAGTGTGTGTGATAAGCTATAAGGGCTTTTGCAATTCCCATACCTCCTTTGTTTTTAAGCCGCAGGTTATAATCTAATCAATATAGCCAACTCCCATCGGACCAGCTCACAGCGTGATAGTGTGTTTATCCGCTTTATCTTTTACCCGAGAAATCTGTCTAAGACGTGGGTTTGAGATTATCAATATAGGCAACTCAGTGTGTTTAAGCCGTAGGTACCCTCTTTCCAGTTCTAATTTCAGTGTGTGTGATAAGCTTTAAGGGCTTTTGCCATTCCCATACCCCCTTTGTTTTCAAGCCGCAGGTTTTAATTCTAGAGCTCTCAGCATGATAGTGTGTTTTATCAGCTTTACCAGTGTGTGTGATAAGCTATAAGGGCTTTTGCAATTCCCATACCTCCTTTGTTTTTAAGCCGCAGGTTATAATCTAATCAATATAGCCAACTCCCATCGGACCAGCTCACAGCGTGATAGTGTGTTTATCCGCTTTATCTTTTACCCGAGAAATCTGTCTAAGACGTGGGTTTGAGATTATCAATATAGGCAACTCAGTGTGTTTAAGCCGTAGGTACCCTCTTTCCAGTTCTAATTTCAGTGTGTGTGATCAGCTTTAAGGGCTTTTGCCATTCTCATACCCCCTTTGTTTTCAAGCCGCAGGTTTTAATTCTAGAGCTCTCAGCATGATAGTGTGTTTTATCAGCTTTACCAGTGGGTGATAAGCAATAAGGGCTTTTGCAATTCCCATACCCCCTTTGTTTTTAAGCCGCAGGTTACAATCTAATCAATATAGCCAACTCCCATCGGACCAGCTCACAGCGTGATAGTGTGTTTATCCGCTTTATCTTTTACCCGAGAAATCTGTCTAAGACGTGGGTTTGAGATTATCAATATAGGCAACTCAGTGTCTTTAAGCCGTGGGTTTCTGAACCGATAAAACGGTTTAAGCCGTGGGTAGACTATGTTTCCAGTTTCAGGACCATAGTTTCTGATCATTTAGATCACCAAAGAGGGACAAATATTCCCAAGTTAGATCCAGACAGAAGGCAACAAATAATGCCGTATGTCTAATCTTTTGGGATTGAAACAACAAAACACAAAGGATTGAGAGATTGTACCTGAAGAGACTGTTGTTTAAGGATCCTCAAGAAACTCTGCGTGTAGAAGAATGCTTTCTCTGTTTTTGATTATCCAAACACGACCTAAGAACAAAAAAACAGAAAACTTTGATTAATTGTATCAAAATCAAGTAAATTAAAACAAAGAAGAACGAACGGAAGAACTTAAAAAACGATTATAGAAATTTTGAAACCCTAAGAAGTTAATTCGAAGAGAAAAAACAGAAATCTTCGATTAGTTTTTTACAGAAATCGAGTTAACCAAAACGATTAGAGAGATTAAGAAACCCTCAGAGGTTAATCCGATGAAGACAACCGAAGATCTTGATCAATTAAAACTTAAAAGGCGATTTTGAAACCCTAAGAAGTTAATTCGAAGAAAAAAAACAGAAATCGAGTTAACCAAAACGATTAGAGAGATTAAGAAACCCTAAGAAGTTAAAAGAAACTTACAGAATCATTCGCCGGCGGAGGAGTCGCAGAGAAATTACAAAGGAATGAAACCTTTTGTGGGTCTCTTCTTCTATATATGCTTAGTGAAGTCTTTTGCTAGCACCCCACCGCCTCTATAACGGTTACTTCAACTACGTGCCGTTTCCAATAAAAAAACGTTATTTGTGTGTGTGAAATTGAGAAGCAACATCATAAGTAATTAACGTCGTAATTGAACTAAAATATATGCTAAAAATTAATTAAATTACAAATACATTTTTACTGGAAAAATGATCAAATCTCGGATTCTTTTGGTTTTAGGATATCACGTAAAAAAATGAGAAATATTATGGATACAAAAATTATTTTGGTTTCTAAAAATTCATTTTATTTTCTTTTTTCGTGTTCTCCTTGTTTCTTTTTCTATTTAATTCTATTTACTCTTATACTTTTATTTTTTAGGGTATACAATATAGGGTTTGATTGTACAGCGGGTCGATGTTTTTTTTTAATGTTTTAATTTTGATTTTTAATATGTAGTTTTGTAGAATCCTTTTTGTTTATTTGTTTTGGATATGAATTTAAAGTAAGAAAACATAATTTTTTTTTACATATTGTATTTTAAAATTTTTATAATTCTTTACTATGTTTATTTATTATTAATCTTATATTACTTTTATATAATGTATATTTCTGAATATAAACATATATTTCCGTAGTAAATATAAAGAGAAACCAAATTCGATCCGAACCCGAACCCAAACGGATATCCGAACATGTCCGCGGGTTGATTTTTTGTTTCAAACAATCTTAACTAAATCAATTCAACATGTCCCGCCAACCCGTGTTATAGCGTTAGATTAATGATATATTAAAATATTTTAAAAGTGTAACATTTATTATATCCGATATAATTAAAAATTTCAACTAAAGAACTGAATTAAAATGGAGACAAATTAGTTAAAGATTGAAGCTTCCATTATACTAATTAATTATTGAGTTATGGCTATGCTTTCAATTTTTAAATTAAGGTTCATGAGATTGTTATTGATTTTTTTCATGACTAACAATCTGATTTCTTCTTGTAAATTATGTTATTGCTTATACAAACTGACTTAGTTCATGAGTTACGGCTATGGTTTAGTTAAGTGTATATTTTATGCTAATGCAATTCAATTTTTGTTGCCCATCTTCCTCTTTCCCTACTTATTTTTTCATCTTAAATTATTTCCATTTAAGGTTTTTAATCCCACCATGGAATGTTCGTGAGTTTTGCAAAATAAGATACTATCTTTAACAAATTAATAAAATGAGGATTTAACTCGTGTTATAACGTTAGGTTAATAATATATTAAAATCGATTCAACATGTTCTACCAACCCGTCCGCTATTATTTTTTAAAAAATATATCTATTTTATGAGAAAATTATTGACCTTTAATAATTTAAGTATGTCACAATGTAATTAATTTTATATTAAAGAAAAAATATTAAAAATTAAGAGAAAAAAACAAAATAAAAAGGAGAAGGAAATAACTTAAAGGAAACCAAATCATCGTTTCTTTCTCATCCTTTATAAATCCAAAGTGATAAACACGTTTTTTAGCGTAGAGTTAATGATATATTACCCATTTGACCATATAACCCGTTCTGTGTTATTTTTTTAATTTTATATTTAAATATTCATAGTATTTTAAACTTTTTAATAAGTTTAAATATAGCAATATATAAATAATAATTTTTAAAATTTTTACACGTGTAACATTTATTATATCTGATATAATTAAACATTTCAACTAAAGTACCGAACTAAACCGGAGACAAATTATTTAAAGATTGAAGCTTCCATTATACTAATTATTGAGTTCTGGCTATGATTTCAATTTATAAGTTAAAGTTCATGAGATTGTTATTGATTTTTCCATGACTAACAATCTGATTTCTTCTTGTAAATTATCTTATTTCTTATGCTAACTGACTTAGTTCATGAGTTACAGCTATGATTTAGTTAAGTGTATATTTTATGCTAATGCAATTCAAGAAGAATTGCTCATCTTCTTCTTTCCCTACTTATTTTTTCACCTTAAATTATTTCCATTTAAGTTTTTTAATCCCGCCATGGAATGTTTGTGAGTTTTGCAAAATAAGATACCATCTTTAACCTGAGAAGATTTGAATCAAAAGTCAAAAACATATCATATGATATTTCAGTTGGAAAAAAATATTATACATGTGATATCTCTAAGTTAAGGCTATAAGAATCCTAAACTCATTTATCTGTATAAAAATCACAGATAAATGATCAATTTTGGTAACAAATCTCTCTCTCTATCTCTCTGTCTCTCTCTCTTGCCTCATTTCTCTGTTGTATGTATCAAGTTTCAAAGCCAAGAATATATGTATGTCTTCGTCAACCTTACTCTTGTGGTGGTGTTAGATCTGTACAACAAACAAATACTTTTATAGTCCACATATTGATAAAAGTAAATGGAACTAAAAAGCACTAATCAAAGACATGCAAGATCAAAAATAAGATGATTAACAAAAAGAAAATGGGAAAAGAGAGAGATGAGGAAATATGATGGAAGGATGCAAACATAAGCCATATAATATATGTCATGTGTGTATATGCAAGGAAATTAAATCTTACCAATTCCTTAAATAAATCTCTTTTTCAGGTTTCCTCTTTTTAGATTTTTTTAATTGTGTTTACTTTGAACCCTACAAAAACCCATAGTAGTTATTAGTAAGTAAGATTCTAAAAAAAATTACAAAAGAAATGAAGGAAGTTTAACTTAACAACTACTAGAGGTGTCAAAATGGATCAAAATTTGTGGATCAATTCAATCCAAATCAACCCATAAACTTATTGAGTTTGAAATTTGAGTCTTAATGAGTTAATGGGTCAAAATGGTTTATGGGTTTAATGGATTAGATTGAAATGAGTTTGGTTGAAATGAGTTATTGAGTTAACCAAAACCAACCCAAATAATCGACCAAAATTACAAAAACCGAATACTCCTTCTTCGATTACTAACCCAACACAATCTTCTTCTTCGATTCTCCTCTGATTTTGTTTCCTTCTTTGTTTCCTTCTCAGATTTCGTTCCTCTGATTCCATTTTATAAGCAAAATATTCATTTTCGTTCCTCTGAATCAAGTGTTGTTGGTAAAAACTTTCGATTCTTTCGGGTTCGTTCTCGTTTGATTTTTTTTTGTTTCTAGCGTTTTGTAAATCCGTATTGGGTTAGGGGTTTTAGAATTCGTATTGGGTTTTCTTCATTTTTGATCAATTTATGGTTCTTCTCTCTTTATTTATGCTCGATTGTGATTCTTTTTGTGCAAATCTCAGGAGAGCAATGACGGGAATTACGCTGCGCAGTTCAAGAATTTGGACAAGTTACTGAGTGATTTGCAGAGTGAAATTGTCGATAAGCTTGATGGAAAACTCAAACCTTCTTCTTCTATATGTGTTTTGTGTCTATGTTGTCTGCTTCTTCTTCTATATTCAGTTTCCCAATTTTCTGTAGACTGTTGTTTTGACTTCAAAGGTTGGGAAGAACAAAGGGAATATTGGATATGCTTCTCAGGAGTTCTGAGTTTCTTCTTCTTTAGTCTTTCTTAGTTCAGTCTTTGTTGTTGAGATTCCTGGTTAGTTCAGTCTTTGTTGTTGAGATTAAGCAATATATCAACGCCGAAACATTTGCAAAGCCTAGTTGGTTTGAATACAACAAGACATATGTGTCCATTTAACTTACTAAATTACGCTCATCTGTTTGGTCACACAAAGGGTAGAATCGAAATTAGCAAATGAAATGAGATCCTGAGGACATGATTGTCTTGATAGTCTCTCTAATATAAACCACACTTTCAAATATTTGCTTTTTGAAATCCAAAGGTCACAATATTCTTCTACACAAGATCTAAATGCATCAGAGCTGCTACTTCGTACTGCAAGTTCAATATGGCTTTGGAGTTTTGACAATCAGCTGGAAATTATATAATTAAATATTATAATTATGAAGATTACAATTACAAAAAAAAATACTAGAAATTAGAAATTGACATACCTAACAACTACATAGAAATAAACAACGACTAAGCAAAAAAAAACAAATAGTAACCAACAACGATGATATCGGGTATTCAATGAGATTTATTTATAGTGTTTGAAGTAGGCTACTTAGGTTAGTTAGTTTAGATAAAAAAGAATTTAGAATAACTTTGTCAAATTTAAATGATTTATTTTTTTAAGTTTAGAAAAAAATTTGTTCGAAATTTATTATGTAACCACTAAAAATAGTTAGGATGTCGATCACAATATTTATAATTGGTAAGATATTGATAAGGAGTATTTAGATTAGGAATGCGATTTTAACTATAAAATCTGCGATTAATAAGGATGTTTAAAATAAGAATATATATTTAAACTAAAAGATCTGCTATTATTAAGGAGTATTTAGATCAAATCTATATTTAAACTATAAGATCTTAGAATGTTAGTGTAATTAATTAGTTTTTATATATTTACAATAAAATCTCCGATTTAAATGATATATAATTTTATTTTATTTTTAAAATTGATTATTATGAATTAACGCAAACGATTTGAATTTAGAAAGGGAATATGCGATGAATTTAGAATGTTATTGTTAATAAGATCTAAGATTTAATTTTGGTATTTAGAAAAAAAAAACTATAAAATCCAAAAATCATGGATTGTAAAGAGATACCAAAACTTGTTAGTTTAATCGTGGTGCATTTAAATTGAAGACATTTGATTGTAGATGATACCAAAAACAGATTTTAAAATTTCCGCAAATTGTGTATTCTCAATTAATATAGATACGAATTCATAACATATTCCTTAATTGCTTATACGATTCCAGATATTTAGGGCTGCTAATTAAGTTTTAAAAATCGGCTAAGATTTAAAAAGATTAAAGATACTATCGGTTAATGGTCAAGATTAAAACTTATGACCTGCGTGTTTATCCAACATTAATAATTTAAACATTTTAAATTAAAAATTGTGTATAAATTAAAGTAATATTTATTTCTTTATCTACAAAATCTGTTTTTAAGGTTAATTTCCAAAATATTCTTACGTAATATTAGGGACAAAGATTTAGGAAATACACACATTCAAATCTACTTTTAAGATAGATTGTTAATTTAGGAAATAATGATGACGGAAATTTGGGAACTAAACTATATTTGTTAAATCTTTTACGTGATTGATATATTCCTTATAATATTTTTTTATATGTAAAGATTTTTCTATATATTTAAAGTTCTAATTTTGAATTTGATCCAGCTTATAATTAACGGGTTAGATGAAGGGTCACGATTAAACATTAAAATCACATTACTCGATTGAGGGCTAGGCTAAACCCGCGCGTTTTTCTGATTGATTAGTCGGATAATACGGTTGTTCATGAAGTTAAATGGTCAATTATATCCTTAATGAGTTTCTTACATATCTTCAATTATACAATGATATTTACATGTAAAAGGGTACAAAACAAAGGTTACTTTTATAAATGTACTTCAAAAATAATATATAAATTCACCATAACCCTCTTTATTTATTTTGTATTGTCACTTACATTGTCACTTATTTGAAAATTTTGAGCATCTTAGCTTTTGAATGGATTAAGAAAATGATTATTGGGTCCTTTTGTTTATAAAGAAAAAACATTTATCTATTCATATATATATTATAGTAACTGTTATATAAGTCTCTCATAAAAAAACTAAAAATTATCGTAAAAGCATTGATGAAATCCAAAAATAAGAAGATTGTAAAAAAGTGATAAGGGTGTGAAAATGAATATCTTAACCCAACATAATCTATTATCTAATTAATTGAGATTTATTAGTTGTAATCAGGCTTAAACAAAAAAAGTTCGAAAGCTTATTAGGTAGAAAGTAGTTTCTATGATTGATCTCGTACAACCGCTACATAAATGTTAAACAATATATTCGATTTACATAAAATAGATTTATTTTTCTTATTTGTAGATTCATTTACTAGTTTTAAGAAAATCTAATTTTGTAGAACATTGAGTTAGAATACGTATTCTAAATTTCGTAGAACATAGAGAATCATAGAATATAAATTCTAAATTTCGTAGAACATGTATTCTAAAATTTCAGAACAAATCTCTGTTCTCAAATTTTCAGAATATGTACAATGCGTAGAATACATATTCTAAATTATTTAGAACAGACCAAAACTTTAGAAAACGAATTCTACACTTTTCGGATGATCTAAAAACCTATTTATATGCAACCAAATAAAAAAATGTCTTCATTAAATTTTTTTAAAACTTGTCTATCAACATGTTTTGTGGTTTTTTCCTCTTAAAATTGTCAAAATTTTGATATAAGGGTAGATTTGTCCAAAATGATTTAAAAATTAAGATGTATATGGACTCTTTTTTTAGAACTCCTTTATTTCTAATTGTCCCTTAAAGTTAAAGAATTTGGTTTATAGTTTTGACATAAACTAGCTATAATATTAATAAAAGCTCGAAAAAAAAATATTAATAAAAGCTTTTATCGTAGTTATAACAAATAGGGCTTAGTTGATTGGTATAAAATGGAAGTAAAATAAGTGGATTATACCTTATTCTTCTTTTTCATATGCCCATTATAATTCCTTCTTAGTATTTGTTTCAAAATAGTTTCTACTAAATGTAAAAATTTCTGACAAACAAACGATTTATTTATTCTAACCAAACAATTGTACATGCAAATACTTAAGTTTATTCTAACCAATGTTTTCAAACCTGACCCAGACCTGCGGTAGGACCGGTAAATCTGGTAACCCCGTAACTAATCCGAATCGGGTTCAAGACTGAAATCCGATGATTATAAACTCAGTAAAATCCGTAAAAATCTAGTAAAATCTGCATCGACTAGTGATCTGGTGTTACTGGTTGATCCGGCCATGTCATAATTTAAGAGGAATTTATCTACACATTTAGAAGATTTGGTTATTAGTTTTATCATTTAAAAAAATAAACATAAGATTTAATTTTTTTTAAAAAGTTTTTATTCATTTCTACTCATATGATGGACATTTTTCTGTCTCCAACAAACGATTTCATCTTTTCTAGTATATATCATGTTTTTGTTTTCTATTTTTTTGTTTTGTTAACTGATATTTTCATTGTTTTTATAGTATATTATCCCAAAAATTATGTAAAACACGAACTCGAAAAAGTTAAATAATGTCTTATAAGATAATTAGTTTTTCTTTTTACTTTTTAAAATTTTGAATAAAATATTGACTTAATTATGTTATTTGTGATTTTTTAAATTTCTATAAAGAGTTTCATATACAACTTGAAGAAAATAAAAGTAATGGTGATGGAGATAATCAATGTTAGTTGATGTAATATGATATTACTTATCTTTTTGTTATTGGTGATCTACTATTCACTTAATGAATGTAAAATTTATTCATCAAAAAACCTGATTTATATTAGATTATATGTGATTATTTATCACATGAGTTATGATAATGCTCCAATTGTTATTATAATGAGTCATTACTCATCCTTTAGTTTGATTAGTCATCAACACTTGTCATTATCTTAACATCATTTGTACACTATAAATAGGGTAATATTATGTGTAAACTCATTAGCAAGAAAATCATAACTCCCTCTTTCTATTGTGTTTGTGACTCTCTCTCTCTCTCTCTAAACATTCAAACACATATATATATATACCAGTATAAATATATTAAAACTCATATATATCATCACCCATAAATATAGATTTCACAACATGTTATCACCACGATCACCTTGCTACCCGATCGTCACTCTTTCCGATCGCCATACCATTATTCTATCGTAAAATATCACGCCGTTATTCTGCCCTTATAAAAGATATGACTTAATTTATGTTAAATTCATGCCAAAATTATTATTTACAAAATAACGGTTATATATGCTCGTTAAATTTAAATTAAATTATACGGAGTGAGAGGTTATGCCTACTGCTTAATCAAAACATGAATATGTTTATTATGGTAAATAATATCTAAACTTTTCAAAAGATAAAAAGAAAAATAATATAAATTTTAAACAAAGTTTTATAATTTCATCACTTACAACTTGTTTAAATAATTATGGAGTTGATTGTTGAGTCTCTTCCTTTGTTTAAATAACTATGAAGTCGATGGTTAAGCCTCCTCCTTGATCATTTATTTGTTGGAGTGGAAGTTCTTAACGTCTCTTTCCTGTTTAAATAATTATAGAGTTGATGGTTAAGCCTCTTCTTTGTTTAAATAATGATGGAGTTGATGGTTAAACCTTCTTCTTGTTTAAATAATTATGGAGATGGCGGTTACTTCTTCGCCATGATAATGCTAAACCATCTATGAAAGATGTGCCTATTGCAAGATTTGTATATCATCATTTGTGATGAAAAATTCTCTTTCATTATGGGAAAATGTTGAATAGTATAGATATTTTAACAAGTTAATATAATGAATATGAACTCATAAATTCAAAAGTTCAAAGGATAACTATTTTGAATAGATTGCAAATCAAATGGAAATAGATGATGAATGAGATTTCATGATGTGAATTATCATTGAAATTATTGATCCTCGTATAAACATGAAGTTCAAAAGATATCTCATATTCCAACTAAAATTGCTCCAAATAAAATATTTGTATTTGAAATACAAAATACAAAATATTATTAATAAATCTATAACACGTAATAGATAATTTTGGTTCCATTATCCTCAAAAGAAAAAAAAGCAAATGATTATATAGAGGAGGATTAAACTCCTAAAGAGGAGTAATGAGACCGTTGACATGATTCATAATAAAATCATGTACCTGAATGAAATCAATGATATTGATGAAGAGATCTCGATTAACTATGTCCTTACGGGGAGAATATGGAACAAAATACAGAAACGATTGTCGACAATATGAATGATATAGCGCGCATCAATCTCCGCTCCACAGATGAGCGTAAAGAGAAAATCACGAATCTCCACTCCAAAGATGAGTGTAGAGAGAAAATAAAAATCATATATCTCCGCTTTCTGAATAGATTTAAGAGAAAATATTGGCAATATATGAAAGACGCAGCCAAATCTATATTAATCTCGTATGAGAGACGAGAAAATTTTAGAGCAATATTTCTAAATCATCAAAGGGTATAGATATATAGGTATAATAAATACATAAAAACAGTGTATCGCGACACGTTTTGGGTAAATACCCAAGAAATATATTTGATGTTATAAGACTGGCTTGAATTGCGCCTCATGGAATACCTGAATTGCTTAATCCCTAAGAGATAAATAATATTTCTCATGTTTCGAAATCAAGGACTTCGCTGGTAGCGTGAGTACCATATCCGGTAATGCAAATATCATAAAAGCTCTGGAAGAGATAATTTTTTGATACCAAGGAGAAAAAAGTTTAAAATAAATAATGTATTATATTCCTCCAAGTCTCTAAGAAACTTGTTAAGTTTCCGAGATATCCGCAGAAACGGTTATCACATTGAGACTATGAATAAGAATGACATTGAATATATTTGCATTACATCAGAAAGGAAACATATATTAGAAGAGTTACCGATGTTATCCTCTGAATTATATTGCACAAAAATAAACATGTTTAATCATACATTATAGTAAATGAGAAATTTACTAGTACATTCAAAGTCTGGCATGAAAAGCTAGGACATCCAGGATCAGTCATAATGAAAAAAATTGTGCAAAATTCAAATGGTCACCCATTGAAAAACGAAAAGATTTTTCAATCGGAGAAGTTTTCATGTAATGTTTGTTCTCAACGGAAACTCATCACTCGGCCATCACCAGCCAAAGTCGGGAATGAATCTCAAGTATTCTTTGAAATAATACATGGTGATATATGTGGACTTATCCATCCACCGTGCAGGCTGTTTTGATATTTTATGGTATTAATTGGCATATCAAGTAGATGGTCACATGTGTGCCTTTTTACCACAAGAATTACAGTTTTCGCAAGATTCATTGCTCAAATAATCAGGTTGAGAGCACAGTTCCATGATTATACCATAAAGAAAGTAAGGCTTGCTAACGCTGGTGAATTCACTTCAAAAGCCTTTGATGATTATTGACAGGGATCGATCTGGAGCATCCAATACCCCATATGCACACACAAAATGGCATGGCTGAGAGCTTGATACAAGATAATTAATTGCAAGACAATTGATATTAAGAACAAAGCTCCCGATTTTTGTATAGGGGATTTGTTATATTTGCATGTGGCCGCATTGGTGCAGATTATACCAAGTGTATATAATAAATATTTTCCATTACAGTTGGCATCTGACCAAGAACTTAATATATCCCATTTCCCAGTTTTGGGTGTGCGGTTTATGTTTCTATAGCACCACCGCAAGAACAAAAATGAGGTCGTAAAGGCAATTGGGGATATATGTCGGGTATTCGTCACCATGTATAATAAGGTATCTTGAACCGTAAACCGGTGATATGTTTATAGCACGGTTTGCTGATTGTCATTTTAATGAAGATGAATTCCCAGTGTTAGGGGGAGGATATAAAAATTTTTATGTCAAAAGACGTTACATGGCGTACACTATCTTTGGCGCATCTTGACTCCCCTACGAATCAATGTGAATTAAAAGTTAATAAAATTATACCTTTACAAAGTATGGCAAATCAATTACCAGATGCATTTACATATACAAAAAAAGGTGACTAAGTCGTATATACCCGGTGCAAATGCTCCATCTAGAATTGAAATTCCAACAAAGCCAAAGGATGGGAGCAATGCAAATGAACCTAGGGTTCAATTAAAAAGGGAGAAGCCAATGGGCTCTTCTACCGAATTAACCGAATCCGAAAAAATCCGATCCGAAACCCGAATGCCCATGCCTAGGCTCTACAGACAAAAATCCCCGAAAGAAAAAGAAATTGGAAAAACAAAATGAAGAGGTTCAAGAAGAATCAGATAAAGAGAAAACCCTTGAAGTCGAGCATGAGATAGAAAAATGTGAGACTTCCATTAATTACGTCGAAGATGGAAAACTATGGGTTAGATATAAAATTGATGAAGATGATGAAACATTCTCCTTTTCTGTATCCAAAATAGTTAATGATGAAAATGATGTTCTAGACCTAAAATCCGTATCGGAGTGCCAGAAAAGGCCCGATTGGAAGAAATGGCAAGGAGTCATGATAAATGAATTAGTCTTCCTTAATAAGAGAAATGTTTTAGGACCTATTGTTATTATACTTGAAGATGTAATACCAGTTGGAGCAAATAAGTCTTTGTAAAAGAATAATGAGGTCACAAGATATAAAACTTGACTTGTGGCACAAGGATTTTCTCAAAGACCGGGAATAATTATGATAAAATATATTAACCGGTTATGAATACAATCACATTCATGTACCTGATGAGTCTATCAGCATCAACAAATCTAGATATCTAATTTATAGATGTTGTGAATGCATAACTATATGGATTTTGTGACTGCATAACTATATGGATCACTGGATAGTAACATTTATATGAAAACTCCAAAGGATTCAAAATTCCGGAAGTATCAAAAATCCCAGAAGGATCCAAAAAAATTTGTTCGGTCAAATTACAGCGATCACTATACGGATTAAAACAATCCGGACGCATGTGGTATAATCGCTTAAGCGAATATTTGTTGAAAAAAGGATATATCAATAATGCGATATACCCTTGCGTGTTCATTAAGAAATCTCAAGTTTGATTTTTGATCATAGTTGTTTATGTTGATTACTTGAACATAATGGGAACTCAAAACGAAGTTGATGATGCAAGAACTCATATGAAAGAAGAGTTCAAAATGAAAGACCTTGGAAAGACAAAGTTTTGTTTTGGGCTTCAAATAAAGAATTTCCAAGATGGAATATTTATGCATTAGTCAAATTACACCAAAAGGGTGTTAAGACACATTAATATGGATAAAGTGAACCCTATGAGTACTCCGATGATCAACTGATCGCTTAATATTGATAAAGATCCGTTTAGACCTTGTGAAGATTAGGAAGAGGCATTACGTCCCGAAGTACCTTATATGAGTGCCATTGGTGCACTTATGTATCTTGCAAATTGTACTCGACCATATCTAGCATTTGCTATTAATTTGCTTGCAAGATACCGTTCATGTTCAAGGCAGAGATATTGGACTGGGATAAAACAAATATTATGTTATCTTCAAGGTACGATTGATTTAGGATTATTCTAGAAACTCTGCTCTTTGTCTAGGTTAATTTGCAGATGCAAAATATTTATCAGACCCACATCAAGTTTGGTGTAAACTGGATAATTTTTACAATGGGAGGTACTGAGATCTCGTGGCGTTCATAGAAACATACATTGGTTGTCACTTCCTCAAATCATGCAGAAATCATTGCACTTCATGAAGCAGGTTGAGAATGTGTATGACTAAGGTCCATGACACATCATATACAAGAAGCTAGCAAGATAATTACAAGTAAAGAACCAACAAGCTAGCATGATATAAAGTAAACACTTTATATCATGGAAGTATGATCAAGAATGTTGCAAGGGACTCGAGCTGTTCAAAAGAAACAAACCTTATGTACTTGTAATCACCTGAGAAGAGAGAGGGAGAGCAAGAGATACACACTATGATCAATCTCTGGAGTATAAACACATGGCTGGAAGAAGAGTAAAAAAAAAGGTACCTATGTCATGGAGAAGAGCTGCTAGCTCCACCTGCAAAGATCAACAGAAATGGTTCACCCAGAGAGAAAAATTGAAAATTGACAAAGACCATCTCACATTCTATATCCCTACAAGGACTAANTATATATATTGTTCCAGATATCATTAATAAAAAAAAAAAAGTTTACAACACTTATAAGATAATTAGTTATTTTTCTTTTACTTTTTAAAATTTTGTATAAAATATTGACTTAATTATGTTATTTGTGATTTTTAAATTTCTATAAAGAGTTTCATATACAACTTGAAGAAAATAAAAGTAATGGTGATGGAGATAATCAATGTTGGTTGATGTAATATGAGATTACTTATCTTTTTGTTATTGGTGATATACTATTCACTTAGTATTTTCCTTTCGGTTTAACTTGGATTTAGAAATTTCGTTTACTTTATGGTTATTGGTAGCCATCATATTTCTAAAATATTGATTGAATTTTATTATATTTACAATGTATATATAGTGATATAAAAATGTCACTAATATAGATATTGACCTGCAATCGAACCGGACTGACCGGAAGTAGGCATGACCACGGTTACAGTTAAAGTTTATTATTTATCGGTTACGGTTATTATTTTTTTAACCTTAACCTTAACCATTTTGTATATGGTTAAAACGGTTACGGTTAAAACGGTTACAGTTTAAACAGTTACGGTTAAAAACGGTTACGGTTACTACGGTTACAGTTAAATATGATTTTTTGTCAAAGTTAATTATAATTACGATACAATTAATATTCAATATGAATCCATATGTTTTCTTAACTTTCATAATAAAAATTAGCGATGATCTGATTCGATAAATAATTGTATTTTTTTTCTATCCAAGTTAATTATCTTATTATATTCCTTTTGTGTGGATAGTGAGTATTGCATTGACAAATATTGTTAGAGATTTTTGAAATCAGAGTATTGATTCGAAAGAGAGAAAATCAACATCAAATACATAACGAAAATATAATTAAAAATAAATTAACATAAAAATGTTTGATTACTTACGAATTACGCAAATTGTTTTACTGCTTTTAATACGATGAAATAGTACGTGATTTTGAGCAACGTACGTTCATTATAACTTATTTGTTTTTAGAAGAATACAATTTTTTCGACGTAGATTTTTTCATATCCGGTATCTTGTACTTGTTTCTAAATTTTTTCTTACATTATACACAGTTAAAATTATATTTTTATACTTTTAACCATACGATTAACCATCGGTTTTGATACTGTTACGGTTAATAAACAGTTACAATTAATATAATTTTTAATCATAACTAATTTATTTTTACGGTTATAGTTTTTAACCGTTGTATACGGTTACGGTCCAAAATATGGTTACAGTTTGATTTTGGTCATGCCTAACCAGAAAACCCAGTGACCCGGAAGATTGGCGGTTTGTTAACCTGGTTGGTTTTAAAAACATTGATTCTAACTCATCGCTGAATAAAAAAGAAATAGTGACGAAGTCGATAATCCATCGCAAAGTCGTGAATGACTAAGAGAAAGTCAAATCTTTAAAATATGTCGTCATTAATAAAAAGTTTTATACATTTTTCGTTTACCAAAGAGTGATGTTCTATAATTATCTTTGATATAAAATAAAATAATTTCAATTTTTTCAATGTGATTTACATAAATTAAGTATGTAATTTATCTTTCACCCAAAATTATCATCATTCGATAAAGTGTATATATTGAGACATATTTATATTTATAAAAATACATTATCAGGTAACCTAAGGAGTATATATATGAATTACGACCATTATTCAGTTACCCTGTGATTTGTTAATATATATGTGTTAATATCTCCTTTGATCCTTTCAAACAAAAGTTTTTGTTGTAGGGTTTGAACCACTTTAATTATCTCAGTTTATGAGACTATGAAAGCCAATCTGGTATACATGATTAGATTAAATTAATGATGAGTACTTTAGTCTAGGTTCGGCAGATAAAATAAGACATCACAAGTTGACTTTTAAAAAACCAGATATTAAAAGTTGACTTTAAAGTTAATATGATTATTCCAATTAAATAAAATATATAACTATCTGATTATCTTATTATATAAAGTATGATTTATCATATTATCGCGACACGTGTCGTGTTTATCGATTCCAGATTTTAACACATATCAAAAATGAAAAAATGTCAAATATCTTATTATAAGGAAACTATACATAAAAATAATTTACTACCAATATTCAGAAAATATAAATTCTGTAAGAAAATTATACAAATTACTACTCCCTCTGTCCCATTAAACATTTAATATTATGGGACAGAAGAAGTAATTCTTAAGAATAATAAACTTTCATATTTAAGAAACTTTATAATCCTAAAAGAAAACTAACTGTAAATATTAGAATTTATATAAATAAATAAATAATCGCATATCTTCTCAACAAATAAAACACAATCTTCAAAAACACCATCATAACTTGGGAAAACGGCCAAAATAAACCTGAACAATTTGCAGAATTAAATTTCATACCCAAATTACGATACAATGCATTTTTCAATCCGAACCGTCATAAAATTTAAATTTTATACCTGAATTACTACACGTTGGCAGAAACCAACTTTGACTTTGACGGTGTTAGTCAACTGTTAAGTTTTGATGACTAAGACGTCATTGTGTGTTTGACATGACAATATATTATTTCAAAACGATGTTGTTTTGGTCATGGTGCATACATAGCCTCAAAACATTGTCGTTTTAATAATTTTAATTATTTTAAAAAATATTTAACTAATTTGAATTTTAATAAAAAGTTTCTAAGTATAATACAAACAACTTTGTTTTGAGTTTATGTATGTACCATGAACAAAACTTCGTCATTTTGAACCAATAAATTGTCACGTCAAACGCATAGTGACTTTTTGATCATCAAAACTTAACAGTTGACTAACACCGTCAAAGTCAAAGTTGATTTTCGCTAACGTGTAATAATTCAGGTTTAAAATTTGAATTTTATGACGGTTCGGGTTGAAAAATTGATTATATCGTAGTTTGGGTATGGAATTTCATTCTGCAAATTGTTCAGGTTGATTTTGGCAGTTTTGCCATCATAACTTCAACTTCATTCGATTGGTAAAACATATCTTTCTTTTAATTTCTTATAAAGTTATTTTACTTATTTAATCAAAATCTTATTATATAAAGTATGGTTTTAAAAGTTAGTAACGCATAGGATCGTGACACGTGTCGTGTTTATCAATTCCATATTTTGACACGTGTCAAATATCTTATTACAAGGAAACTATATATAAAGATAATTATCTACCAATTATTCAGAAAATAGAAATTCTGTAAGAAAATTATAGAAATTACTAATTCATAAAATATTAAACTTTCATAATTAAGAAAAATTTTAATCCTTAAAGAAAAAAATTGTAAATATTTGAATTCTGTATAAATAAATAAGTAAACGCATATCTTTTTAACAAACAAAATACTTTTCTTTAAAAACACTATCATACCTTCAACTTCATTCTATTGGTAAAACATATTTTCTTTTTAATTTTTTAAAAGTTATTGTATATATATAATTAAAATAAATAAATAATTGTAACTTTGTTAGGCTTTTCTATTAGTGAATGATTTTGTTTAGGCGTTCCTAATATTTTGTTGTATATATATTTATTTTTACCGGTGATCTAATTTTTATTTCTCAAATTTTCTATTTTATTTATTTCATAAATTTTAAAATATTAGATTATAATTTCGCGTATACCTAATCTAATCATATATAATATACAAGGCATATGCCATGTTTCTTTATTACTACATTCACAACAAGTATATCTTCTTTTTTTTTTGTCACTCACAACAATTACATCTTATTTCACACATACGTTACAGATTAAGAGTTTAAGATCCAAATCGATTCTTACACTCATATATCATTAAATTACCCAACGACCGGGGTTTGTGTGACAATGCCATAGTCATTGACACGAACATAAACCCTATCACAAATTATAACAGTCAAAACAACTGCATTTTCAGATATAATCTCAGCCGTCACTTTTGTGTTCTCTCTATCGATGATCTCTTTTGCTTCTTCTCCTCTTCTCCCCACCAATTCAGGCCATGAGCTCTTCATCCCTTCACCTGCAGTATCTATACATATACACAATACATATATTTATTTCTAAATTGTGATATTACACGATCGCTTAATTATGATCGATGATTAACTACATATATGCATGCAAGAACCATGCCGTCAGCTGTACATTATACATATTAATCGTCTCAAACTATTTGTAAATTATGTGTAACTTTTTTAATAAACGTATATTTGATGTGTTAATAACTTTTTATGGTATAGGGATTCCAAAATATACACATATTCAAAATAAATTTATAAGACTTTATAAAATTGAAATTGTATCTTGCACATGCTAAAAGATGGTGTATATATATCTATAATACCTGGGCATACATCTGACATTTCTCTTCTCTTTTTTTTTTTTTTATTCTCTCTTTCTTCTTTGGGATCGAGGTTAATTATGACTTGTGAAAATTTTTAAAGAAACCAATGGCTATTTATAGAGAACTTTGTGGTGCTTTCATTGTTTTTAGCATATGTATACATAAAAAAACATTGAGAAAGATCAAAGAGAGATTCGTACGCTTTTGACCCAGCGTAATATTGCTTTCAAATTTTCCAATATATATTGTCAAGACTCAAGAGTTTCACCTACTTTATTAGATAGATAAGGTATGTGACACATGCAAATGTGTGAACAATATGGTGGCTTTAGAATATAATATATTCATATAAAGATGTGTGTGTGTTGTGTAATGTTTATCGAGCAAGTCGTGGGTGGCTTCAATATACGGTATGTAGACCGTTGGCTCCCGTGAATCTAAATCGTATATTTCTGAAAATGGTGGCCATTTTATGAAATATATTTCCCATATTTAGAAGTTTTCTTCCACACAACATATCCTTTAGTTGTATTTTTTATATACATCATTTGACCACAAATCATAATATTTTTAGTAGCAAAAGGTGCAAATGGTTAATATTGAAATAAATATAATGGAAATTTTTCTAGTGGAATAAATTGGAATAAATAATGTACTATTCTTCTCTAATTTGTTTGTCTCATTTTGAATGGGTTGAAAGATTTTCTCAAATTTCTTTTCTATGTTGATCAATCTTACATGAATTGGCATAAATAAAAGTCAAATCTATTTATTTTTGTATTTTTATCGTAAATAGTAAAATTTGATTTGAATCTTTATTAGAGTAAAAATTATTGTCCTATAATGCAACCATTTGCATGTATACATTCTTTTAGATGAAATTTTTGTGGAAAAGAAAACAATTCACATATTTGAATAGTTCAAGTTGACTTTATTTGTCATAACTCTATTCACAACTGCATTGTCATTTGCATTCACACATTAAATACTCCAAGTGAAGATAAGCTGGCTCTGAAACTTAATTTGATGATCAATTAACTTAAAAACTGTTTTATTGAGTAAAAAAAACCTATAGAGAAAAGGATTCATTTGAAACGAAGAGGATGAAAACTCTCTTTACACAAATGTTTTTTTTTCCTTTCCATCTTTATATAGTAAAGATTACAATGCAATGCCACTCCTTAAACCCAAACCCAGCGCTACTCAGTGTCCGTTCGATGGTCTGAAGTCTCTATAGCCGTTTCCAGCTGACAAATTCGGGTTTGATGAATCTAAATCAAAGTAAGAGTACGCAGCTGATGCTGATGCTGATGCTGATGCATCGTCATGGTTCCTCATAGCCCGTAAAGACAGGTCCATATTTGCCATCTGCCATTGCGATTGTGTTTGCCCATTACCATATGGCGAAAAGGAAGCAGAATGTGGCATGTATTCACTGTAAGACTGGTGAAATCCATCATCACTGTAACTCCTGGACCTGCCAGAGATCCCGGCATCCGCACCGCCATGATACGAGTACGGGTTGTTGAACTGTTGTGGTACACGGTATACACTACTGTCCATCGAACCTTGTTCGTCTTCAAGCAGATCATTGATGATATCGATGTGAGGGAACTCATCGGTCATCAGACTCTGTGCCATTCTCCCTATCTGAAGATCAGTAGGCTTGATGCTGGTAGGTACGGGTGTGTTGTACAGGTTCGTTCTATGATTCCCGCTGATGGTTGTTGTTGTATCTCTGTTTGAACTCGAACTACCGGTCCACATGAGCCCACCAGACGAAACATCCCAAGAGCCACCGTTGATTGGGAAACCGGGCTGATTTGAAACTGAGATAAGAGACGGATGTGAATAAGGCGGCAATGTGCTTGTTCCCGTTGATTGGGAGCTTGAGTGAGTGAAACCAGATGAACCCACTATGGCATGTTTATAGGATTGAGGAGTGTAAGCTTGGCTATGTGTCGGTGAACCTAAACGGCCTGTTGAGCTCATTGAACGAGAGAGGGCCGTTGTTGTTGTTCGAACAGCAGATATTACGGGTGCAGCTTGCTTCGGGGGAATTATAGGAGCACTCAAAGGCCTTGACATTGGAGGTGCTGGTTGTGCCACAGGTTTTGGAGAAGCGTTTTTCTGTATATCAGCTCTAGGACCCACAATTTGCAATTGAGTCTCCTGAGATGGTGCTCCTTGATGTAATGAAGGTGATCTAGCAGCAGATAAGACTTTCCTGTTTGGAACAGCATCTACATTTGAAACACCCTTATTCTCTGGTTTTGCTTGCACTAGAGTTGGAGGATTCCAAGGAGCACCTCTGGATGGGGAACATACCGCAGCACTTTTCTCTTTCATCTGAATCGTGCCGGGATCCTGCAAAATAAGATATAGTCATTCAATGTTGATACGCATATCACGCTAAAATGGATTAAAGGTAAAGTAACACGACTCCTGGAATTTGTTTTACGAAACCAAGAATCCAATCAAGACAACTCATTTAGCTTCCCTCTTTACATATATCTTCCAGTTTCCAACATTAAAACATTACAAGTATGAGTGAACCACCTTGCTAACAGGACGACACTCCCCAGGACTCTCTGGTTTTTGGATGTAGGAGATAACCATATCAGCTTCACCAACTACGGGTATCTCAGAAGAATGGCTCTGATTCTTAGGGTCAAATGCAAGTCTTGAAGGTTGATCCTCTTTTTCACTCGCTAAATTGTTGGCATCAGATACTTTGCCTGGCTGTGTTTTTCCACTGCACATCACAAGGTATGTTAACAGTATGTGGAACAAACAGATAAATTAAAGGAAGCCGCAAGAAAAAAGGTTTACTTACTTGCTAAGCCACTTCTGGCTTTGGCAATTTAATACATTCCCTTTGTATGAACCATTGGCTACCCCTGATCGGATCGAGTCATTAGAACAGGTTGAAGAACTATCATCCATTGAGGACAGACCCTTTCTTTCTGCAACTCCATTAGGTATACATAAGGAATTGCCTCTTCCTCTGCTAGTGTCTCCTGAAGAAGGAGGATGAGTATCTGAGGCATCTATTTCCCAATGCACAGGACTACTCTCTCTATCTTCTGAATCAAGCTGAAGTATGTCAGCTGAACTATCTACTGAATCAGAAACGTCAGAGACATCTCCAAGTGTGTCAGGTTTTTCAGTTGACGATTCTGCTTTCGCTCTCACACATTCCTCTTTCTGAATATCCCTTTCTTCTGTTTGGGTTCTCA
The DNA here is from genome assembly GCA_004349715.1 of Crucihimalaya himalaica. NCBI lineage: Eukaryota > Viridiplantae > Streptophyta > Magnoliopsida > Brassicales > Brassicaceae > Crucihimalaya > Crucihimalaya himalaica. Next base: position 352,939 of record SMJT01000067.1, read on the forward strand.
CCTTCTCTTCCTTCCTTCTTTCCTTTCCTTTATTTTTGTTCTTCTTCTGTTTCGCCTATGAGTTCCAGACAATCAAGAATCTCCATTAGCATGCCAACAAGTTGTTTATGGCATTATATATTTTGGAAGTAACAGAAGTGTAAGGACCTGTTTCTTCTTAGATTTCTTCTCTTTTTCGGATGCTCCTCTTTTAGCCTTTTGTTCACTTTCTGCCAGCCACGCTTCCTCTTCTTCACGAATAAGTTCTTCTTGTCTTTTCCATGCAATAGCTTCTTGGTATGCAACGTCAATTTTGTTGCTGCATTTCTCAGAAAGATTGCAGTGCGATACATGAGGTACAGCTAAGAACACAAAGACGCACAATACCAGAAGACCAGAAATAGAAAACAAACACTATCAGCGGTTTCAGAATAAGATCTTTCACGCATGTTTGAGCTTGTAAACAAAGTATGTGCTTACGATTGATTTGTATGGAAATTTTAAACCTAAGGAAAAATTATGCCATATTACCTGAAGATGTGTGCAAGAACAAATATCTCCACAGTCCGCCTACCCAACTCAGTTAAACGCCTCTCATCACGCTCTATGGCTTCTCTACTGAATTCCTCTCCAGCGTTACCATCCTAGATTCAAATGGAATTATTTTTAAAAAAAAAATTATACGAGTAACTCAAGTCGATATGGAGACAAATGCTCACGTTTCAAGCATCTTTACATGGATAACTAAAAGTCAAAATGCACCACGAGACAGGATAGCAAATCATGAAATTCAATTGTTACAATACATAACATATGAAACTAACCTTCGTACGGTTCTGAGGACTCTTTTCCTCTTTTGGAGGCAATGGCTCCAGAGCAGCCCTCTCTAAGAGTAATACCACATCATCAGCTAATGCAAACGTATCTTTGTCCACGCTAACAATTGGAGCTGGCAATTCTTTGGTATCCATTAGTCTCAGGCTACTTTTCTTGTTCTTAGTTTGGCCTTCAAGAGCCTTCAACCCACTATACAAGGAATCCATCACCAAAGTAGATGTAACTTCCTTCTCGATGAAAAAGTGTTTTACAACTATTTTTAGAATCACATCCATTTTCTCTCGAGACATTCGACGCCTTGAATTTTGGTCCAACCCCATCCAGAAGACACAGAAGCTACATCAAAACTTAAATTAATTCCTAATTATGCGAACAGCACAAACTTTGAGGTCAATCCCGGCCTCTACAGCTATTTGTAATTTCATTTCTGGAATCTGGAAGAGATGAGTGTAAATGTGGTATACCTTTTCCATTTTGCCTTGTCCTCTATCAACCTACCAAGCTTGCTTCTTTTCTCTTCCACAAACCGCCAGCAGATTTGCTCTACATTTGTCAAGTACACCCTAGCAAGGTCCTCCCTATACTTATAGTCAAGGCAGCGAAAAGGTCGGTCCACCCTCTCTCTGCAAGAATCAATTTACAGAATTATCCACAATGCAAAAAAAATAAAAATAATAATAATAATTATGCATAGTTTTATTGCAATGTGTATATGGTCAGGAAAGTTTTTAAACACATGTGGATGTATGTTAAAAGGGGGATGTATGACACATGACTTCAGGTAAACTCAATCTTGCATTTACCTGATCACCTGGACTTGAGCCTTAATTATAAGAGAATCAGAATCATCTATGAACCCTTCCTTTAATTTAGGTAACTCAATGAACTTTTTCCATCCCCAATCATGCTCTTTTTTCCAAAACCGGTGTAACGTATCTGCAAAAAAACACGTTCAGTTTGACTGCGTAATCGGGATATAAGGAAATTAAAAGATGCAAAAGGTAACCTGAATGCTTTGATTTCTTTGGGTCTTTATTCTCTACAGCTATAGTAAACTGAGCAAAATGACTCCAGCCTGTCTCAAAGATTACAGAAGAACCTAAATGGTAAGGTTTGCAGTTCGAGGGTGTGAAGCTAAATGGACAACAAGCAAACAACAATACTCACCTGGAAGAAGTTTTTCATAGTTTGCAACACAGAGAAACAAAGAGAGATGGTTACACACATCACACCCTTGTGGATAAATTAAAATATACCTGCCATAAGAGGAATATGAAACATTTTAGCATAAAAAGTAGGCAACTAGGTTTAGTAAATACAAAAATTTCAAGGTTATTATTGTGGTTTACCATTTGTAGCCCCCAACTTCAAAAACATCGCCACGGAGCTCTCTTTTGTTGATTTCTGAAAATTTCTCAATCTTCCAAGTATGTTTCCCAAATAGTTCAGAGGGCTTAGTTCCTAGGAACAAAAACGCCATGAAACAAATAACGAAACAAAGGAGACTCATTTATAGAATTAACATTCAAAAAGAACGAAGAGACTCAAACTAAACATTGCAAAGACATACCAAAACTGTCATCATCATCGATGTCCCAATATGATGGCGATGTTGAAGGAGTTCCATTCTCCACTTGATCAGACGACTGCCACTCCGCGAGTGCTTCTTCTGATTGACTTCTTTGTCCATTTGAATTCTTCTTCACTGATACTGATGATCTTCCTGCTCCAGAATCTTCATTAGTACTCTCGGACATTCCCCTCAAGCTTCTCTCTTTCAAACTACCAAGATTAAGATTCACCATAGTAAATTAGGTTAAGAATTATCACTATGTACTCTTAGCAATCATCAAAACCAAGAAATTAAAGCTGAGATGGATGAGCAAAAACTTTCTAAATCGATCTAAATCACAGTTCAGAGTGCAACAACATCGAAAAAACTAAATCAATCACTCACTCACTAATGGCTCAAATCAATACACGAAAAACCTCAAATCACATAAGAAATTGAGAATAAACCCTAAAAAAACAATCTTACAAGATAAGATACAAAATCATTCGTTTCAATCAATTGAGTTACACCGAATTTTACAACACAACATCGAAAAAATCGAACGAAACTACAGAATCAATCAGCGATCGAAGGAACAAATAAAATTGAAATCAGAAACCTAAGAAACTCGCAAAATCCGAAAACTTAAAGAAAGCTGAGATTGAAGGATACGTATAAACGACGCTGTGTAGATCGAAGCGAACCTGAAGATGATTAAAAGAAAGAGCTTTATATCGTTCGTATGGGATTTTAATGGAAGCTCACCTCAAGATTCTAGAGAGAGAAAGAACCAAAAAAAAAAAAAAGAGTCGGAAGAGAGAGAAATGGAGTGAGGTCGTAAGAAAGAAGAAAAACACAGCGAAACAGAGAGAAAGATGAAAAAAAAAACTTTAATTTATTATTTTAATAGTTAGTTTCATTGCATATATATAAAGGTCACGTTCGTGTTTCATATTTGGTCTGTTTTCTCACAAAAATGGCTATAAGAAAAAAATCTAATAAGTACGTCTTTCCATTTATTAGTTAAATCTCTTTTTTTTTAACATCTATTTATTAGTTTAATCTATATTTACAAATTAGTAGATGTTTTCATGAAATTTCAGTTTTTTCAATAAAAAAAATTACTAACAAAAAAGTTCGAGTAGAATTATTCGGAAACTTTTTATATTCTAAAATTATTTAACGGAATAAACGAACCAGATAATAGCTTTTTACTTAATAAAACAACAATTGTTACTTTTTACAGAAATCTACATAAATCATGCAGGAAATTACTATATATATTTTAAAAGTATGTAACGGAATAAACGAACGAGATATTAACGTTTTATTTATAAAAAAAATTTGTTACATTTTTAAAAAAACTAACGTAAATAATGAAAATTATATTATATATTAAAATAATTTAACAGAATAAGCGAATGTGATATTAACGTTTCACTTAAGAAAACGACAGTTATTACCTTTTTAACAAATCTAAGTAAATCACACAGAAAATTATTTTGTCAATTAAAAGAATCTAATGAAATAAACAAAAGAGATATTAACGTTTAACTTAAGAAAAAAATAATTGTTTTTTTTAACAAATTCACGTAAATCACACAAATTTTTTTTATATATCAAAAGTATCTAACGAAAAAATGAATGAAATATTATCGCTGCACATAAGAAAAAACGGTGAATTTTTAAGTTAACAACGTAAATTAGGTGGGAAATTGTTTTATATATTAAAATTATCTAACAGAATAAACAAACGATATATTAACGTCTCAAATGAGGAAAAACCAATTGTCACATTTCTAAAAGATTCACGTAAATCACACGGTGATTATTTTCTATATTTATAATATCTAACGGAATGAACGACCAAGATATTAACATTGTACTTAAAAACAATTGTTTCTTTTTAAAAAAAATACGTAAATACGCAAAAAATGATTTATATCAAAATAGATTTGTAACTTATAAAATAACCATATTAGGATGTGTTTGCGCGGATAATTGAATATATATGTATTATCTATTTTTTTTTTAAAACTAAATATTTCTATTTTGTACCACTATTTTCTTTTTCAAAACTCGTATTAACTTCTTCAAATTCGAATTATAAGATATGATTGAGACAAACTACTATTATATATAGGAAAAAGAATCATGAGAAATTAGCCAAACTAAAAAAAGAATAAATTCAATGAAAATAAAATAAAAAGTAAATTTAATCTGTTGGTTAATTATAAATTATATGTATTTTTGTTATTTTTGTTCTTTATAATTACTTTTATATCAAACTAAGAGATTTTCAATTTTGGGATTCTGTAGATATACACACATAAATTAATATATTTAAATATGTACTTTTTGTTTTTGTTAAAAAATTTTGGTTAAAGTAAATAAAGTCAAACTCGTTTGGATTTAAAGAAATCAAAGTTAAATTGGACTATTATGGACTTTAAAACTAGAATCTAAAATATATATTGACATGTGTAAAGACCATATAACTCTTTCGACATATGTCACGATTTATTAAATATTCCATCCATAATAAATAAAATTCTTTTTATAAGTTGTTTGGAACAATATTTTTGATACTATGATCAAAATCTAATCAATTGACTAAACACATATTCATCATTTTTTGTTCTAAATAACGCATAAGCAAAGCTGAAAAATGCAAGATATGTGAAAAACAAAGGAATACATTAGTATTTACAACAAATCTAAGCCGATTTTTCTATAGAAATATAGAAAAGCAAAATAAGATGGGATACAAATGCAAACAAATCTATAGTATTATATTAATAAAATCGGTCCTTTCGGATGATTGATTGATTTATATAGGGTTTAGCTGTAAAATTTAGCAATAATTTAGAGAATACATAAAAGCTCTTAAATTTTAGAGATCAAAATATTTTTTATTGTATGTTTCTTTGTCGAGAATGTTGTAATAGGATGGTAAAAATGTGATATGCATATAAAACCTAACCAAGTGATCCCCGACTTCCTGAGAATAATATGAAACCACGTCACGACTTCCTAAGGTATATGAATAATAAGCATATAGAAACCATTACAACCTTGTTGGTATGAATCTTTCCCGTGCACAAAAATGTCTCCTTGTGAAGAGACACAGTACAAGTCATGACGTTCGACCATTCTTGTTTCTTAGCATCTTGTAGAATCCACAACCGCATCTCAGATTCACAAAAGGAGTCATAGCTATTACACATGAACTTGAGTGTTAATTATAAGAGACAGAATCATCTATGAATCCATCCTTTAATTTTGGTATTTCCATAAACTCGTTCCATCCCCAGTCATTCTCTTGTTCCCAAAATCTTCGGAAGGCATCTATAAGATATTGTGTTAAGTTTGTCTCCGTATATAAGGATTCGAGGAAAGTACAGAATTCAAAAAATAACCTGAACACTTCGATTTCGTTGATACTTTATTCATCACATCTAGGCATCACCAAAAACTAATTGTAACCGTATTTCGGACCGTAACCGGACCGTTTATAAACCGTAACAAGACCATAAACGTATATAACGGTTAAAAACCGTAACCGTTAACCGTAAAAATAAATTAGTTACGGTTAAAAAATTTATTAACCTTAACCGTTTATTAACCGTAATCGTATCAAAACCGTTGGTTAAACGTACGGTTAACCATACAGTTAACCGCATGGTTAAAAGTTTTAAAAATATAATTGTCATTGTGTATAATGTAAGGAAAAATTTAGAAACAAGGACAAGATACCGCATATGAAAAAATCTACGTCGAAAAAATGATATTTTTCTAAAAATAAATAAGTTGTAATAATACCTTGCTCGAAATCACATACTTTTTCATCGTATTAGGTTTGTTTAATTAAATAAAACTCATGATTATTTAACTAATTCACTATAAATATTTAAACAAGATAATCACATAAATTTTATATTATCAAACAAATATAATTTGATGTATTATCGTTTAATTTTTATTATGACACTTAAGAAAACATATAGATTCGTCTCCAATATTAATAGTATATTTTTAACAAAAAAAAATATGTTAATAAAATCGTATTTAACCGTAACCGTGGTAACCGAAACCGTTTTAACCATAACCGTTCTAATCGTATATATAATGGTTAAAGTTATGGTTAAAGAAAATTTATAACCGTAACCGTTAAATAATAAATAGTAACCGTAATAACCGTAACCGTGGTCATGCCTAATCACATCTATGGTAAACCGAGCAAGATGACTCCAACCTGTAACAAAAAGGTTCTAAATGATAATGTTTACAAAATTGAAGAGATCGATGGATCAAACTAAAGAAACAACAGTACCTGGAAGAAGTTTATCATGGTTTGCAACACAGAGAAACAAAGAGAGATGGTTGCAAACATTACACCCTCGTGGATAAACTAAAACATACCTGTATATATTGAATAAAGAAGCAAAAAAACACATAGGAATCCAGCTTAACCCTTATTGTGATTGCATGAATGAGTTGGCCTTTATTATTATTTGTAGAGGAGACGAAAATGTCACTTACCATTCACAGCCACCAAGTTCAAAAACATTGCTATGTAGCTCCAACTTACTTAATTCTGAGAATTTATCAATCTTCCATGTATATATATGTTCCATATAATTAAGAGGGTTTTGATTCTAGGAATAGTTCAAAAATACGAGTTAACAAAACACCATGAAAACACTTATAGTTTGGAGTACCATTTCAAGTTTTATTTGGAGAGTGGAACAATTAAAGAAAGAACATTCATGAAAATGAATACTAACCAGAATCCTCATTAGTGTTCTTAGACATTCCTCTTAAAGTTTTATTTCTCTCCTTCACACCACAAAAATTATGAATTCAGAAACTAATTATATCTTAAATTCTGCCAATCCCTAAAAGTATAACACAACACAATTGAATAATAGTCCAATACTGGCATTGATCACATTGTCAAATAATAAAGATTATAAAAACTATATATAAGCTCACTCGACCAAATAAAATGTCCAAACAATAAACAAGCTTCTTAAAACAGTTTACTTAGCAACTAAATAGACAAAGAACAAGCTCAAATATACTAAAAATATTGTGAAAATCATCAACCCTTTAACAAAACAAAGAATCGTAGCTGAAGAAGATAATATAAACTGTATCAATCAATCAGTACTAAGTCATTGAAAAACTTAGATCTACAATTATTTTCATCTCGACATTTCATTAAGAACCAAACTATCTCATAGATCAAATCGGAATACAGAATACTTTTTTTTCTTTTTCTACGAAACACCAACTTACATTATTATTCATTTATCAATTCTGTAATTTACTATATGGGAGGAAAAACGTTTCGTTGTGTTATTTTGCTAAAACTCAGATTCCAGCTGTTATGGTAAGAGAATATACTGTATTAAATATTGTTCATCAATCACTAAATAAGTATTGAATTTATAAGAAACTACTTTTAAGATTATAGTATCTCAAATATTGCGGCCATTTGCTTGTGAAGGTTAGCTTCTGACTAGGTAAATTTGATTATTTATAGCAATATTTATTGGGCCATATCAGCCCACATCATTTATGTTTATATGTGTTGCACGTTTGTGTAATTAAGTTAACCACTTTAGGTTTTGTAAACATATATAAAGGTGTTGCTTCTGTCAATACAAATCAAGGAAAACATTTACATTATTTCTTAAGGTTTTATGGTATCATAGCAGATTTTATTTCTAAACGATCATTGTTTCGATTATGAGATTTAATCACTTCTTATTCTTGTTGTTCTTTTTGTTTTTTTTTTCTTTTACAAAAGTTCTCTTTTTTACGATGACTGGATCACCACCTTCCGTAACCGGTTCATCGTTGAGCTCATCCACGTCGTGATCATCTGGGCTCTATGATCTTACTTAGGTAGCTAGAAAACGGATCTCTCCCTATGATCTTACTTAGGTGATCATCTGGGCTCTATCATATCAAAATCATTGTTGCGTGGACTGAATTATAATGTTTGGGCAACGAATCTACGTTTGTCATTAAAAGCTAGAACGAAGTTTGGATTTGCTGATGGTTGTATCCCACAACCGAGTGAGGATTCTCCGGATCATGAAGATTGGATTGCCAACTCTGCTTTGGTAGTCTCGTGGATGAAACTGTCAATTGATGAGAACATCTTCGACTTCATATCTCATATAAATGATCCTCATGAACTGTGGACGCATATACAAAAGCGTTATTGTGTGAAGAATGGACAATGGGTACAATGATTGAAGACCAAACTAGCGATGTGTCGCCAAAAAGGTTTAACTCTTGATGCTTATTATGGGAAGTTGACCGCACTTTGGAAGAGCTTAGGAGATTATCCAACAAGTCAAAACCATGGGAAGTTGACCGCACTTTGCACCAACTATTGATGGGACTTGATGAATCAATTTACGGTACAGTCAAGTCATCTCTTATCTCTCATGTTCCTTTGCCAACATTGGAGGATGCTTTCAATGTGTTGCAGCAAGAGGAAGAATCTAAACTAGCAAGTCATTTTCATCATGAAAATTATGAAGGTATAAGTTTTGTTGTACAAACGGGTCCTATATCGAATGTGGTGATGGTGATTATTGATCACACACTTGTAAAGTGTGTGGAAAGGTTGGTCATTTTGATGAGAACTGTTTTCGGAAGATCGGTTATCCGGCGTAGTGGGTTGAGAAACCAAGAAACAAGTCTCTATATGGCTCGTCAAGTGGTCGTGTGACTAGTTCTGCTCCGGCACAGTCATCTTCAAATCGCAGGAACTCTAGCAAACCTCAGGTGAACTCTGGAAAAACCTCATGTTCAATCGGTTCTTGTTTCGAGCCCGAATACAGCAGCTCTACATGTTGGACCACTTACTGATGCAGATCATGTGGGTGTGTGTGGTTTGAATAATCATCAATGGAAGACATTGTCCAAATGCTTAAGGATCGTTCTCTGGATCCTTCTGTCCGTCCAATGGGTACGTTTTTTCTTGAGACTTAGATTATTGATACAAGTGCTTCTAACCACATGACGAGATCTTTGAATTTTCTCTCGAATGTTTGTGATATGCCTCCGGATTTTATTAAGCTTCCTGATGGTCGATTTACTACTTCGACTCGTCAAGAAACAGATCAGTTGGGTTCTTCTTTGAACTTACCCAATGCTTATTTTGTGGATGAACTACACAATGTCATCTCATATTGGTTTCGCAGTTGACTCGTGATAGTGGATGTGTCTTTCAGATAATTGATCGCTTGTACGTGGTTCAGGATCGCATCACCAGGATGGTGATTGGAGCTGGAGAGCAGAGCAATGGTCTCTATTCTTTCCAAGGTATGGTCATGGCTGCAGCGGTTCAAGGGTCTAATACTTCATCCTTGGATCTCTGACATTGTCATTTAGGCCATCCCTCTTTTAGAGAATTGGATTTTTTACAACTTTCTAGTAATAAGTTTGATTCAAGAACTTGTGAGATTTGTATTCGCGCAATTCTTTTCCTTTGAGTAGTTCTAAAACTTCTATGGTTTTTGAAATGATTCATTGTGACTTTGGGGTCCTTATCGATCATTGGCTTTGTGTGGTTCAAAATATATTCTTACCATTGTTGATGATATTCTCGCGTTGTTTGGATGTATCTTCTTACTTCGAAACAAGAAGCTCCCACACATTTGAAAATTTTTCTGGCTTTTGTTACACGACAATTCTCTACTTCTATTCGTGTTATCAGAAGTGACAACGGCTCCGAATTTGTGTGTTTAAGAGTTTTTTTTGTTGTAAATGCATTATTCATGAGACATCATGATCATGCGTAGGAACTCCATAACAGAATGGTCGACTGGAACGGAAACACTGGCACATTCACAATGTAGCTCGCGCTCTTCGGTTTCAAGCACATCTTCCCATTGAGTTTTGGGGCTACTGTTGCATACCTAATTAATCGTACTCCCACGAAAGTATGAAACGGCAAAACATCGTTCGAACTTGTTTATAATCGCCCACCACTGTTACAACATTTGAGAGTGTTTGGTTGTCTTTGTTATGTCCATAACCAAAGACATGGAGGTGATAAGTTTGCTTATACGATGGATCAACATGGAATTACCAAGAAATTTTCCAGCGGATTGACTGATGAACGTTGGATAGTACCAATGGTTTGATCAGCAATCACTAGAGGGATTCAGTGGGTCGAGTGGTGAACATTAGATGGTACCAACAGTTCGATCAGTGATCATTAGAGGATATCTATGGATCGTTTGACGAATGTTTGATGGTACCAACAATTCGGCCAACAAGCGTCGAAGTTCTTTATGCATAGTATTTTTCTGATTAGGGAGTTGAGGTTCAAGTGATCAGTGTGTTTGGGAAGCGGACGAGTTACCCAAAGCATGATCGGTAGCAGGATTGGTAGGAGACCATGTTGACTTTCACCTGAGCACTACTAGCATGACAAATCTGGATGTTGCTCGAGTGTTCACCATCATCGATCCGACGAAGCCACTTAAAGAAGCCATAAATGTAAGATTCGAAAAAGGTTTTGTTCACCGAGTCTTGGTATCTAGCCCATGGCTGCCACCTACTTGTGAATTTTGCAATGCGGTTGGGCATTGCATTAAACGCTGCCCATTAGCACCAATAACCTGCTAAGATTGCAACTCATCCGGACACAAAGTTGAGGCATGCCCTCGAGCTAAGAAATCAGGGCATTCTATGGATGACAAAGCTAAGGTTGAAAAGAGGGCATCTAAAAATAAAAAAGTACTACTTCAGAAAGATATTCCCACAGAGGAGTAGGGAGGCACAATTGAAGTAGATATCAGGTTGGATAAACTCCAAAACCTTGGCGAGAGACTCTAGCCATGTAGTCTCTCTGCAGAAACGTCATTCTTTCTTGTAAACGCAGAACCATCATCCTGGTTCTGCACTCTATCTCTTCGATTCTTGTTTTTAGTTTGTGGGATGGGTCTTTCCACACCATCACAAATTTAGACGAATGATCAATATCAATAGAGGTATACTCTCGAGTCTCTGGATCGAGGGTGTCGATTTCAACGAGACGTTTGCGCCGATAGCTAAGATGGTCACTGTTTGAGCTTTCTTGCACATGCTTCTTCTTGTGATTGGGAGGTCCACCGATGGACGTTGACAACGCGTTCTTGCATGGAGATTTTGATGAAGAAGTATATATGCAGTTTCCTCTGGGTTTCTGCATCGGTGACAAAACAAAGGTTTTTCATTTGCATAAATCTTTGTATGTCTTAAAACAAGCTCCCCGCTGTTGGTTTGCAAAGCTTGTAACTACTTTGAAATACTATGGTTTTGTTCAACATATGTCGGATTACTCATTGTTCACCTATGAGAAAGACGGTTCTCGCCTTCACATCTTGGTGTACATTGATGATTTATTAATTTCAGGGAGCTCTTTGTTCATCATCACCATATTCAAGACATATTTGAGTTTGTGTTTTCACATGAAAAATTCCGGAGTATTACGTTATTTCTTGGAAATTGAGGTTGCACGGAATTCTACAAGTATTTATTTATGCCAACGAAAATATGCGCTTGACATTGTTTCCTCTACTGGTTTACTTGGTGCCCAGCCCATTACGTTTCCGGTAATTCAAAATCACAAGCTTGCACTTGCCAAAGGTGATAATCTTCCCGATCCCACCAACTATTGAAGACTCATTGGCAAGCTCGTTTATCTTGGTAATACTCGTCCTGAACTCTCCTATACTATTCACACGCTCTCGTAGTTTATGAGCAGCCCAAAATTTGATCATTAGAATACGGTACTCCGAGTTGTGAGGTATTTGAAGGGGAGTCCAGGACAGGGTATATTTCTACAAGCTAACACTCCACTCACACTCACTGCTTGATGTGATTCGGATTGGAGTTTTTGTCCTCTTACTTGTCGATCATTAATCGGTTGGTTTATTCATTTGGGCGGCTCTCCTTTGTCTTGGAAGACGAAAAAACATGATGTCGTGTCTCGTTCTTCCGCGGAGGCAGAATATAGGGCGATGACTGACACAGTTTGTGAACTACTTTGGCTTCGTGAGTTACTTCCGGTGTTTTGCATTGACTGTACTGCTTCTACAATAATTCATTCAGACAGTTTTTCCGTAATAAATCTGGCCAAAAATCCGGTGTATCACGTGCGTACAAAGCATATTGAGAATGATTGCCATTTTATCTGCGATGAGATCATCAAAGGCGTGATCATTCCTAAACACGTGTCTACAAAGTCTCAATTGGCAGACATTATGACGAAGACTTTAGAGGAGTTCAAAGCTTTCCTTGTTAAGATGGGTGTTCGGCCTCCACATTCCACCTTGAAAGAGGGGAGGTATTGGGCCATATTGACTATTTGTATCGCAAGTTTGTGTAATTAGGTTAACCACTTTAGGTTTTGTAAACATATATAAGAACGTAATTGCCTCTATCAAGGAAAACCTTCAACAATATCCTTGGTTGTTGCTTCTTTCTTAATTTCGTCTTTCTTCTTCTAGTTCTTGTTCTTTTGTTCATGAACATGTTCATGTGTTCTTACTTTTTACTAAGTTGAGAAAGAATACGTTAACAATCAAACAAAATTAGTGTTTAAATACTGGAGTTCAATCACAAGTATAGATAGAATAACAATACATATTCCATAAAATATCTTTCAGCTAAACTGGTGAGAAAACTCATATAGTTTTTAGGAATGAACATACTTTCCAATATTTTAACAATCTGTATAGAACTTAAGACTAATAGTATGTTATTCTATTTAAAAAACCATGATATAGTTCATATATGCCGTAATTATAATTTATAAGAATTAGAACATGACCAATATATATAAACTAAACCATGAATCATAACATAAACTACATTATATGCCTTCACATAGCACCAACATATAACCTAAACCATGGATCCATCATATAAACTAAACAATAAGAATTAGAATATACACGACATATATAGAAACAAATTACAAATATGAATATTCCTGTAAAAATTCTTCCCTTTCTGAGCTTTTCAATTAATGCAAAGCTGTTGACAAAAAAGAAAAACATTACAAGAAAATATTGGGTTTGAGGCTATTTTCATCACAGTCCTATCCCTAATCGTCTATACCGAAACATAAGTCCATAACAATCCATTCGTCACAACTCACAAATCAAAACTTGTCACAATATCATCGCAATATTTGCAATGAAAAGTAGAAATAGCTAACCACTGCGTCAAACATTACAGCCACTAATTTGCGATGACATTTTTTGTCTCAAAAATGTGGCTATACTTCTTACAGATTTTGCTGTATATATGAAAAATCCAATTGCTAATTATTTTTATATGAAATAAATATAAAATATTTTATTTTTCTTCTTTTTTTGAAGGCATAATATCAATAATTTGAATATATAAAAATAGTTCTTTTCAAATACAAAAAAAAAAAAAAAAAAAAAACTCCTGCTAAAGCTATGGCAGATCCGTATTCGCCGTGGCCGTCTTCTTCCAAGCCAAAAAAAAAACATATCTTAAATCGAAATTCGTCTGCTCCCGAGTCAAGCTCTCAGCAAAGCCGCAAACAATGTGGCTCATGGATTTCGATGTAAGCATATCTTTGCATCTACTTTCACATCCGGACGTGGCGTTGGAAGACCAATTGATTTAATTGTTAGTTTGGTTTATTCCAAAGCTTGCAAAATGTTGTCACTTAAAAATTTAATTATTTCAGTTATATATTTAGTTTCTCACAAAATGCAAAGATCTGGACAAATTATGGGATAGATCTGACCTTTTCTCTGAAATAAACGTAAAATAAAAATAATATGATAAAAGATTAAAGATGTATACATATATCTCATATATTTAGATCACAAAACACCAAAAATATCTTACCCTGACATATAATGAACGCCTCATATATGCTTTCCTAGATTACATAAATCAACTCGAATACCAAATAATATACACCATTAACGTATTATACATCTAGAAAATATGTAAGAAGTGGATGATCATAAGCCAAGACGCAGCTCCAAATCGATTTCATCTCCTTCAACGACGTCGTGTGCTCTCCTTGTAGCCATCGAGCCGGTTCGCAAGTGTTGGATGTAGTTCGAGGTCGTCGTCCTCAACACGACGGTATCTACTTGCTCGTAGCCACCACGGTCAGACGCCACGTGGAAACATCTATGAGAATGTGAGAGTGCCACGTCAGCATCAGTTTGCACCTTGGCCTTGTTGAGACGGTCACGTCGATGAATGTTCATGTGACCACCTAAAGCTTGTGCGTTCGTGAAACCTCTTTTGCAGAAAGTGCACTCGTACATTCGTCTCGTCACGGTGGAGACCGACGAAGACGCCGTAAGATGGTGCCGAACGGCTCCGGTTTCTGATGATGTGGATGACGATGATCTCTCACACTCCATATTTGTATATATATATGTTGCCTCGATCGATCGAGAGATATTTTTGAAGAAATGTTGAAACCCTAAAAATAGGACTTTGAGGGAAGATGAAAGATGAATAAGTAGTCAAATGTGTAGGGTGCATATAAGGATGGTTTTTATGATAGATATATATAAGTTTTATATTTTAACTAATTATACTTTTGCTGTTGTTTGTTTATATGTTTGGAAGACATTATTTGGCATTTTCTTTCATGGTATATATTTTATCGATGTCTTAGAAAAAAAGTCACCGTATATTGGGGATTTTGTTTTTGTTCTCATGTATTATTAGTAGATTATAATGATTAATTATAAACTTGCCACTAATAGCAAGTTTATATATAGCTAAGAAGCAAAGCAATTATCATACCATTAATTAGTTATGTAAATAAGTACTTTATCATCAATTTTAATGTATTGCTCCGCAAATTTTACATTTGAACCTGTTCATTCAACTATGGTACTCCCGTTAAATCTCTACTAAATCAATAATACAAAATTTAATTTTATGACATGTGATTTCACAATTATCTTAAACTTTCATTCCTTTTTTTCCAACAAAACACATGTAGAATTAAATTCTAATTTTTTTTTATTTTTCAGCAAACCAGTATTTATTTTCGTCTCTTGTAGTTTAGCTTACAATACTCGTATTCAAAACAAGAACATAAAAAATATTGAAAGAGACATAACGAAAGATTTCATTACAAAATCACATAAAAACAATTAAGTCATTCTTCACGGTAATCCAATAAACTGAAGTCCAAATAAACCTCAACTAAACTCTTCCATTAGTCCACAAAATTACAAGAAATGATGACAATTAAAAGGCAAGGGAGTGGTTTAAAATCAATCGTGTTTGTTTTATTTCTAAAACATTCCTTTTCTGTTTGTCTTGTAATAGTCCAACGCGTTATCGCAATTTGATCGGCACATACCAAAATTTATGAATTTTATAGTTTAGTCTCGATCGACTTATTGCATGCTTTTTCTACTACGAAATATTACTACGATCATTTTTTTACCAAAAAAGACACAATATGTTGATGAAACGCACTATCATATATTTCAAAGGTATATCAAAGATATAAACATTATTGAAAACTAATGAAACAATAGATTATATAACTAAAACTATAGTTTATGTGCGAAAGAAATATATTAAATTTTTTGTAATCATAAACAATCTTTATTTATTGGACAGCTCTGCAAAATCAAGGTGTCATCTGATAGTCACTCGAGTACTTTGATTCGCTTAATTGCTGCCACATCATTGATTGATTACGTTATGCACACCTAATCCGGTGTGGGTCTACTTTTCACTTCAAATAGAAATACTGTAATTTAACACATTTGTGATAAAAAGCACCAGTGGTAGAATGGTACCCTGCCACGGTACAGATCCCGGCTCGATTCCTGTCTGGTGCAAATTGTTAATAGTTTAATATATCTTATTTTTCCTTGAAATCATTTTTACAGCAGCGTAGCGTTGCTATGTGACTGATGTTTCAGAACCACACACGGTGCACGTTCAATTGTTCATACAGTCTGTTTTTGCTTCGTGTTGAGCTGAAACAATATTCATAGAAACGATATCTGATTCGACCAATTGCCAAAAGATAATTAGATAAATAACTTGTACCATTATTTACATAAACAAAAAGACAAACTAACTAACAACGAATACATCTCTCATCGGAACAACATTTTGAGCTCCTCAAGTCTCGCCGACCGGACTTCTTCATCTGTCAAAGCTCCAGCGATCATCCGCTGCTTCCTCGCCTGAACTTGCTGCATTCGTTCCTCCACTGTTTCCTGCACACGATCATCCAAAACAATTTACCATCTTACTTATTTAAAAGGTCTTGCTTACTTATTTACGATGCTAGAAACTCGGAAAAAAAAGTTTTATAGTGTTACCTTAACAATGAATCTTCTGACGCATACCGTTCGTTTCTGCCCAATTCGATGAATTCTCATGATCGCTTGCTCTTCTACCGCTGGGTTCCACCATGGATCCTAAACAAGAAAAGCAAAAGAGTTATTCATCATGACCAAGAATAAGAATACAAAACAAGGTTGAAGAGAGATGGTACCATTAAGAAGACGCTTGAAGCTGCGGTTAGATTCAGACCAACTCCTCCAGCTTTCAGAGACATAAGCAGAATCTGATACATCACAGAAGCATAAAGATCTTAAGCTCTATATGTTCGACTCAGACAGAGTTTGTTAGAGAATTATCCAATCACTTACTGTTTTCTGTTTAGTTTCATTGAACTCTTTCAAGACCTTTGCTCTTGCCTTCTGAGCCAGCTTCCCATCAAATCTAAGAAACTCAATTCTTTTTCTTCGCAATGGAATCTCCAAAAGATCCAAAAATGAAGTCCACTGGCTAAAGACAATGCTCTTCTCGCCCGAACCAGATTTCTGGATCTTCTCTAAGCACTTGAGCAGCTCTGAAACCTTCGAAGACTCCTTCCAGTTCTTTACCACATCAACACGGAATATACTATCTGTCGGGCATGAGATAAGCTCAGTTTTCTTCAGGATTGTCCTGCAGATTGGGCATAGACCACATGACGAAGATCGCCAGCTAGAGAGGAGACATTCCCGGCACATTCTGTGAGCACAAGGTGTGAGAATGGGATCATCATCAGACTCCAGACATATTGGACATTCTTGGCTATTTCCCTCGCGTAAATCTTGGATAACTTCCTCGATATATGCCCGAGAAGGAGCGTTTTGTGAAACAGAGTCAGGGTTGTTATCAAGAAACCTCCTTGAAAGGCTATCTAAGTCAGCGTACTGTTGTGAATCTGCTCGGCTGCAATGTATCTTCAGGTATTAGAATACATTATCAAGGAAATAAAAGAGTCTATCGAATGTATTTTTGTTTTGTACCTCATAACTAGAAAAGGGTGGTTACAACATTGGCGTAGACGCAGGAGGAGCTCGAGGATGTTTGCATAGTTGTGAAGAACTTTTCCTTGTGCCACAAACTGGTCAAATTGGACCTGTTTCCAGACAAAGGTGAATGTTATGTATTTATTAATACATCATAAATTCTTAAAACATATTAGGATTAAGCTTGTAACAGACTTTATTGTGCTTGAAGCATAGAACTATAACACTTACTTTAGATCTCTTAAAAAGGGCAGAATAGAAGTCACGTTCTGCTTCAGATTGTTCACATTCAATGACTTGGACATCGGTTGGAGGAAGTTCAAGAATTAGACTGAAAGTTTGCAGAAAAAGTAGAGGGACGTTAAGCATAAGACAAGCAAATGAAAAGAGAAAAAGGGACTGAAACAACAAAAAACATCTAACCTTCCTTCTTTGTCTCTTGTTTCCTTTGTTCTTCTCAGCATCAATGGCCTCAAAATCGCCTTGATCAGCTTCAGTCCTCGTGGATCACCATTGTCATAAGGCTTCTGTATCAACTTACTCCACCTATTTACATACAAGGGTAAAAGATAAATCAAAAAGAATTATATAGCGAAGAATAGCCCTTATTCAGATGAACCTCGTCATACCAAGCCCAATTGCACCATGGTTCAACATGCAGGAAGCATAGAAGACTGTAAAGATCTTCAAGCTTGTTCTGCATTGAAGAGATAGAGAACCAATAAGTGCCAAAACAGTATGAGCTAATATTATCTATTCAGGAGTTACTTTTAGTATCTTACTTGTAAGGGAGTCCCTGTTAGACACCATCGGCAATGTGAGGACAACTCAAATGTAGCTTTAGCAGCTCGAGTTTTCCATGATTTGATTGTGTGAGCTTCATCAAGAACAATCCTGTACCAATCAATCTTGTGGAAGATACTGTTTGCCATATCCTGCAAGTCATGAATCTCAGTATTTTAAGTTCAACTAAACAGCGAAAAAACAAAAAAAGTTAGATCAGAGGATTGAAACAGAATACTATTCTAACCTGATTGTAAGCCGAGGTTAAGACACCATAAGTTGTCAAGACCACATCATGGCACGCTATTGCTTTCGCGTCATGTGTCCTGTCCCCTCCATAGTAGACTAATACAGACACAGTGTCAGGCTTTGAATGAGTCTCAAGCTCGTCCTGTAATAAAGTGAAACACCATGAGATGGTTTAATAAACTATTAAAGGAAAAAAATGAATCAGCTATCAAGGTAATCACCTTCCATTGGCTTAACAATGCCATGGGACAAATAATAAGAGTGCCTCCTTTTGCCTTCACAGATGGTAGTGCGGTATGACTCTCCTTCCTCTTGCAATCATCTCCATTAACGTCTGCCACCATTCCATCTTCATTTTCTGGGTTACCTCGGCCTGGCCGTGCAAGTATTAGTGCTATTGTCATCACAGTTTTTCCAAGTCCCATGGCATCTCCCAATATCTGCAAAAAAAGTTTAAAACTTTTATCAAATCCACAAGCAGATAATATTTGCCACTGGAAAGGAATACAAGTGTGATCAAGAAAACTTACTCCGCCTCTTGCCATCTGTGTTGCTGTTGGAAACTGGATTGTTGCTTCACCGCTGAAGATGTTCACATATATTGAAGGTGCCCTCCTGAATAAAATGCATACGAATAAAGATTGTCAGATCAGATAACTTATATGTTTTGCAGTTTATTTTAGACATTTGAGATAGTACATACTCATCACAGATTCGATAAGCCTCCCAGCAAGGATGTAGAGTTTCAGCTGCCTTTTCAACATCAATTCCTTTTTCAGATGCTGACATCCAGTAGAGAGCTTGTTTCTGGTATGGTCTCAGGTTACACGTGAGCGTACTTGGTGCTTCCATTTCCTAGACGATTGACAAGAGAAAATGGTATTAAAATTATTGTTTTAAAAGAGGAGAAGATGAATTTTCTTGTATATATGTCACACCTCGAGGTTATATGAATCTGCAGCGCCGACAACCCGATTCATATATGACTCAGGAGTATCTTCTTCATCTTTGTTCTGCTCCAGAGATTGTTGACAACCTTTTCTTCTTTTCGCTATGGCCAACAATGCTGCTCTTTCATCAAAGTCATCCTGACCAATGAAATGCATAACTTAGTTTTGCACCAAATGAACAAAGAACTTAAAATTCACAACAGCATAATTACCCTTCATACATCAAATGAATTTCAAGGATGGACTGAAGTGAAACACATACCTCCAAATTCAGTGAACGTTTACGAGAGTTAAGTTCTTCAGGAGTAAACTCCGCCTGTTTGAAGATATATAAATGAGAAACAGACTGAGTAATGGACCGGAAACATGATTCTAAGCCCATAAAGGTATTGGAACATGGAAATGTGGTAAATACCTTTTTATAAGGTTTGATTGTCAAGTGTTTGAAAAGCTGGAGAAGAGGATGAAGCGTGGAATCGACGTTTGGGGAAGAACCAATCCGCCAAGTGGATTTGCTAACGTCAGTGAATATTGAGCTGTGAATGTAAAAACTGCAATCCAAAATTTATATAAGTTTCCAACAAAACTATCAGTCAAACTAACACAAACAAAAACAATATTTACCTGACATATAACATAATTTCTTGCATCATTGTAAGAAACGGTGGCGCCGCTACACATCTGCCTAGCATTTTGACCTTACCAGATCTCAAAAGGCTTACAGCCCAATTAGACCACTCCATCGGAAGCCTACCAATCTAAGATCATATAGGCAAGAAATGCAATCAATTTGATAAACCAAAACAAATGTATATATGACTGGAAGAGTTCTGTAAAAGTAGACAATTTTCAGCTTTCCATAACATGAAAGATGTCAAAATTTCAAGAAACAGAAAAACAAATCATTCAGTATCAAACACTTGCTAACTAACTATTGAGAACACTTATGGATAAATCAAAGGAAAATAGTGCAGGTAACAAAAGATAAAAGACAACTTACCTCTCCACATCTTTTAGTAGAGAAACGAACAATGTTGGGGACTTTCCAATTCGTAGCAGAGGAAAATGTGAAATTCACAATCTCATTATCTTCTAATTTTCTTCCTTTACTCGTGGAAGTAGCCGTGACAAGTGATCTCCCAACCAAATACCAATCTTCCTCCACTGGAAAATCTCCATCTTCCACTTTCACCTCACTTGCTACAACAGGTTTCTTCTTCACATAAGTTGGTTTCTGTTCACAGCGATATTTCATTTCCTCCACTGGTTCAACCTTCACATGAGTATAACTCCTCTCTTGTTTAACTATGCGATTCAGATTCTCTGATTCCAGATCAATAACTTCAGGGATATCCAAATTCTCGGGTTTCACAACTCGAAGGGGCATCGGGGTCAGGATAAAGTTGTTGACACCAATTGGAGCAGATGGTTCCGTCTCCTTGACCTTGACATCAACACACTCGCAATCCAAACCTCTCGAAACTGTTTCAGCCACAGATTTCGCTTTCTCATCAACAATAATGTCTTCTTCTTTAACAACCACCAGATTCTCAACTCGCAGTTCAGGTTCCACTACCTCTACCTTCACATTACAATCATCACACGAAGCACTTGAAACAATCTCAACCACGGAATTTTCAATAGAATCAATAACCAACTCATCTTCTTTATCAGAAACTCTATACTCAGCATACAAATCAGGTTCCTCCTTTACAACACAGATCCCTAAACTAACCGCCCTAAATGAATCAGACTCTACAATCTCTTCATTCACACAAGCATAACCATCACCAATTACCTCGTCTTTCGTCGGTACCACAACACCCGACAGATCTGGCTTAGATTCATTTGACGCAACAACAGTGCCGTCAAGGGTTTGCTCCGCTGGTAGAGCTGAGATTCGGACTCCAGTGCTTGTTCTGACGACTAGAGAGGATTCGTCAATAAAATCGGGAGTATCAGCAACAATCTTACACTCATCGGAACTCGAAACAGCTTCAGATGCGGTAATCGTGTTGTCAACGACATCCATTGGGGACAAAATCGAGGACGGAGATGAAGAAACGAGTAGAGAGGTGGATGAGAGTGGTGGTGGTGGGAGGGAGGCTTAGGGTTTTAAATAAGGATGGGTCTTTTGGGATTCCAATTTTAGCGCGAACTGAAGCGAGTGGTTTTGGTTTTGGGTTATAAAGACTTGGCGGGGTGTTTTTTGGAGCCAAAACTTACTGTAAATCTCGCCGTTAATTTATTTAATCTTATATATCAAAAGAAAAGTACAGAATGCTCACATTCATCCTCAGGTTGATTACTAATCTGTCCTTAATGAATCTATTTATTTAAATTTTTTGTTATTTAATTTTTTTTTTAAATAATAGAAAAACGAATTAAAGATAAAACAAACAAAATCTAATATATTAACAGAAAATATTTACTATTATTTAAAAAATTTTACTCACTATAATAAAGAATCTAAACAATTAAAATACTCTAAACAAAAAATATCTAAAAAACTAAAATATTACCAACTAAATTAATATAAATTTAAGAAAACTTACACTACTCTAATATAAATATTTTGCAATTTATCTATATATTTTTAAATTAAAAAAATGAATCAAAGTTAAACTATTGTAAAAAAATATTTTAAATAAAAATCTAATATAATAATAGAACTTAGCTACTATAATTATTTCAAAGTTTAATATAAAAATTCGATACAAGTAAATTACTTTAAACAGGAAATTAATGGACATGTCGATATTTTTAAGGAATATCACAATCAGAATTCGCAATATATGTTATTGCGTTTAAAAAAAATATTGTTAAAAAATTAAATGACTTTAGATAATTGTCAACAAGATACGTAATCATCTTGGAATAATTTGAGAAAAAACTGTCAAAGAGAGATTACGGAACAAAATTATCAACAAAATAAAATCTCATACTTTTGTAAATTCATACTTATCGGATATATATTTTAGTGGAACAAAATACACTTTTAACAAAATCAATAATATTTTATATACGGTTGTTATTATCTTCTATTAATAATTGATTTTTAAATGTCAAGATAATGACATATAATGACATATTTAATAAAGATAAGGAAAATTAATTTGTAAAGACCTATATGTGTATATAAATAGATACATATTGTATCTCCATTATTATACAACATTCTAAAAACAAAATTGTTTTCCTTCAAACTCGTAATTGTTCTCTCTTATACGGTATATTAAAAGAAAAGTACAGAATGCTCACATTCATCCTCAGAACGGTTGATTACTAATCTGTTTTTAATGAATCCACTTATTTAAACTTTTTGCCATTTAACATTTTTTTAAAATATATAAAAAACGAATTAAAGATAAAACAAAATCTAATATATTAACATAAATATTTACTATTATTTTTAAAATTTTACTCACTATAATAAAGAATCTAACAATTAAAATACTCTAAACAAAAAATATCTAAAAAACGAAAATATTACTAATTAAATTAATATAAATTTAGAAAACTTACACTACTCTAATATAAATATTTTGCAATTTATCTATATATTTTTAAATTTAAAAAAACGAATTAAAGTTAAACTATTGTAAAAAAAATATTTTAAATAAAAAACTAATATAATAATAGAACTTAGTTACTATAATTATTTCAAAGTTTAATATAAAAATTCGATACAAGTAAATTACTTTAAACAGGAAATTAATGGACATGTCGATATTATTAAGGAATATCTCAATCAGAATTCGCAATATATGTTATTACGTTTAAAAAAAATATTGTTAAAAATTAAATGACTTTAGATAATTGTCAACAAGATACGTAACATTTTGGAATAATTTGAGAAAAAACTGTCAAAGAGAGATTACAGAACAAAATTATCAACAAAATAAAATCTCATACTTTTGTAAATTCATACTTATCGGATATATATTTTAGTGGAACAAAATACACTTTTAACAGAATCAATAATATTTTATATACGGTTGTTATTATCTTCTATTAATAATTGATTTTTAATGTCAAGATAATGACATATAATGACATATTTAATAAAGATAAGGAAATTTAAATTGTAAAGACCTATATGTGTATATAAATAGATACATATTGTATCTCCATTATTATACAACATTTTAAAAACAAATTGCTTTCTCTAAACTACGTAACTGTTCTCTCAAATTGAAGTTATGTCATCTTTTGCTAAAAAGACTAATTCGTTTGTTCTTATTAGGCAGATGAATCATGTTAATGATAAGTATAAAATCAAAGTGTTTATCTTACGAATGTGGAAAGCACCCAAGTCCATTGAGATGGTTTTATCAGTGAGGAGGTTCGTGTACCCTTCATTCCTGTTATTTTCTTTATGCTAAAAAGTTTTTTTCGTTTTATAGTTCAAAAACGTATAAATATGTGTCTTTTTACATAAAAATCCAAACATATTTTAGGTTATCAACACTATAATCTTCATATATATGTTACCTTTACGGTTGATTATTATTTAAAAAATTTAGAACTAATATCCAAAACATTTATGTTTATAGGGCACGAGAATACACGCATCCATCGAGATGTCCTTACAAAGAAATTTCAAAATCAGTTAGCAGTTGGTGAATCACGGATAATAAACACCTTTCAAACTAGCTGACTATGATGGTGATTATAGGACTCATCCACTGCCCTTCAAGATTGTGTTTTACTGAACCACTACTGTGAAGCCTTATAATGATTTCCCGAAACAAGTACCGGAGAATTATTTCGAAGAATTCACTGATATATTATCTGGAAAGAAGGACATAAGCGTTTTGATTGGTAAGCTCCCCCTTATTGTGAGTTGTTTTATTTGTTGTTTGGTTTATCAAAAATTAAATTTTCTAATTGCTTGATCCTTTTTATGATGTTTTCAACAGACGTGATTGGTCAAATTGTCAATGTGGGTATTTTGGATACTGTCAAGGCGAGGGAAAAAGATACTGTTAAGATTAGTTTTGAAATGCGTGATCGCATGTAAGCTGAGATTTGTTTTTTTTTTTTTGGAGTTTTAAGATGGATCTGATTTAATCTGTAAAGCAATTGACATTTACACTAATTATGTTCTGACTTGGTATAATTTGTATTTAGGCATATGCAATTGCAGTGTACACTATGAGGAGATTTGGCTAAAGAGGTCTCACACTATAAACATCAAAATGGATCATCACCAGTTGTATGCGTTATTAGATTTGCATGTATTAAAGAGTGGAGAGGTTAGATTTAGGTTGATTGTTCGTGATATATTAATAATTATTATTTTTATTTTTTAGGATTACAATCTCTTGATCTGATGTGTTATTAAACGCAGGTAATTTGAGTATTTCAAGTGCATTTAATTCTACTCACATTTTGTTAATCCCGAGATTCTTGAGGTGGAGAGTTTACTAAAGATGTACATGATATTTGGCAATTTACTTCCACTTTGTATATTCCACATAATTTGGACCAATTTAATTTTCTTAACATCTATTACGAAATGTCAGGTTACCTGATGAAGATGTCAATCTCAGTGGGAATGTCGAAAATCAAAAATCTACTCCGCCTTCAGTTACTTAGTATGATGAATTCTTCGTTTTGAGTACTAAGCGCACCATTGGCGATATTCGTTATTCAGATGAGGTTTTTGGGGAACATATATTTAGTAATGTGTTCTATTTCTAACTGTATTACCTGAAAACTAAGTTTACCTGTATTATTTTCAAGGTGGGCGCTTACGTAACGATTGGGAAGGTGAAGTCAATATAGACAGTTCCTAAGTGGTATGACATAGCTTGCAAAGTATGCAACAGGATCGTTCAGCCATATCCTGAAAATTCTGATGATGATAGTGGACCACCGCTGTACAGTTGTGCTCAATGCAATAAAAATTTTTGAGATGTCCTTCACAAGTAAGTTTTAAGAAAATAAAATACACGTCTCATAAATTTTAAATATTATTATTATTCTTACGATGATGCAACCATTGTTATAAATCATAGATATAAGCTAATTCTGCGTGTCTCATATTCTTCTACGGATGAGATCAAATTATTTTTTTTTGATGGACTTGCTCAGCATCTTCTTGGGAAATCAGCTTCTGAGTTATTTAACGAGGTTGCTGAGGTATGACTATCATGTATCTATTACATTATTTTGATTTCAGTTGCTTTAATTTTTCTCATTCGTTGTGAGATTGTACTATAGGAAGACCTTCTGTTCTGCATGTATCAATTGTCGATTTGGTCGGGAAAACTTTGTTATTTAAAATTACGGTCACACCTGATAATCTTAAGAGTGAAAAGGCGGCGTACGTTGTTGATAAGTTCTGGGACAAAGAGAACATGATTCATAAATTTGCAAAGGTGTTTAAAATCTATTTGCTTGCTTATTTGTTAACTTATTCGCAAGAAAATTCTCTGGAATTCATATATGTTCTGTTTTGTAGGAGATCCTAAATCCAGAATTTGAGGAAGATATCAAATTCTCCTGCTCGCAAAGAAGTGGATGACGATTCACCAGTATTAACAACTGTTCACACGTCAAAGAAAACAACCGCAACAAGTTACCAGACTTGGTCAAGAAAGAAGATCAAGACTGAGCCTAATGATTAGAATTAGATTCTGGTACTGTATTTTATTGGATTATTTTGGATTTGTTTTTCATTTATTTATTTGTTAGATTAATGGTTTGAAAATTAGACTAAATATCAAATAGACCAATCTTTTTCCATCGTTTATATTTCTTTGAATTCCCCTTAATTTGAGCATTATATCTTAGCTGTAGATTATGTGAACAAAAAAAAATCAAAAAGTAAGCCGAAGACATAAATTTACGTGTTTGATACCAAAAAAAGTGTCATAGTTTCATGATGTTAATGTCATGAGTAGGGCGTCTTCACATAAATGATGAGTGATCTTATTGGGTATGGTTTATTATTAAATATCTTTAACGAATTCGTTCAACATAATGGATGAATAAAAATTGTAACGTAAACACGAAAGAAATATAACTCAATCGCGTTAATATTTTTTCAGCAAAAGACTTCACCGTAAATCATATTGGAGACAGATCCTAGATTCTTTCGAAAGCGAGCAATATTGACTCCTATGAACGACGATGTGGACAAAATAAACGAACTAATGCTCTCGAAGTTAGAAGGTAAATTTCTCAAATATGTTGCAACTATATAAATATGATATTTCACTTCATGTTTAATACAATTTTGTTTTTTGTTGCCCAATAGGAGAAGCAACAACATACCTCAGTTCTGATAGTATTGAAACTTCAGATACTGGACTCCTTGACGATATGGTTTACTCTCAAGAATTTCTAAACAGTATGAAAGTTTCCGGATTGCCAAACCATGAGTTAAAGTTGAAAATTGGAGTGCCTATCATGCTAATTAGAGCGTTGACCCTAAAGGTGGTTTGTGTAATGGTACAAGGCTAATTGTAACTCAAATGGCTAAACATGTCATTGAGGCTCGAATTATAAAGGTGATAAAGTTGGAGATAAGTGCTACTTCCTAGAATGTTTGTGACTCCACCAGAAGCAAAATTCCCATTTCGTATGAGACGTCGACAATTTCCTAATGTTGTAGCTTTTGCAATGACGATTAATAAAAGTCAAGGGCAAACTTTAGAGAAAGTTGGTATATTTTTACCGAGACCGGTGTTTACTCATGGTCAGTTATATGTTTGTATTTCCAGAGTGACGTCTAGAAGCGGATTGAAGATACTGATAACTGACACACAGGAAATCCACAGAAAAAAACTATAAATGTGGTCTACAAGGAAATCTTTCAAAACATTTAGATTTGACTTTATTTTCATTTATTCTTAGTGTTCAAATTTTTTTAATATACTTTTATTCTATTATCTTTTAGTCTAATTTATTTTTACTGTATACTCTTAAATAGAATAAAGATAGTCTAATGATATTGACATAGTCAAAAATATTTTTCACATTAAGTCAAAAATATTTTGACGAATTAAAGCGATAAGATTACGGATGGATATTAGATGATGTTTTGATACCATCTAGTGAGCATGTTGTTTGGTAAATTTAAAAACACTATGTACAACTGTTAGAAGATGAAATATCACAATAACATCAATAACAAAATATCATTATGATGTACATATTTTTTTTCCCCGCACAAAGTGCGGGTAGCTACCTAGTTATTATTAAACATGTCTCTTAAAATTTATTCTGAATGGATGGTTTTATCAATTGATTTGCTAGTGACACAAAGCATATCTCAGGAAATAAGTTCTAATTTGGAGAAATAAATATTTTCTTACTTTTTTATAATATCTTTTATGTAGACATTATTTTCCATCTAACTAGATCGAAAAGTGTGGGTTTTAGTTCTTGTGGAACACATTTCTGAACATGTATCCACGCATACTGAAACTTTCTCCGCATGATCTGCGCATAAGAAAAACAAACAACCATAAGAGAATTTGATTAGAAGCCGCATGATAAAATTTGTTCTGGTGACAAAAAAAAAATCATCCTTAGACCCACAGATTTAACTGTATAGTTATTATATTGAAAAAAAAAATTATACAAAAACTGATAAAACTTACCCTTATCTTCGATTGAGGAGGATGAAACACAACGATCGGTAGCACATCCGAGTGTGCAGAAAAAATCAGTATGGTCAATTTCTTTTAGATTTGGCTCGGAAGAAAGTTTAGGATGTATACAATCTTTAATACACGTGAAAGGACATAAAGCTTTTTTAATCCCGTGCGCATCAGTAAAACACTCCACAACACAAGGTGTGTAACATTCTTAAAAGCAATAGCCTCTGTTTCAGTCAAAATATTTCCGATCACCAACATCATCACCACAAACATGCATTATTTTGTTCTCCATTTTGCAGGTACAAGGATTATTTTTGGGGCAGAGAATTCAAGAAAATATCGATGGGAAGTGTTTGTTGATTGTGATTGTTTGTGTAAAAATGGTTTATTTATATGTTACTTTGTGTTATAGTTACAATCTTCACAATCAGAAACAAATTATTTGTGATTTTTCTGTGACAATGATATAGCTGTTAATTAAATCTAATTCTATTCATTTATAATCTAGAGATTTTTTTTAATCTAAAATCTAGAGATAACCTAACATGCCACATTTTCTTCCATCTTCTTCATTTTACATGCATGAATGAATTTGGCTTTAATTGTAGTAGATTTGCCGTATGTGTGTACACATATATAGGTTTCATAAATGTTAAAAGAGAAATATTGTATATGTTTATTAAAATTCACCAAAATGATATGGTTTTCAACTATATATGAATTAAAGTATTTCTATTTATTTTTAATTACATTTCAGTTTAAAACCATATCGAAACCAAAAATCAATTTAAAATCTAGTAGAGCACATTTCATTTCAGAAGTTTAGAAAGCTATGTAATGGTATTTTAGGTAGTTTAGATATATATTTGTTTGTCCGCATGTTTGTGTTCGCTTCTTTTCATCGTATATATAAGCGAGAGAATAAAAATTGTTATACGAAATATTGATTTTAGTAAAATCCGCATTAACGAAAAGCTACATATAATTCCTGATTGAAGTCAACGACTTAGATTGTGTATGTCATTATAATTTTTGCTTATTTTGAAGATCATATTTGGGAAACAGTAACATTATATAAAATTAAGCGTGTTTATTAACGTCTGAAATACTATTACTTCATAGGGATTGTGTAATTTTTTATTAGTTAACATTTTTATAAATCAACAAATAAGCTGCAACATGGTGGGTAAATGATTTAATTCTGTTCATTCAAGATCTATATTATTCAAATGATACTATTACAAAATTCGTGGAGCAAATAATATATAAAAAAACATGATAGATGTCATGTTCAATGTGATTTTATTTGTTAAGAAAAAAAGAGCTCATTATATTACATCTACTGAGTTTTTTTTCCCTTATATTTGATTTTGTCCACACTTTTCTGCTAATTTATATATGTTGGGGTCAACTGCCCTTAAGTGAAACATTTTTTGGACCGAAACAATATCAATTGCATGAGACTAATTAATGATATTGTAGTATATGGTCCTATAAAGAAATGAAACAGAAAATGGTCATGTACAGTATAGGTAAAGACTGGTTTTGGGGATTAGTAACCATCACTCCTCGATGAAGCTCTTTATTGTGTTGACTGTTCTATCAATTTATTTGTTTGTTATGCAAAATGTATCAAATAAAAAGAAAATACTTATTTAATTTATTGGTTCATATTATGTATTGAAAATTAATCTTAATTAAAAACAAATATCAGCCACATATATATATATAGAATTGGAAAGGTAACAGTGTATATATACACATGTGTGTGTGTTATGTATATATATAATGATGGATTATTAATTGAATTAGTTAGGTTTTAGTGAAGGATTAATGTTTAAGTATGAGATGGATCATGAAAGGGTTATTTCACAAATATTTTCTTAAGGCACAATTGTTATTCTCTTTAACTTTCTCACTTGGGGTTGTCGAAAGTGTGTTGGCTTTGGTTGGGATTATTCTTGTAATAATTAGTAAGAAAAAAAAACTATAGTTTATAGTTATATTAGATTAGGTCCTGCGTATACGAAAGATTATAATCTAAATAAAAAGATTTACAACAACTTTATAATATTAAATTAAAACAAGTTTTAAAAATAAAATATATATATATATATATATATATATATATTATCAATAAAATTAAGTTGAATGTACGATGGTGATTTTCAAAAAAGTGTTTTGTTGAGAAAATATTAGACTATTTATTTGTTTATATAGAGTTCAATATCTACAATTTCCTTTTTCTTTTAGAATTAGAAAATATTCTTTTTGTTTATATAAATTTCAACGTTTACAATTCTTTCTTTTTTATAATTAAATTTTTTTTTAATTATGCAAGTTTATTTGTTAACGAAATACTAATTTTTATAGTTTTTTTTATAGAATTTTTATTTTCTGAATAATAATATTTAATTATTTTTTTGTATAGTTAGTTTCCGTATAATATTTTTTTGATATTTTTTCAAACTTGACACGTGTCGAAATCTTGAATCGATGGATGTCACACGTATCGCGATCTTTTGAGTTAGTAACTTTGAAAACTCTTCTTTAAATAATAAGACTAGATTAGGTCTCGCGTATACGCGTGATTATAATTTAATATTTTAAACTTTATAAAAAAAACCAAAATAGAAAATATGAAAAACAGAATTAAATCACCTGTAAAAATAATTATATAATAAATATTGAAAACGTCTATACAAAATCATTCATCAATATAAAAAATTAACAAACTTACAATTATTTATTGATTTTGATTATATAGCTTGTTTATTTTTAATTGAATAAGAGTTATTTATTTTTAATCGTATTTGAATAAAACAAATTTACGAAAATTTCATAATAATAAATTAAAATAACTTTTTCTGTAAAGTATAAGAAAAACAAAGTGGAATTAGAAGAAAATTTAATAATCATAAAATATATAAGTAATTTTCTATGACAACCTTGTAATTGTAAATTAAAATAACTTTAAAAAAAATAAAAGTACTAAATGTTTCACCAATACAATGAAGTTGAAGGTAGGACAGTATTTTGAAGAAAAATGTTTTGTTTTTGAGAAAATATAAAATTACTTATTTGTTTATATAGAGTTAAATATTTACAATTCATTTTCCTTTAAAATTAGTTATTTGTATAAATTTTTTACATAATTTTTATTTTCAGAATAGTGGTAATTAATAATAGTTTTGTATAGTTTCCATATAATAATGTTTTGACATTTTTTCAACTTTGACACATGTCGAAACCTTAAATCGATGGATATGACACAGTTGCGATCTTGTAACTTACTAACTTTGAAAATTTTACTTTATATAATAGGATTAGATTAGCTCCTGCGTAAACGCGAGATTATAATCATATGTTTTAAAATTTATGAGAAAAAATCAAAAAAGAAAATTTAAAAATACAATTAATGACCTGTAATATATAATAAAATATTGAGAACGGCTATCGAAATGAATTGAAAAATGTAACAAAATTAAAATTATTTGTTTATTTTAATTATATATAGATTGATTTATTTCTATTTAAAATTTTGTGCTACCATTAAATAAAATGAATAAGCGGATTAATAATTTAATAGCCAAGAATATTATATAGCGAAAAGCAAGAAGAAGGAAAAACAACTATCCTATTACTAGAAAAAAAAAAAGAAAAAGAAAAAGAAAAAAAAAGAATAGAAAAATAACCATTTTGTCAACAACTCCGAGTGAATCAGAAGGTTAAAAACAACCGGTTTAATCCAATATGGTGCATTAAACCGGTTTTTGAAGCATTCTTCTCGGATCTGAAGATTTCCCACTGCTTCGTTCTTTGTATGTGGTTGGGTTTTATTTTCTGTAGCTGTAGCTTCAGAGGTTATTCAATTGAAAAATTTAATAGAATCTGGATTACGCAATTCTATTAAATTTCAGTGTTATTTAATTACAAATTTTATGAATTCTATTAAATTTCAGTATTATTCAATTGATGGATTTTTAGATTCAATTAAAATGAGTAACCAATCAAATTAAAACAAATAATACACCTCAGCTCATTTTTAGCCAAATCATCAAAGACATAAAAGATATGAAAGTCAGAAAAAAAAAAGATAAAAGATGTGAGAATCAAATTTAATGCAAGCAAACTTGTGGTTCTAAAGCCAAGTTTTTTTTTATGACAAATACACTTAGATTTATAAATCATTTTTGAACAACACTTTTCTCTTATTCTTTACTTTCCTATTCTTTAATATATTTTATGTGCTCTTATTACTTTTATAAGGTTAAATCATTTCATCAACAATATAAGATACCTATATTTTTCGCATGTGTTATAATTAGAATTTTTGATACCAAACACAAATTAATTTCTCGATCAATTTGTACTATTTTCAATATATTTTAATCTTATTTCCCTATACATCATCATCTCATTTACTGTATGTTTATAATATGATTCTATTTACATTTTTTATACAAAGTAGATGTTTTGATAATGTTATTTCTATACTCAACAAAAAATGAAAATAAACTTATTCACAATAAATAACAAGTGTCCAATATAAAATCATTACATAATAACACGTGAAAGTACAACTCAAACTCAATCAATACAATAAAACCCCGCTTTCTATAGATTAACACCTTGGCTTTTTCATGATTTGTAAAGGTGACACATCATTTTAAATGGATAGCCAATAAAAACATTTTAAATAATTAAACTCATCTATTTTTTTGTCAAATCCTCCTCCTCTATCTCCTTGATTATATATAAAAAATCATTTTATTAAGCTTTCTAAATAGATTTAATCTCATTTCAAACTAAATATGATGTATGTAATGAAATAATTTGAAAGTTTAGAATAATAATAAAATTAAATAATTCTAATAAAAGAGTAAATAAAGTAAAAAAACATGAATGTTAAGCATATACAAATAAAACACAACCATCAAAACAAAAGCTTTATGATCAAATATACTAACAATATTAAAGATTCTACGTAAAATCATTTGAAAAGTATTTCTTAGGGATAACACATATATGATATATTTTAAGAAAAGTTATAATAAAAAGATGTAATTCTCCGAAGTATTTATTAAGATTTATATCAATAAAATGAAAATTTTATGGTGAAAATCATTCAATAAAGTTTAGATTACTTACGCTATTTTGGTCAGAAATTCTCCGTGGACAAAAACGAAGTTACTAGATTCTTATGGCAGTTAAAGCATCTCTAATATTATGTTAATATTTTTAATATAATTTATTTAAAAAAAACACTTTGAATTATAAAATAAATTGAATCAATGATATGAAAACAAGTGTGATAATAAGTTCTTAAGAAAATATTATTTAAGAAAATAGAAAAATAATTGCAATTCTCCTCTATTTTAATTATTTTCCAAATTTTTATGTCATATATACAAATTTAACATTGAATCAATAAAAATATTTAAAAATAATTATTAAAAAATATTATTAGAAAATATATGTAACATAAAACGGATTTTTCTCTCCTCTAGATAATCTATTCTAAGACATAAATCTGTCAAAGTTATGCTAAAGAATTTATTCGAGCTGAAATTAGCGTCTCAAGCTCTTACAAGCAATTATTAAAGTTCAAAACTCTCCAGATGTGAGATTGTTGGTGAGAAACAAGATTTGAAGTGATCAAAAACTCCATAGGATACACTTTGATAACGGACTGAAGATATTGTTGTTTGGAAAAACCTAAAATTTGTTGTAAAGATAAAGAAGACAATGACTCATAGATCACACCAGTTGAATTGTTGTAAGAAAGTCGAAAATTTTGTAATGATTGACAAATATCTCCGAGCTCCAGTGGGATGCAATATGTGAGTCGCTTCTGTGAAAGATCCAAAAAATGATTTAGGTCACTACCATAGAGATTAATTCTGGAGATGTTTTGATTACAAGAATAATAACTTGTGATGTATTTGTTTTTGTATTTTTGTTTTAAACAAAAAAGTATTTTTCTTGAAAACAAAATATATTAAATCAGTAAATGCAAAGTAAATAATCTAAACAAAGTTCTGCAGCGTAGCGCGGATATCTACCTAGTGTTGAATACTGTAGTTTAAAGGATTTGAGTGTATTTTAGAATCAAGTGTTATTCAATTATGTATTTTAAAAAGTACATTAAAATCAACTGTTATTGGACTATGCATTTTTTTGGTGTATTCTAAAATACAATAAAAACAACTGTTATTCAATTTCTCATAGATTTTGAAACATTTTGGATTTTAACGTACTCTATTCCTAAATCATGAACAAACAGAATTCCAAGTTTTTGTCGAGTATTTCATATCTCTCTTATTCTCTCCCAAATCGCAAGCAACGCCAAGAATCATGACTTGTTGCTACAAACCCTATACCGATTTGAGAGTCGCGGAGTAAAGAGGGAACATCGAACAACTTCCCGCCGACATATGAAGCCACGCGGCTGCCGCTAATCCCACACACAGTGGTCGGCTTCCCGATTTTTCTGCTAACTTTGTCATCTCCGATCTATCTCTCTCTCTATCACACACACACACTCTCTCTCTCTCTCCTGGTGTAGAAATTGGTGGACAGATTGATGGAGGTTTGAAGACAGAGTTTTTCAAACAAATTGGATTCGTCGATGGCAAAGGCCTCAGCCTGATCGATGCCGCTCAACACCGATGCATTCTCCTGCAGCGATTGCATATCTCTATCTCTCTCTCAGAGGTTGTGTCTCAAATTGAATGTTGCTGAAAATTGCATCAATTATTTTTCATTGTACAGGTTCATGTGTATCACGTTGGTTTGGATATGTTAGGGAAAAATGCAGATGGTGAGACTATAGAATCTGCATTTGTTGATTTTTATTCATGCTTCCATGGTAAAAAGAAAATTGCAGGTTCAAAGATCTGTCTTATTGAGAGTTGCTAATGTCACCGCGGGATGTAGCAATGAAAGTGTTCTCCAAACAAGAATATTTAGAAGAGATCATAAATTTTTTTCGACAAGAGGTACTAGTTTTGGTTCTAAAGCGTTGCAGTTACTTCAGATTAAGAATAGTGAGCATTGGCATCAACAGTGAACCAGCCAACAAAGAATAGTCCCCTATCTTTTTTGTGCGCGTTCAAGCCTACGCTTTTTGGCTTTGATAACCTACATAAGACCAAACTAATGAGCCTAGAAGAAAATGGTTATAAGCTTCCACGGGAGGAAATGAAACATAGACTAAATTATAGGACACCTAGACATGAACCTCCCTTGAGACCTGAGTTGAGACTAGCTTGGGAATCCAAAGGCATCTTCAAAATTGTGCCAGCAGATTCTGCCCGAAGAACCCACTTCTCAAATTCCATTAACAGCGAATCTGCAATGTCTTGCATCATTGTTACTAAAAATTCAGAATGAGATCGGTGTACTGATCGGAGAATCAAATTGTCACCGATGAAAGCGAGATTTCGTCTTATAGAGCCGATCACTTTGCCTTTGGAGACAATCTGTGTTCTAGAAATTGAACTTGAAAGAAAGGCGATCACTTTCTAGACGGATTCAGAGTTATCAAATTTACTTTCACATACTTTGTAAGATGAAGATTGAACCATTGCCATAACAACAACTTCCCTAAGATTTCTCACAAAACATTTGATGAAAGACGACATCTTTTCCATTTTTCTCTCTGTTTATTTTTACGCTATCGCCGGAAACAAATTCAAAAAAATTAATTTTTTAAATATAATTAAAAAAAATAATAAAGTCCTTAAGAGTCACTCAAAATACATTAGTAATGACTTTGAAATGTATTAGGAAATCGATGTAATTACATTAAAAAATCCATACAAATGCATTTGACTTTAAAATCCACCTGTAATTCAAATCTTTTAAAAACCTCAATCCAATCCTTTAAATTCTAAATTCTCGCAAAATATTTTAAAATCTATACATTGTTGGCGAATTGGATAGACAATTTCGATAACTCATTATATCCTTCTTTTAAGAGTTTTGAAGGTACACAAAAGCATCGTTGTTGAATTAAGAGATTCGTAATATGTTGTGCATCATTCAGAAATTGGTTCAGCCTCGTATACTGAATCCAGGTACTCTTAGAACTGATTTGCTCTGTCATATCCCTTTCGGCTGCGGAAGAGACTTTTCTGGTTTCAGCAATAAAAATCTGTCTTATAGAGAGAGATTAAGAACTGGGCTTGTTGATATTAAGGCAGATGATGCTGTTAATCTCTTCCAAGACATGCTTCAGTTTCGTCCTCTTCCCACTGTCATAGATTTCAATAGATTGTTTACTTGTGTTGTCAGAATTAAGAGGTACGATCTAGTTTTAGCTCTCTGCAAGCAAATGGAGTTGAATGGGATTGCGTATGACTTGTACACTTTCAGAATTGTCATCAATTGTTTTTTTCGATGCACAAGACTTAGTTTTGCTTTTTCTCTTCTTGGAAAAATTGTGAAACTTGGGTATGAGCCTGACACGGTCACATTTAACACCCTTCTCAATGGATTATGACTTGAGAATAGAGTCTCTGAAGCTGTGGAATTGGTTGGTCGAATGGTAGAAATGAAACATAAACCCGATCTCATAACGATTAACACTCTGGTCAATGGACTTTGTCTCAAGGGTAAAGTCTCTGAAGTGATGGTTTTGATAGATCGAATGGTAGAATATGGCTGTCAACCCAGCAAAGTCACCTATGGACCGGTTTTAAATGTAATGTGCAAGTCCGGTGATGCAGCGGCATCCTAACGGCTATGTCAGTATCGGCTTTAACAACTTCTCCTTATTTATAGTTTTCTATTTTCTTAATTTTGGATTTCCTTTTCTTTAGATAGACATCAATCTTTTATTATTCTGATTTTCCTTTTTAGATTAGAATGAACGATCAAAATCGGTTGTGACTTCTCTATTTAACCTTCTCTCTTAGCTTTGTAGAAGACAGCTTTTGATAATCATAAAACAGAGTCTTTCTCTTTTTTCCTTAAAACGATTTGATTAAATTCATCCTTTTAAGAAGCAGGTCTCTAGAGATTTCTCTAAAATCCCTAGATTGAGCTGAACTCTGTTCTTAACCTCCATCAGGTTGGTATCAGAGCAAAACACCGCCGACACCATGCCCAGAACCCGCCGAGAAACACCTCCAACGGAGGCTGAGCTGACGCGACAAGCCTTAGCTCGCATTCAAGAGCAAATCAATCAGCTGTCTACAGCTATGCAGGCGCTAACTGTTCGAAGAGATCACCCCCTTCCAGCAAACCCGACAAATCCAGAAAACCCACAAGACCTTCATGCCGATGAAGACGACAACCCCTTTGCTCCTCTCAACCCTGTTGCTGCTCATCTCAACATAAACCCTGTTGCGGCACAGAATGAAGATTGGCGTTGGGAACAGAGTTTTAAATTCGAAATCCCTGAGTTTCATGGTGGACCAACCGCAGAAGAGTTACTTGATTGGATCGTGACGGTGGAAGAAATTTTGGAGTTCAAAC
The DNA here is from genome assembly GCA_004349715.1 of Crucihimalaya himalaica. Taxonomy (NCBI): domain Eukaryota; kingdom Viridiplantae; phylum Streptophyta; class Magnoliopsida; order Brassicales; family Brassicaceae; genus Crucihimalaya; species Crucihimalaya himalaica. The sequence goes on from SMJT01000067.1 coordinate 390,749, forward strand.
ACGTTCCACTTGATCGTTGTGTTCCTGTGATTGCGATGCGATTTCGCAACAGAGCAGCAGCTTGGTGGACTCAAATCAAAACATCACGTGCTCGTATGGGTAAAGCTAAGATCATGTCATGGGAAAAATTAAAAAAACACATGCGTAAAACGTTTTTGCCATACAAATATGATCAGCTCATGTTCCAGAGAATACAAAAATTACGTAAAGGAAACAGTTCAGTTGAGGAATATGCCACCGAATTTTTTTTGTTGCTAAATCGAATTGATCTTCAAGATTCAACAAGTCAGATTGTGGCACGTTTCATCGGAGGATTGCGTCAACAAATTCAACACACGTTGAATTTATTTAACCCTCTTACAATTTCTGAAGCTCATCAACAAGCCCTCACCGTCGAATCACAAACCAAATTCAACCCCTCCCCATGGAGTTCGTCGCGACCACTCGCCATCACCACTCCACCTCCTGCAACCAATCCACCTGCCAATACTACACCCGAAACAGCATTAGTCCCTGTTGAAACTCCTCGTCCAATTCGATCTGGTACCCTTCGTTGCTTTTCTTGTGGAGAACCTGGTCATCGTCAATCAGCCTGTCCAAATCGTAACCGCAGGGGATTACTTCTTGATTCAATTGGTCGAGACGTGGAAGTAGAATATGAGGACCTTCTCGACGAACCACCGGAAGAATTAGAAGCTGACACTGGTGTTTCATTGATGTTGCGTCGGTCTTGTCTTACACCACGTCTTCAAGAAGAATTTCCTCAACGCAACAACCTCTTCCACTCTCGTTGTACGATTGAAGGAAAAGTGTGTAAACTTATAATCGACTCAGGTAGTTGCGAGAATGTTATTGCTGAAGATGCTGTCAAAAAATTATCTCTCAAAGATGAACAACACCCTGCTCCTTACAAACTTGCTTGGTTACAACGCTCCAATGATGTTTGTGTTACCCGACGCGCCATCATTGCTTTCTCAATTGGTGATGCATATCATGATCAGATTTATTGTGACGTCGTTCCAATGGATGCTTGTCACTTACTACTCGGCCGCCCTTGGGAATTTGACCGTCAGGTTCAACATGATGGTTTCCTCAACACATATAGCTTTAAGCTTAACAATCGAAGCTTCACACTCAAACCATCACCTCCACCAGCTCCGCCTTCAACCACTGCACCTCTCTTGTTGCTGCACAAGAAGCCGTTTGAAGCTGCAATGCGTGAAGAAGATGTTGTCTTTGTCTTTGTCCTTAGTGAGCTTGACATCAAACCAGAATTTTTAGCACTTCTCCAGGAGTTTGCAGATGTTTTCCCTGCTGATCTGCCTCCCGGACTGCCTCCTTTACGTGATATTCAGCATCAAATTGACTTGGTTCCTGATGAAACTCTCCCGAATCGTCCCCATTACCGAATGAGTCCCACTGAACATGAAGAGCTTTGTAAGCGGGTTGAAGAATTAGTTTCAAAAGGGTTTGTACGCGAAAGCATGAGTCCTTGCGCCGTCCCGGCATTATTGATCCCAAAGAAAGATGGATCATGGCAAATGTGTGTTGATAGTTGCGCTGTGAATAAAATCACTGTCCGTTATCGATTTCCAATCCCGCGCTTAGACGATCTTCTCGATCAGATTGGAACAGCATGTGTTTTCTCTAAGCTGGATCTAAAGAGTGGTTACCATCAGATTCGTATTCGTCAAGGAGACGAATGGAAGACAGCCTTAAAAACACGTGAAGGACTTTTTGAATGGTTGGTGATGCCCTTCGGATTATCTAACGCCCCCAGCACCTTTATGCGTGTCATGAATCAAGCTTTGCGTCCTTTCATCGGAAAATTTGTCGTTGTATATTTCGATGACATTTTGATATTAAGTATGACTCTAGAAGCCCATCTCTCTCATTTACGTGAAGTCCTCCTTGTTCTACGTCGTGATAAGCTTTTCGCAACCTTAAAAAAATGTGCCTTTGGCTTGCCACAAGTCCACTTCTTAGGGTATATTGTCTCTGCCGATGGTCTTGCCGTTGACCCAGCTAAAGTATCTGCCATTCAGTCCTGGCCTGAACCATCGACGATCTCTGAAGCGCGAAGTTTTCATGGACTCGCTTCCTTCTATCGCTGTTTTGTGCCCCAATTTAGCTCGATCATGGCTCCCCTCACTGAATGCATTCGCGATGGCACATTCACTTGGACACCAGCTGCGACCAAAGCTTTTAATGTCATCAAAGAAAAGTTAAGCTCTGCCCCGATTTTAGCTCTCCCAGACTTCACATCAGTCTTTGAACTTCATTGTGACGCCTCTAAAACAGGTATTGGCGCAGTACTTAGTTAACGCTCACGTCCTATTGCATTCTTTAGTGAGAAAATTTCTGGTGCTCGATTTCGCTATAGTACATATGATATTGAGTTTTACGCAATCGTACAAGCGATCAAGCATTGGCGGCATTACTTGTTTCACAAAGAGTTTGTCCTTTACACCGACCATGACGCGTTAAAACATCTCAATACCCAAGATAAAGTTTCTTCTCGACATGCGTCTTGGATAGCATACCTTCAGCAATTTACGTTTGTAATCAAACACACTTCAGGTGTTAGCAATCGTGTTGCCGATGCTCTAAGTCGTCGTCATTCGCTGCTCTCCATTCTTCACGTTTCAGTTCCTGGATTCAGCACCTTTGCGGATTTATACCCCACAGACCCTTTTTTTGGTCCAATCTGGAACGCGGTGACTGCTGGTTCGTCATTGCCTTATGCTCTTCACGACGGATTCATGTTTCAGGATAACCGTCTTTGCATACCCGACTGCAGCCTTCGTTTACAACTGATTTCTGAGCTCCATAATGAGGGACACATTGGCCGTGATCGCACTTTACATCTTGTTTCGTCATCATATTTTTGGCCGTCACTCCGTCATGATGTCGAAAGATTTGTTGAGCGCTGTGTCACTTGCCAAAAGTCTAAAGGCCAAGCTTCCAACGCTGGGTTGTATCTCCCTTTACCCATACCAACTCAACCATGGACTGATATCAGTATGGATTTTGTGATGGGTCTTCCACGAACACAAAGAGGGTTTGACTCCATCTTTGTCGTAGTTGATCGCTTCTCCAAAATTGTTCATTTCATTCTTTGCAAGTGTACTACCGATGCAGTTCAAGTTGCAATATTATTCTTCCGTGAGATATATCGTTTGCACGGTTTGCCATTGTCTATCGTCTCTGATCGCGATTCTCGCTTTCTTGGTCATTTTTGGCGATCTCTATGGAAACTCCTCGACACAAGCCTTGATATGAGCTCAGCCTATCATCCTCAAACCGATGGCCAAACGGAGGTCACTAATCGTTCGTTGGGTAACCTGTTACGTTGTCTAGTAGGTACTTCTATCAAATCATGGGATTCTAAGCTCCCGCAGGCCGAATTTGCTCACAACCATGCCGTGAACTGTAGTTCCGGTTTCAGCCCGTTCCAAGTCATCTATGGCTTGGTCCCTCGTGCGCCACCTGATCTGTCCGCCTTACCAGATCGCATGCGTCTCCACGGTGGTGCTGAAACTTTTATTGAACAGATTACTGAAACTCATACGCAGACAAAGGCTAACTTGGAAGCTTCCGTGATCAAGTACAAAACCGCCGCTGATACTCACCGACGCCGTCTTATCTTTGAAGTTGGCGACCTTGTTTGGGCTGTTCTTATGCGTGATCGCATGCCTGCTCGTGCTTATAACAAACTCAAAGCAAAGAAAATTGGTCCCGTGGAAATTCTCGAACGTATTAATGATAATGCTTATCGTCTCCGCCTCCCTTCAGACATTACTACCTCCGACATTTTCAATGTCAAGTACCTCTCTCGTTATCTGCCTGTTGATCTACCTTTCGATTCGCGGACGAATCCTTCTCACTCCGGGGGACCTGATGCAACGGCATCCTAACGGCTATGTCATTATCGGCTTTAACAACTTCTCCTTATTTATAGTTTTCTATTTTCTTAATTTTGGATTTCCTTTTCTTTAGATAGACATCAATCTTTTATTATTCTGATTTTCCTTTTTAGACTAGGAATGAACGATCAAAGTCGGTTGTGACTTCTCTATTTAACCTTCTCTCTTAGCTTTGTAGAAGACAGCTTTTGATAATCATAAAACAGAGTCTTTCTCTTTTTTCCTTAAAACGATTTGATTAAATTCATCCTTTTAAGAAGCAGGTCTCTAGCGATTCATCTTTGAATCTCTAGATTGAGCTGAAACTTGTTCTTACTTGCCATCATCCGGGAAAACTGGCCTGGCCATGGAGTTGCTTAGAAAGATGGAAGAAAGAAAGTTCAAGCTCAACGCAGTCAACTACAGTATCATCATTGATGGTCTTTGCAAAGACGGGAGCCTCGACACTGCATTCAATCTTTTCAATGAAATGGAAATGAAAGGGTTCAAAGCAGATGTTATTTCATACAACACTCTCATAAGAGGCTTTTGTAATGCTGGTAGATGGGATGATGGTGCACAGTTGTTGAGGGATATGATCACAAGGAAAATCACCCCCAACGTTGTCACTTTCAATGCGTTGATTGATATTTTTGGGAAAGAAGGGAAACTTCAAGAGGCCAAAGAATTGTACAAGAAGATGATCACAAGAGGTATAGCTCCTAATACTATTACATATAGTTCTTTGATAGATGGGTTTTGCAAGGAGAACCGCTTAGATGAGGCAAACCAGATACTGGATCTGATGGTTAGAAAAGGGTGTCATCCTGATATCGTGACGTTTAATATCCTCATAAATGGATATTGTAAGGCTAAGCAGGTCGACGATGCTTTGGAACTCTTCCACAAACTGTGTTTGAGAGGAGTGGTTGCAAATACAGTTACTTATAACACTCTTATCCAAGGGTTTTGTCAATCTGGAAAACTTGAGGTTGCCAAAGAACTCTTCCAAGAGATGGTTTCTCGTGGTGTGCCACCCAGTGTTGTAACTTATGGTATTTTGCTGGATGGGTTGTGTGACAATGGGGAAGTAGAAAAAGCATTGGAAATTTTTAAAAAAATGAAGAAGAGTAAGATGGACCTTGATATTGTTATCTATAGTATCATCATTCACGGGATGTGCAATGCTAGTAAGGTAGATTATGCATGGGATTTATTCGGTAGTCTACCTCTTAGAGGAGTGAAGCTTGATGTTAAGACATACAACATAATGATTGGGGGACTGTGTAAGAAAGGCTCACTGTCTGAAGCAGACATGTTGTTTAGAAAAATGGAAGAGGATGGGCATGCGACAAATGACTGTACATACAACACTCTAATCCGAGCACATCTTCGAGGTAGTGACGTAATTACATCAGCTGAACTCATCAAAGAAATGAAGAAGGGTGGGTTCTCTGCTGATGCTTCCACTACAAAGATGGTTATCGATATATTATCAGATGGTAGATTGGAGAAAAGCTTTTTGGATATGCTTTCTTAGATTTTGGTATTTATATCATCACTGTCTCAGAGCATTGAAAGATAAAGTCGAAGTGGTCTTTTCTAACAATTTAGGAGTTATGCATATGACAACATTTGATCTACACAGCGTGTGATTTGAGATGATCGCCCACCAAGATACATAACCATTCTTTCTTCTTGTGACTTGTGAGATCTCCGGACTCCGGACATGAAAGCAAAGCTCTTCTAGGAGATTTGAGCGAGTTTTTAGGGAATTTGGCTATTTGTTAAAGTTTTTATATATGTATATATATAAATGATTTGAGATTTTGTGAGATTTTATTATTAACTTTGGGTGATTTAAGATATTTTAAATCCAAAAAAGAAACCACACCACTTTCCTCTCTAACATCCGAAACCATCATTTTACCAGGCGAGAATCATATTCATGAAGTGTTGCACTAAATAAAAGATTACCAACAGATGTTTCATTGTGATATATGAGGCAAGAACACACGCAAAATATCAATCCTGCTGACACGACTCATGTTTTTCAGATTAATGGTTCTCAACTTCTCATGCAACTTAGGATGCAGGTATATCATTTTTCAATATCTATCCCATCTTCTTTGGTTTGCGCGTTTTGGTTTAGATCAACCTTTCTCGCCACTGAAATAGTTTCAGTTGATTCTCAAAGTAGCTAAACCCGAAAGAGTTTATCCATATTTTGATTGTGCAACTGTACTTTTTCAAGACATGATGGCTGGTTTCTTGGTCTTAAAAATGCAGTCAATAAACAACTAAACGACAAAGAACGTGTTGCGGCTGCAATAGAGAATCCTAACCTTGTCGAGATGGTTGATGAATGCCTGCTTCCAAGAGATGAGTGAATTGCTTTCATTTTCTTGTGAGCAAGTGATTACACAAGCCTGGTGATCTCAGAGTACACTATCCATACATGTATCTTCTTAATTTGCAAAGATTTTGATCCATCACCTCGACTAGGACTTACATTGTAATTCCTACTCTGGTTTCAAGTTTGTTCTCAATTATCTCAATAAAGTCTTCATAACATTTTTCTTCAAAGATTTCACCAATCTTTCTTCTTTCTTCCAACTCTATTTCACTCATAAGCTTCTCTTTCTTCTTCCTCTCTACTTTAATCTCCCCTAGATTCTCTATACAAAAACAAAGTAAGAGCAAACACAAAGTTAAAAGCACCAAGGGTTTTGACATTTGAGAGGAGCATAATTAGTTACAATCACCTGCACTAAGTTGTAATCATCTGCATAAAACTGTTTAAAGAATGATCTCTACAAGAACAATACACATAGGCTAATTGTAACACCCGTATCCGACGATTCCATCGAGGAACGTCGGGGATCATCGAGGACGATCCGAGGATCGTCGAGGAAAAGTGAAGTTATCATGGAATGATCCGAATAGTCGAGGAAAAACTAAGTTGGAACGAGGAATTCCGTGGAATCCGCGTGATTGTTCGAGGGAGTCACGTTCAGACAAGTTTGGTTCAGGCAAAAATGGAAATGATCCGACAGAAATGGAAATGATCCAACAGAAATGGAAATCTTCGGATATAATCGGATAAGATAAGGATGGAATGGATAATCTCCGAAAAAGATACGGAATCTTCGGATGGCATCAAAAATTCATCGAGGATTCTTAGGCCGGCATCGTGGACTCGTGGGCCGATGTCGAGAAGTCACGAACCAGCTTCGTGGATTATTAAATCGATTTGTCGAATCGTTGACTAAGTGTCGAGTTGGGCTCAATGGTTAGGCCAAGCCATGGTTCGGTGTTGGGGTGATTATTAGGGTAAATAATCGCAACCCTAAAAGTTATAAAAAGACGTGATCACCGAAACCCTAATCAAACACTTAAGAACTCCGAAAGAACTAAGTGTGATTCTATCAAAGTTCTGCTGCCGATCGTCAAGAATCAGTGAAGGATCTTCATTCGCGATCGAGGATTGACGTATTTAAGCGAGGTTCTGTCGTAGAAAATTGGGTAAGTGTCGATTACTTAGTGTTATCGATATTTCTCCTTAGTTTCATCGAAGGAAACGATGATCTAACCTTTACCAAATGTTTGTGTCGAGGTACGGCGACAGACTGTGAAGGATTGTCGAGAAAGTTGAATTCGGCATCGGTTATACGTAGACGATTGTCGAGTTTTCGGGTAAGATTCGATATCGACTCGTGTTTATCGTTAGAACGTTAAGTATCATCGAGGGGAAGGTTATCTGATCGATGTTACTTGTTTTCCATGAGAGATCAAAGGTTTCTGTCAAGGAGGAATCGTAGATCTTCGAAGTGAACCGTAGATCCGTCGAGGGAACTTTAGATCTGTCGAGGATTCAGCATCAAGAGGTGTCAGAAAACCTAAGTTTGCGAATTCAGGTGAGTGCGTGACCGTGGCTAAGTCTAGGGTTATTTTCGTGCATTAGATTCCTTGTCGTGATATTTGTGCATGTTTACTTGTCATGGTTAATATGTAAGACGCGCATTATTGTTTTGTGATTTATCTATGGTGTTCGGATTATCACTTAACGACTTGAGGCATGAAAGAAACTGACATGCATTATTGATATTGTGAATCAAAGTGTTGATTGTGATTCTATGACTATGGCCTGGTGAGACGGGACGACCGCTCCACTAAGCAATTCGTTGCTTATGCCTCCTTTTGGATGCAGGTAAAGAAAATGATTGTTGTTGAACCAGCTCGTGAGGACTAAGGCAAGGAAGGGAAGGATGGTGGATTAATGATGATTTTTGGGTAGATTATCTTCGAATAAATCTGGTCTAGTGCGAAACAATGTAATAGCTTATTTAGCGAACTTATCATTGTGCAAGAACCTCGTTTGGAAACCTAATAAAGTTCAGTTATGCATGCTTCTGTCGCACTTAAAGAACGAACGTTTAAAAAGTTAAGAAAACTTGAAAATTGTCGAAAACGCCTAAGGGAAATTTGAGGAAAATGACTTAGGGTGTTTCAATTTGGTATCAGAGCGTGTTCGGTTCTAGGACAGTTAAGCATAGCTGGGTTATTGGGTTAAATCCATCCTTCCAATGCCAAGGTCTCACGGTAAGTCTGGTTTATGATACTAAGTTAGTGTGGAAAACTAACTTAGTAACGGTTCGGTAATTGCAGATGGCAAGAGGTAACCGAATAATGGTTTTGAGAAGAGATGTGTCGGATGAAACTCGGTTCAAGGTTCGAAAAGGAACACGAATCCTGAACAAGTTGAGAATGCGGCTGCTGGTGCATTCGAGAATGCGGTTATGCGGCTGGTGTGGGAGTTGCTGCTGGTGCTGCGGCTGGTGGTGTTGCTGCTGGGTTCGGTAACGCCTATGCTGCTGCTGCTCCAGAGGATTTCGGCCAAGTGATGGGTATGCTGGCACAGATTTTGGCAAGGTTGGGAGCTGTTGCGCCTGCTCCGATGGTACCACCACCGCTGGCGATGGAACCGCCAGTGGTAAATGTGCCTCCTGTGATGAATCCACCAGTGGTGAACGTGGAAGATGACGTGATGTTGCTGAGGATCCCACCTTACCTTAAGGTGATGGATCAGATGCAGAAGCTTGGTACTAAGTACTTCTCCGGTGGTGCAAAACCCATTGAGGCGGATGAGTGGAGAAGTCGGATGGAAAGGAACTTTGCTTCTGTCCGATGTCCGAGTGAGTACAAGAAGGACATTGCTGTCCACTACTTGGAAGGTGATGCTCACACTTGGTGGAAGGAGTGTGTGGGAGATTGAGGAATCCAAACTGTTCGTGGGAAACTTTCCGTGAAGAATTCCGCACTAAGTACTTTCCACCGGAAGCTTTGGATAGGCTTGAAGGTGTCTTTCTGGACTTGCGCCAAGGTACCAAAACTGTGAGGGAATACGAGGCTGAGTTCAACAGTCTCAAGAAGTATGTTGGACGTGAACTTGAGGATGAAAGTGTCCAAGTTCGTCGGTTTATGCGTGGGCTTCGGATTGAGCTCTGAAACCGTTGCCTTGTTCGCAACTATGGAACTGTTGCCGAACTAGTGGAAAAGGTAGCCATGCTGGAAAGTGGAATGGAAGAAGAGGCCAAGTTGCTGGGTGAACAAGGGAGTTCACAGGTGACACCACAAGAAAAATCTGGAGGTGGTGCCGGGCAGAAGAAGAGTTGGGTGAAAAAGTCATTTGCGGGAAATTCATCCGGTGGACGCCGACCTTGTGGAACTTGCGGAAAAATGCACTCCGGTGAGTGTAGGACGCGGATATGTCTTATTTGTGGTAGCAAGGACCACAAGGCAAGTTTCTGTCCCAAGAAGGCTGAAGGGAAATCGTGCTTAAATTGCGGTGAAGAGGGGCATTTTAGGTCGAATTGTCCTAAGTTGGTGCAGCAAACCGGGAAACGGGCAAATGAGGAGCTGCCACCACCGCCAAAGAGGCAAGCAATCATGCCACGGATGTATGCTATGGCTGAGGAGTCGGATAGGCCAAGCACTTCTCGTCTGATCACTGGTAAGTCCTATCACTTACCTAGATAAATTTCTGTGTGAAATTTGAATGTTGCATGTTCATAATAGGTTTTTACGATTCTAGGTGAATTCGTAGGGACTGTTTTCATGGGTGGTGTGGCAACCCATGTTATGTTTGATTCCGGAGCGACTCATTGTTTTGTGAGTCCGGAAATGGTTGGGAAAGGTGGTTTCCAAAAGGAACCCCACAGCGTTTTTGGGTTAGTCAAGGCAGCTGGTGGGCAAGTGATGACGACTTATGGAAAAGTCAGAAACATTTCCCTGATTATTTGCGGAGTGGATATGCCAGCAGACTTGGTGATTTGCCAAGTAAAGTCATATGATGTGATCCTTGGAATGGACTGGCTTGGAAAGCACAAGGCACATCTGGATTGTCACCGAGGAAGGGTGAACTTTGAGACGCCAAAAGGGATATTGGTTTATCAAGGGATTAGGCCAACGTCCGGGAGCTTGATTGTTTCGGCAATTCAAGCAGAACAGATGATGGCAAAGGGCTGTGAGGCGTACATAGCCACGATCACAACAAAGGAAGTTGGATCAGAAGTGGAACTTGAGAATATTCCGGTGGTGCAGGAATATGAGGACGTTTTTGGTGCTCTAAGTGGATTACCACCATCACGTTCGGATCCGTTTACCATTGAGCTTGAGCCTGGTACGGCTCCAATCTTGAAAGCTCCATATCGGATGGCGCCGACAGAAATGGCCGAGTTGAAAAAGCAGCTAAGTGAGCTGATGGAGAAAGGTTTTGTGAGGCCGAGTAGTTCACCATGGGGTGCACCGGTTCTCTTTGTGAAGAAGAAAGATGGAAGCTTTCGACTTTGCATCGATTACCGAGGATTAAACCAAGTGACGGTAAAGAACAAGTATCCTCTTCCAAGGATTGACGAGTTGTTGGACCAACTCAAGGGTGCTACTTGTTTCTCAAAAATTGATTTGGCCTCAGGTTACCACCAGATTCCGATAGAAGAATCGGATATCCGAAAGACGACCTTTCGGACAAGGTACGGGCACTACGAGTTTGTTGTCATGCCGTTTGGGCTGACGAATGCTCCTGCAGCATTCATGAAACTCATGAACAATGTATTTCGGGAATACTTGGACGAGTTCGTGATCATCTTCATAGATGACATCCTAGTTTACTCTAAGAACGCGGAGGATCACGCGGTTCACTTAGGGAAAGTGTTGAGTAAACTAAGGGAGCATAAGTTGTTCGCTAAGCTTAGCAAGTGTAGCTTTTGGCAAAGGCAGATCGGATTCTTAGGCCATGTGGTCTCGGACAAGGGAGTGTCCGTGGATCCGGAAAAGATTAAGTCAATCAAGCATTGGCCGAAGCCAAGGAATGCTTCGGAAATAAGGAGTTTTCTCGGATTGGCTGGATACTATCGTCGGTTTGTCAAGGGATTTGCGGGTATGGCTCAGCCAACGACTCGACTTACGGGGAAAGACACTCCGTTTGTGTGGACAGAAGATTGTGAAAACAGTTTCTCGAAGCTTAAGGAAATGCTTACGAGTACTCCGGTGTTGGCTTTGCCGGAACTGAATATACCTTTTGTGGTATACACGGACGCATCAAGGATGGGTTTGGGTTGCGTGTTGATGCAGCAAGGGAAAGTGATTGCATATGCATCGAGGCAGCTAAGGAAACACGAAGGAAACTACCCTACCCACGATCTGGAAATGGCGGCAGTGGTGTTTGCCTTGAAGATTTGGCGTTCCTACCTCTATGGTGGGAAAGTTCAGATCTTCACAGATCATAAGAGTTTGAAGTATATCTTCACTCAGCCGGAGTTGAACTTACGACAAAGGCGGTGGATGGAGTTAGTCGCAGACTATGATCTTGAGATTGCTTACCATCCGGGTAAAGCAAACTTAGTCGCGGATGCACTAAGTCGAAAAAGGACGGTCGTGGATGCCGAGAAAGACATAGAAGTCTTGGTAAACATGGTTGGAGACTTGTGTTTAGCAGCTTTGTCCGATGAACTGGAACCATTGGGCTTAGGTGCTGCGGACCAAGCTGATTTACTAAGTCGTGTTCGGTTGGCACAAGAAAAAGACGAGGATCTTATCAAATGGTCGAAGAATGATAAGACCGAGTGTGAAATTTCGAACAATGGAACCATTTTGGTGAATGGTCGAGTGTGTGTTCCGAAGGATCAAAATCTTCGTGATGAGATTCTTAAGGAAGCGCATCAGTCCAAGTTTTCGATACATCCGGGATCCACGAAAATGTATCGAGACTTGAAGCGGTATTACCATTGGAAAGGTATGAAAACCGATGTTGCTAAGTGGGTGGCTTCATGTCAGACGTGTAATCTGGTTAAGGCAGAACATCAGAATCTAGCAGGATTGCTGCGAAGTTTACCGATTCCCGAATGGAAATGGGACATGATAACTATGGATTTTATCACAGAATTACCATTGTGTGATAAGAAAGATGCGATTTGGGTCGTCGTGGATAGACTGACCAAGTCAGCACACTTCCTTGCGGTGAATAGGAAGGATAATGCGGAGAAACTCGCAGAATTGTAAGTAAAAGAAATCGTCCGAATACATGGTGTACCGGCGAGCATCGTGTCAGATCGAGATTCAAAGTTTACTTCAGCGTTTTGGAAAGCGCTACAAAAAAGGTTCGGAACTAAGGTTCACATGAGTACAGCTTAACATCCGCAGACGGATGGACAGTCCGAACGAACAATTCAAACACTCGAGGATTTGTTGCGAGCAGGTGTGTTGGATTGGGGTGGTAAGTGGGAAGAATACTTATCCTTAGCTGAATTCGCTTATAACAATAGTTATCAAGCAAGCATTGGGATGTCACCCTTTGAGGCATTGTATGGACGACCTTGCCGAACGCCCCTTTGTTGGACACAAGTGGGGGAGCGAAGTGTTTATGGTCGAGATTTTGTGGATGAAACCACAGAAAGGATCAAAGTCTTAAAGATCAAAATGAAAGAAGCTCAGGATCGTCAAAAGAGTTATGCGGACAAGCGTCGAAGGGAATTAGAATTCCAAGTAGGAGATATGGTTTATCTCAAGACTGTCACTTACAAGGGTAAGGATCGCGCAGCGTTGAATACAAAGTTAAGTCCGAGGTACATGGGACCATTTCAGATTCTGGAAAGGATCGGTCCAGTGGCTTATCGTTTGGAATTACCTGAGGAATTGAAAGCTTTTCACAAAGTTTTTCACGTGTCTATGCTAAGGAAATGCGTAACACACAGTGAAAATGTCATATCCGAGCCTCCGCCGGATTTGCAAGAAAACATGACAATTGTTGGGAGACCGGTTCGGGTCATTGGAACAAAGTTGAGGACGGACCGAAGGAAAAAGGTCAAGTTGATACAAGTTGTTTAGGAATATGATGGACAAGAGGAAACAACTTGGGAACCGAAAGAAATAATGAAAGTAAACTTACGAAAGTGGTTTGAAAAGAAGATTGTGACTAAGAGGAAAGCTTAGATTCGAGGACGAATCTATTCTAAGTGGGGGAGAGCTGTAACACCCGTATCCGATGATTCCATCGAGGAACGTCGGGGATCATCGAGGACGATCCGAGGATCGTCGAGGAAAAGTGAAGTTATCGTGGAATGATCCGAATAGTCGAGGAAAAACTAAGTTGGAACGAGGAATTCCGTGGAATCCGCGTGATTGTTCGAGGGAGTCACGTTCGGACAAGTTTGGTTCGGGCAAAAATGGAAATGATCCGACAGAAATGGAAATGATCCGACAGAAATGGAAATCTTCGGATATAATCGGATAAGATAAGGATGGAATGGATAATCTCCAAAAAAAGATACGGAATCTTCGGATGGCATCGAAATTCATCGATGATTCTTGGGCCGGCATCGTGGACTCGTGGGCCGATGTCGAGAAGTCACGAGCTAGCTTCGTGGATTATTAAATCGATTCGTGGAATCGTTGACTAAGTGTCGAGTTGGGCTCAATGGTTAGGCCCAGCCATGGTTCGGTGTTGGGGTGATTATTAGGGTAAATAATCGCAACCCTAAGTGTTATAAAAAGACGTGATCACCGAAACCCTAATCAAACACTTAAGAATTCCGAAAGAACTAAGTGTGATTCTATCAAAGTTCTGCTGCCGATCGTCGAGAATCAGTGAAGGATCTTCATTCGCGATCGAGGATTGACGTATTTTAGCGAGGTTCTGTCGTAGAAAATTGGGTAAGTGTCAATTACTTAGTGTTATCGATATTTCTCCTTAGTTTCATCGAAGGAAACGATGATCTAACCTTTACCAAATGTTTGTGTCGAGGTACGGCGACAGACTGTGAAGGATTGTCGAGAAAGTTGAATTCGGCATCGGTTATACGTAGACGATTGTCGAGTTTTCGGGTAAGATTCGATATCGACTCGTGTTTATCGTTAGAACGTTAAGTATCATCGAGGGGAAGGTTATCTGATCGATGTTACTTGTTTTCCATGAGAGATCAAAGGTTTCTGTCAAGGAGGAATCGTAGATCTTCGAAGTGAACCGTAGATCCGTCGAGGGAACTTTAGATCTGTCGAGGATTCAGCATCAAGAGGTGTCAGAAAACCTAAGTTTGCGAATTCAGGTGAGTGCGTGACCGTGGCTAAGTCTAGGGTTATTTTCGTGCATTAGATTCCTTGTCGTGATATTTGTGCATGTTTACTTGTCATGGTTAATATGTAAGACGCGCATTATTGTTTTGTGATTTATCTATGGTGTTCGGATTATCACTTAACGACTTGAGGCATGAAAGAAACTGACATGCATTATTGATATTGTGAATCAAAGTGTTGATTGTGATTCTATGACTATGGCCTGGTGAGACGGGACGACCGCTCCACTAAGCAATTCGTTGCTTATGCCTCCTTTTGGATGCAGGTAAAGAAAATGATTGTTGTTGAACCAGCTCGTGAGGACTAAGGCAAGGAAGGGAAGGATGGTGGATTAATGATGATTTTTGGGTAGATTATCTTCGAATAAATCTGGTCTAGTGCGAAACAATGTAATTGCTTATTTAGCGAACTTATCATTGTGCTAGAACCTCGTTTGGAAACCTAATAAAATTCAGTTATGCATGCTTCTGTCGCAATTAAAGAACAAACGTTAAAAAAGTTAAGAAAACTTGAAAATTGTCGAAAACGCCTACGGGAAATTTGAGGAAAATGACTTAGGGTGTTTCACTAATCTCATCAGAACTCAAAGATATCTATTCTATTAGTAGATAATCTGACTCATGTGTAACACATTTTCCACTTGTCTATATCCATAGCTCACCAGCCAGCTGATGACAACAGATCTTCTCTAGAACAAGTATCTATTATTGTGGAATCTCCAAAATCTAAAGAACTCGTGATTTGCATTGAAGAACTCATGGTGGACAACTAATATTTGGATACGAACAGAATCCAAAGAAAAGTGTATCTCAGTCTGCAATCCTCAGAGAAACACGTATCTAAGGCACAAATAGGTTTTTAATCGAAGTAGAAGCAGAATGGTTTGTCGACATTTGGGGATTTTGTTAATTGAGTTTTCAATTTGGTTCGGTCCGGTTAATGGGTTCTAAACCAGTAATTTTTTTTTGTTTAATTTAAATTTTGGTTTAATAAAATTGGATTTCTGTTAATGATTTTGTCTTTGGTTTAATGATTTCCGTTAATAAAACCGTCAAAATTAAACTCTAAAACAAGTTTAAGATGTAGACATGTAGTTACACTTTGAAACGATAGTTTATATGAAACTAAACAATAAGATAAAAAAACCGTGTGATTAAAGACTTAACATAATGTTTTTAGGAAGATACACCTCAACGACCAATGTACCGACAAGAATTCGAATGTGGTTCTAGTGACACCGTTCTTAAATCCGGATAGTTGATACGGTTCATGAACCGGTTTTTATGTCTCTGACAATAATTGAACCGGTAATGAAATATGACAATCGAACCGGGTTTCCTTTTGTCTCCCTCCCCCAAAGCACAGAGAAGCCATTTGCGTGCCCTAAGAAGGAACCGATTGATTCATCTGAAGAAGAAATGGCATTGATGATACGGAGATTGATTCCTCTTAGTCGGAAGGCTTTCACTTTCAAATTGGTTCAGCCTCGTTCTCCTGAGACAGGTACTTCGAAAACTTCATTATCGCATCACCCAAACGAGTTCTTCTCTTGCGCCTTCTCTGTTCTCAGTGATGGAAAAATTTCTTATGAAGAGAGATTGAGAAGTGGGCTTGTCGATATTAAGGCAGATGATGCTGTCAATCTCTTCCAAGACATGCTTCACTCTCGTCCTCGTCCTACTCTTGTTGATTTCAGTAGATTGTTTAGTGTCGTTGCCAAAACAAAGCAATATGATCTCGTTTTAGCTCTCTCCAAGCAAATGGAATTGAATGGGATTGCGCATAACCTCTACACTCTGAATATTATGATCAATTGCTTCTGCCGCTGTGGTAAAGTTTGTTTCGCTTATTCTGTTTTTGGAAAAGTCATGAAGCTTGAGTATGAGCTTAACACTGCCACGTTTAACACTTTGGTCAATGGCTTATGTCTCAAAGGCAGAGTTCCCGAAGCTATGGAGTTAGTTGATCAAATGGTAGAAATGAAACATAGACCCAATCTCATAACGATTAACACTCTGGTCAATGGACTTTGTCTCAAGGGTAAAGTTTCTGAAGCAATGGTTTTGATTGATCGAATGGTGGAATATGGCTGTCAACCCAGTGAAGTTACCTATGGACCGGTTTTAAATGTAATGTGTAAGTCCGGGAAAACTGCCTTGGCCATGGAGTTGCTCAGAAAGATGGAAGAAAGAAAGATCAAGCTCGATGCAGTCAGTTACAGTATCATAATTGATGGTCTTTGCAAAGACAGGAGCCTCGACACTGCATTCTACCTTTTCAATGAAATGGAAATGAAAGGGTTCAAAGCAGATGTTATTACCTGCAGCTCTCTCATAAGAGGCTTTTGTAATGCTGGTAGATGGGATGATGGTGCACAGTTGCTGAAGGATATGATCACAAGGAAAATCACCCCCAACATTGTCACTTTCAATGCGTTGATTGACAATTTTGGGAAAGAAGGGAAGCTTCAAGAGGCCAAAGAATTGTACAAGGAGATGATCACAAGAGGTATAACTCCTAATACTATTACATATAGTTCTTTGATAGATGGGTTTTGCAAGGAGAACCGCTTAGATGAGGCAAACTAAATACTGGATCTGATGGTTAGCAAAGGGTGTCATCCTAATATCGTGACGTTTACTATCCTCATAAATGGATATTGTAAGGCTAAGCAGGTCGACAATGCTTTGGAACTCTTCAGCACATTGTCTATGAGAGGAGTGGTTGCTAATACATTCACTTATAACACGCTTATCCAAGGGTTTTGTCAATCGGGAAAACTTGAGGTTGCCAAAAAACTCTTCCAAGAGATGGTTTCTCGTCGTATTCATCCTAATATTTTGACTTATAGTATTTTGCTGAATGGGTTGTGTGACAATGGGGAACTAGAAAAAGCATTGGAATATTTGAAAAAATGCAGAAGAGTAAGATGGAGCTTAATATTGTCATCTATAATATCATCATTCACGGGATGTGCAATGCTAGTAAAGTAGATGATGCATGGGATTTATTCTCCAGTCTACCTCTTCGAGAGTGAAGCCAGATGTTAAGACATACACCATAATGATTTCAGGATTATGTAAGAAAGGGTCGCTATTGAAGCAAATAGATTGTTTAGAAAAATGGAAGAGGATGGGCATGCACCAGATGACTGTACATACAACACTCTAATCCGAGCACATCTCCGAGGTAGTGACGTAATTACATCAACTGAACTCATCGAAGAAATGAAGAAGGGTGGGTTCTCTGCTGATGCTTCCACTACAAAGATGGTTATAGATATGTTATCAGATGGTAGATTGGAGAAAAGCTTTTTGGATATGCTTTCTTGGAATGTTTGATCTTATCAACGAGAGATAAAGCTAACCATTTCTGGGTTGGTGTTTGATGTATTTGGTCTTTTATTTATCGAATCTTTGTTCACATCTAACCAGATCCTGATGTATCCCCTGCTCTTGTACTGTATATCGCTTTTTATCTTATTTTGTTGTATAGCTTAAACCCGCTACTTATATACATACATAGCAAATATCAAAATTAAGAGTACGCTTCTCTGATCAAATACATAGGTCAAAATCGAAAATGCGAAAATCTGATATTTGGGCCATACTATAACGGGCCGTCTCTTCTTTATGGACCCGAAGAGATGGCGGCACCATAGGTGACTGGTGGAGGGGCACTGGGAAGATCATGTCTGGGAGGAGAAGGCTTTGGTTCAAAGAGATGAATCTGTTACATAGATTCCTCTGGCAGAGTCGCAGGTACTTGCATAGTTTTGACATTTGGTTATTTAATAGCCTTCACGTTTGAGGCTTAATTTTGGATTTTAAGTAACGTTCTTTTGGATCGAATGTGTGTGTTGTCAAAACTGGGTTGGTTCTGTTTCTTCTAAACACATAACAGAAGAGATTTTGGCTATGAACAATTAAGTTTCTCTTCAAATGTAATTGATTCATGTTTTTAATGAACTTTTCCTCTTTCTGGACATGTTTCAGATCCAGAAAAGGACAATTTCATTGGGTTCTTCGTTCTCTTTATTCTGCATTTGGCAGTGAAGTCCCATAAAAGAAATAGGTAAATTACTAACCTGTTTTATAAATGACGAATGGCCCAAAGTTAAGAGCTGTTCTTCGTTCTCTCTCTCTCTCTCTAACCTGAAGATCAGAATCTAGATTGATTCTTCCCTACATGCCAGGCGCCCAGGCCCAAGGATAAAGCAAATTTGTGTTTTAGACATCCCAATCTATATATAAACTAGTTTTGGAGTTTTTCTAAGATTTATGTTTGTTAATGTGTAAAAAACGAAAAAAATTGCTTTAAGCATTAGAATCTACTAGTTCAAACCTTGGATATTTAGATTATTTACTTAATATTTATCAATTTTATATGTTTTGTTTTTACAAAATATGTATTTTTTTTTGTTTTAGAAACAAATACAACACACATTATTATTTTTATAATCAAAACATCCTCGTGATTAATCTCTTTTTTCTCTCTGAAATCATTTCTTCAATGATTTCGCCTTTTTGAAATTATTTTTTCAATGTTTTTATCTCTCTTGATTCTCTCTTTCTCTTCTCAATCTCTATACAAATTTATTCTTTTTTAACACAACCATTATTTTTCTTTTTCCCTTGAACTTAAATCACCTTAAAATATTTTTCTCTAGTTAATGAAAATCATCCATAAAAATTATTTCCTAAATACTGAAATCGTACTTTCATCACTCTCATTGACAATAACTTTATCTAAAAGTTACCAAAATAAATCTTTTTATTTTTTTAGGAGAAATATCAAACTCTGAATCCTTGGTATTTCTTACAACAATATCACTAGTTCAATCTCTAGTTAAATGTTTATCTTTATTTCTACGATTCTTTTGTCGTATCTCAATTTCTCTTGGTACAGTATCTCCAGATTTAGGTATTTCTATCATCAATTGTACCAACATCATAAGGTTAAACCTTTTTTACAATAACTTTAATGGACATATTCAAAAATCCTTCTGCAAAATAAAATTCTAACAAATTTTGGATCTCATATAACTGACTCACATCTTGGATTCCACTGAAGCTCGGAGACGTTTATCGGTCATTACAAAATCTTCGACTTTCTTACAACAATATAACTGATGTGATATATGAGTCGTTTTTTTTTTATCTTTGCTACAAATTTTTGGTCTTTCTAAACAACAACATTTTTGGTCCACTCCCAAAGATATCATCTTGAGTTTTGGATCTCTTCATATTTTGCTTCTCACCAACAATATCAACTCCAGAGAGTTTCCAACTTTAATATTTGTTTGTAAGAGCTTAAGACGCTAATTTCAGCTCGAACTAATACTTCATCTTGATTTTGACAGATTTATGTCTCAGAACATATATTTTAGAGGAGATAAAAATTCGTTCTATAGTTGCAAGTATTTTCTAATGATATTTTTTTAATAATTATTTTCATATGTTTTTATGGATTCAATATTAAATTTGTATATATGATCTAAGTTTTTTTTAATATATATATGACTTAGTTTGGATTATATTAAAAAAAATTCAGCTAATTAAATTCAATACACTCTATTATTGTTTTTGAAACATCAAATAAACCTCAAATCTAGCTAAATAAAATTAATCAATTATATTGTATGAATTTATATATGACTTAGTTTAAATTATAGTAAAACAAATTGTCTCACTTTAATTTAATATACTTGATTCTTGTTTTTAAAACATCAAATTAACTTCAAATATAGCTATTTCAAATATTTAATATCCAATGAAAATGTATGTTTATATTGTTTGAAAAGTTAATGTAGAAAAATAGAAAACTTGATGTGGCAAATAGAGTATGATATGTGTTAAATGTTATGATTAAATTGGTTATATGTTTTAAATGAGGTGTAAGTTAGAGAAAACTCTAAAAAACTGATGTGTCATCTTATGGAAAGACACAAGAAGTTTTATTATATTGATTGGGACGACACTGCTTCTCTAGTGTTAGTAATCGACGTTGTTCAAAAAAACGCTAGGCGGTAAATGGGCGATCACTCAGAGAATAGCGCCTAATCCAAGACTAAGCAATTTTAAGTGGTTTAAGCGTTTACAACATAATATCTTTTAGAGAAAAATATAAATTAAATTATAATATTAACTATACAAAAATTTTAATTAACTCATATCAAATAATATATGAACATTTGAAACCATGTAAATGGAGATAAAACTTATAAATTTAAATCTATGTAGTTGAAAATTGAAAAAGAATACCGTAATCAATAATAAAAAAAAAGTAATTACGATTTATCGAGAGATTAATTATTCTTACATATTAAAAGAATAGTATAAAGTGCTCAAATAGTTGATTACCACTCTGCCTTCAATAAATCCATTTATTGAAAAAAAAATCCATTTAATTTTTAAAAAAATAATATTAAAAATGAATTAAAGTTAAAAGAAAAAATCCAATATATTAACAGAAAATATTTACTACTATAATCTTTTAAATTTTACTTACTATAATAGAAAATCTAAATAATTAAAATAATCTATAAAAAATATCTTTTAAAAACCAAAAAAAGTTACCAATTAAATTAATATAAAAATTAAAAACTTACTGAATGCATTTGGATAAGCTTAGAAAACTTTTTTAATAAATTTATTACCACTCTCTTTTTAATAAATTTATTTAATTAAAAAATTTTCATTTAGTGTTCAAAAATAAACTTAAAAAAATTATATAAAATTAAATTACTATAAAAAATCATGAAATTTTGTTAATTTCTGAAATTTCATTTTCGTTGCTTCATATAAATTTTATTATATAATAGATATATTGCTTCTTTAAATATTTTGACTTTATTGTAAGATAATTATATAAGGATTAAGAAATTTTATAAAATTGAAAATTTATATTTTCTATACCAAAAACATAATACGGAAAACACTAATATTATGATATAATGTTTTTTTAAAAATCGTTTGATGCATTTCCAAGACTTATATATGTATATAATATATATATATATATATATATATTTGATAATGAACAAATAAATATATATTAAAAATTATTAAATATTAAGTATTGTGTGGAGATAATTGTAATGTACATGTGTCGTTATTTTCCATTTATAATCGATTTAAAAATGTCAAGTTAATAACATATAAAAGATATTTAATAAGAATGAATTATACCATATATAAAGGATTTGAATATCATTTGTTATAATGAAACTAAACATAACATACAAAAATTTAAATTACGGATATATATATTAGGGATAAATATTCCACATCAGAAATTGGAAGGGATCTTAACTCATATATAAGATATATGGGCCACTCCACTCATTGCCAATTGGTTTTGAGTTGGAAACTCATAGTCTTAACATGGTATCAGAGCCCGATCCATACAATCCAACCCGATCCGACCAAAGTTGGTCCAATTATCGATCAGGCTCGAAAGCCATCGATCCAAGCCAAACATATCGAGATTAATGGCCAAAGGAGCCATCATCTCGAGGAGGCGTATTAGGGATAAATATCTCACATCGGAAGTTGGAAGGGATCTTAACGAATATATAAAATATATGAGTCATTCCACTAATTGCCAATTGGCTCCAAAACTAGTGACACTTACGAATCCAGGGCTTCCAACTCCGTTTGGAAGCCTTTTGAGATTCTTCTTCTAAGCAGAAACCTAATATGTTTATTTGAAACAAACATAACAAGACGAAGATAAACGAAGATAAACGAAGATTTCATCTTTGGACGATCCGTCGTATGCTTGATGATGATGAGAATATTATATTTATATTCAACAATATAGTTAACAATAAATAAATTTGAAGACATGGGATATTATATTTATTACTACTAAAAACAAAAATATCATCAATTATTATTTTTTTTCCTCGCATGATCGAGGGTAACTCTCTAATGTTTTATATATGAGACGAATTGTGAGAGGGTTATTTTCACAAATTGATTTTTTCACTTTCTCATTATTAGAGGTGTTTTGGCAACTGGCAAGGCTTAATTTGGAATTAAAAAAGGAAATATAATTTGCATTATGTCTTTCTTTTTTTTACTTGACGTAGCATATTATCATTGCTGAAACAGATATAACGTTAATCATTTGATCTCTTGAAAAGTTATAATCCCAAAAAATGCTTCATTAGTAAATTCGGCAAATTAAAATTAATACACGGAATATACATATGATTGGCTAGAATGTACATTAAAAGAGTTCACCTAAAAGATAATCTTAACTCTTAAGAGAACGAGAGGGAAATAAAAGATGCAACAAGGACACGCGCAAATGACACTCACGAGACAGCATGAAGCTTTAATTCTTGTGACCGACATGTCTCCTTGTCTCTAAGGCTTAATCTTATAATGTCAACCTTTCTTTGTGTAATATCATTATCAAACATTCAACATCATCGTCACTATCGTCTATTAATTTGCATAATAGATTTCGATACATATCAATCTATATATTTGTATATTACTCGTCACTATCGTCATTTGTATATTATTCAATAAATATCAATCTATAGGAATTTCATTTTATATACAAATTAAGATTTCGACTGAGAACATTTATAACTTATCAGAATCATGAAGTTATGAAACCCAAAAATATACACATTAACTAAAAAACGGAAGAAAAAAAATTAGTGAGATAATTAAGTGTATATACAATTTCTTTTTTTTTTTTTTTGACAAGCTCCCTTGATATATCTATAATTGTTTGATAAATTAAAGAGATTAATTGGGGTTTTTTTTTTGTCAACTGGATTAATTGTGTTTAAATCTGCACATTTTATATGCAAGTACTAACATAGTACTAAGAAATAGTTCCCACGGAAATCCCACGTGTTACTCACAGCTAATATCCTTAATATGGAAATGAGTCACGTGTTTCATATCCACAAAACAAATATAGAAATAAGATACTGATATATTTAACAATGGATACTTTGGTCCCAAAAGCTCAACATGGGAGCTGGACCCAACATCCCGAATTTAATATTAACAGTTACGTTAAACTAAGCTTAAAAGTTATGTTTGACCAAAGAGTCCCAAGAATATTGTTCTTTGTCTGTATTTAAAACCACTAGAAATGTCAAGTAAAAAGTTTTAAAAAAAAGTTTTGTCTATATACACTTTAATTTCTAAATTGTTATTTTGGACAAATTTATCTTTATATTAAAATTTTAACAATTTTAAGAGGAAAAAACTACAAAAACATGTTGATGGACAAGTTTAAAGAAGATTTAGTGAAGACATTTTTTTTATTTGATCGCCTATAAATAGGTTTTTAGATATTCCGAAAAGTGTAGAATTCGTTTTCTAAATTTTTGGTCTGTTCTAAAGCATTTAGAATATGTATTCTACGCATTGTACATGTTCTGAAAATTTTAGAACAGATATTTGTTTTTAAAATTTTAGAATACCTGTTCTACAAAATTTAGAATTCGTATTCTGTGAATTCTCTATGTTCTACGAAATTTAGAATACATATTTTAAAGTTTAGAATACGTATTCTATGATTTACTTAATGTTCTACAAAATTAGATTTCCTTAAAACTAGTAACCGAATTTACAAATAAGGAAAATAAATATATTTTATGTAAATTGAATATATTGTTTAACATTTTTGAATATACTACACTCTTTTTAAATAAATACATTATATATTATAAAAACATATATATTTAAACAAAATATTTTATATATGAAATATTCTTCAAAATATATATTATACAGTAAAAAAATAAAAATAAATCAAATATATGTAGGTCATATTTTCAAATTAATGTAAAAAAGTGGGTTTAAAGTAGTCAACTGACCATTAAACACTATATAAACCATTATAAGTTATAACTTTATTTTGTAACATATAAAACACATATTTAAAGATATATGTTTTTTGTTATATATACTATATTTATTTAAAAATAGGTGTAGTAGGTTTTATATAAATGTTTTGTCTAAAATTGTACTGTAGAGAACTTTTTTAATATATTTTTGTTTTTTAATATTTAAAAAGGCATCGGCGAAGAAGAAGAGAAAAATAGATTTTAATAATTTTTATTTTAATGGGTTGTATAATATATTTTTATTTTTATTTTTTAAATGAAAGAATTCATATGAATAAGAAGTTTAGAATATGAAATATGATTGAAATTTAAAATTTTGTTATTTTATTTTTTATTTATAATTAAGGGTATAGTGGGTTTTTGATTATTATAAAATCTATTTCACCTATCCTAACTAGATAAGTTATAAATAGACAATTAGAAAAAAAAAAAAAAAATACTACCCTCATGATTAGACCATGTTCCTGAGATTTGATAAAAGAAAGGTGCATTAGCGGTTAATACGTTGTAATTGGATAAGTTATTAGGAATATGACAGAACGAAAGACCAAGGAAAGAAAGAAGAATGCACCAAAATGCAGGTGCTGCACCAAACGCTGGTGGTTGTTTCTTGTTGTAAGTGAATGCAACGAAAAGACCCGGAAATAACGAATATACCTGAAAAAAAATTATGTAATGACTATGTGACCATGAAGGGAGTAGTTGATTCGCGTTCCAATTCATTGGCAAAATCCGGTATAAATATAATAATATAACGGGATCGTCGTCTTGACAAAGATGAATAGAAAGAGTGCTTTTGTTTTTTTAATGGTAACAATTCTTATTGTTTTTTTTCTTCGAAGGAAGATCTTTCTTTGATTGATCTGTTTGGATTTTGGTCCATGATGGCCTTTTTATTTATTTTGACGATTGGATTTCTCTATGAATGGAAAAGGGGTGCTTCGGATCGGGAGTAAAGTGATAGGGCACAAAATGGGGGGAAAAAGAAAGGCATAATTATTTTGTTTTCTATTTACAGTTTTGTTTTGATATTTTGTAATGGATTTTTCAATTTTTTTTTTATCAATATAGCTTTTTTTTTTGTATCTTTTACTTATTTTGTGTTTATTTTTATGAACCAATGAAATACCTATGGTTCTATATATAATAAGTTGTCCATCGTTTTATACAGACAAACGGACAGGTTCAATAATCAATATTCCTTTTTTCATTACAACAATCACAAACACTTTTTTGATTATGGATCTACTACCAGAAATGAAATGCGTAATCTTCGCATTCAATGTGTATTCCCGAATAATCTCATTTTTCAATTATTCAACCATTGAATTTTACCAAGTTCAATGTTAGCCAGATTAGTCAACTTTCGATTCTCAGATTGACGATGTGGCTTTCTCGAGAGACTTGGCGATTCGTCTAGACTTCTATCTCCCGGTCAACTGTGTGGCCATCTGCTACCTGCCCATAGAAAGGGTTTGAAAAGGTACCCGAATACTGATACCCGGGGAATCAATAAACACGCCCTGGCCTGCTTGGGTGAAACATATGATTTCCATTCAATTCTTCTATCCTATCCTTTCAGTCGAATTACTACGTTCCTTGTAATGGTTTATTTGGACTTCCTTTCAAAAATAAAAAGAGTTCTACAATCACTGCAAATAAAACAGATATCATTTGATAATAGAAAAGACTGGTATGCCCCAAAAAGGGATTTTGGTTCAAATCCTTAGTCGGAATAATCAAACGATTCTGTTCATACATTCGCAAAATTAAGCGTTTCACAATTAGTGAACTATATTTTTTGTCATGAGACTGAAACCTTCTTTCTTCGAGGAGGGCACCACTTCGACTGATGCGGGCGCGGTTCCCTCGTCATCCCCAGAACGTAAAATGGAACCATACCGGAAACCGTTTGATCAGGATAGAAAGAGCAAGGGGCTTTGTTTTCGTTGTGGTGACAAGTGGAATCCTGGTCACAGATGTAAGGGCAGAGAATTCAAGTATATGGCTGTGGATGAAGGAGATGAGTTGGATGAGGCTGATGAAGCTGAAACAGGGAAAAAGATAGAAGAATCAGATGAGGATGAAGTAAAGGAATTACTCTGGTTGTCTTTGCGGTCGATGGCAGGTTTAACAACTGAGAGATCCATGAGGATGAGAGGACAAATTGCAGGACAAGAAGTCATTGTTTTAATTGATTCAGGGGCTACAAGCAATTTCATAGCAGAGAGTGTAGCACATCGGTGTGGTCTGCAAATCACAGAAACTCGTGGATTTGGGGTTTCTATTGGAAATGGTCAAGTCGTTCCAAGTGCCGGGAAATGCAGCGGAGTAGAGCTAACGGTCCAAGATGTGCAGATACGTGCGGACTTCTTCCTGGAACCACGGATATAGTGCTGGGTTATGCGTGGTTGGCCACTCTGGGTGACACCAGAATGAATTGGGGAAGACACACCTTGAGTTTCCGTAGGGAAGATCAGTGGGTCACCTTAGCAGGCGATCCGTCACTGGTGCGAGCTCAAATCTCTCTCAATTCAATGGAGAGGGTAGTCAAAGAGGGAAGGAAGGCTTATCTCCTAGAGCTCACCGCACTGTTTGCAGGAGGAATTAAGACTCAAAATTTTCCTGAGGATGCTCAAGTGAAACAGTTGTTGGAATGGCATGAAAACGTGTTTGAGATGCCGCAAGGATTACCCCCAAAACGTGGCGGGGAACATGCTATCAACCTTAAGGAAGGAGCAGAACCAGTTAACATCCGTCCTTACCGGTATACATATACTCAGAAGGACGAGATTGAAAAATTGGTTAGGGAGATGTTAGAAGCACGGATCATCCAGCCGAGCATCAGTCCATATTCAAGTCCAGTTTTGCTCGTCCAAAAGAAGGACGGAGGATGGCCTACGGCGCGTGGATTACCGAGCCTTAAACAAGCTCACGGTACCAGACAGGTACCCAATTCCCGTGATCGAGGAACTGTTGGATGAGTTACAAGGAGCTTCTGTATTCTCCAAACTCGATCTCAAATCCGGGTACCACCAAATACGTGTACGAGCCACAGACGTGAAGAAAACTGCCTTTCGAACTCACGAAGGGCACTATGAGTTCCTGGTCATGCCATTTGGGCTTACCAACGCACCAGCAACATTCCAATCCGTGATGAACGATATTTTCCGCAGGGAAGTTTGTGTTGGTATTTTTTGATGACATACTAGTCTATAGCAAGGGCATGGAGGAACACATGAATCACTTGGGAATGGTGCTCCAGATTTGGGAACAACACCTGTTTTATGCAAACAGAAAGAAGTGTGCTTTTGGACAACCACAGATTGCATATTTGGGACATATTATATCGGGCGAAGGGGTGTCAGCTGATCCAGCTAAGTTAGAAGCAATGGTGGGTTGGCCAGAACCAAAGAACACAACAGAATTGCGAGGCTTCTTGGGCTTGACGGGGTACTACAGGAGATTCGTTAAGAATTATGGGAAAATTGCGAGACCGTTGACCGAGTTACTCAAAAAGAACAGTTTCAAATGGACAGAAATGGCAGCACTAGCTTTCAAGGCTCTCAAAGGAGCAGTGACGACGCTTCCTGTTCTAGCCTTGCCAGATTTGAAGCTACCTTTTGTGATCCGCGTCGGGAAATGGAATTGGAGCTGTTTTATTACAAGGGAACAGGCCTGTTGCGTATCTCAGCCAAGGGTTTTCTGAAAAGGGGAGCTTGAAATCAGTGTACGAACGAGAGCTCTTAGCAATAGTCTTGGCAGTCCAACGTTGGAGACATCAGGGCAACGTTTCACGATACGCACAGACCAGAAGAGTCTAAAGCACTTGCTGGAACAGAGGTTTGTCACCAAGGAACAACAGAGGATGGGCTATCAAACTGTTAGGCTTGGATTTTCTCATTGAGTATAAGCCGGGAACTGAAAATAAGGCTGCTGATGCGTTGTCAAGACGAGTGCAACCTGAGCGTCTGTTGGAACTTGTATTCGCACCTCCTCCCTCTTTCGATGCAGCAGAATTACTATCTCAAGTTGAAGCTGATCCGGAGTTAAGAACTGTGTTACAACAAGCCCGAGAGGGAAAGAACCTGGAATCTGGTTATACGGTGAAAGAGGGGCTGCTATGTAAAGATGGAAGAGTGGCGTCTCGAATCAGCCAAGCTTTCTCCCAATTTCTTCTATCTTTTCATCTCTTTCTCTATTCTACCGAGAAGATCCATCTCGGGTCTTATCAGATGGTATCAGAGCCTTCGGTCTTCTGACTGTGGGTATCCAACGACGATTTCGACAATGGGTTTGGATAGTAACGATATAGCGCTGATCAGGCGGATTCTCGCTCGGGTGGAGCAGATGTTTTTTTCCATCGCATGACGACGATGAAGAGATCTGCCGATCCTGAAGCTGAGGAAGACCCAGATCCGTCGCTTGGGAAATTCATCGAGCAGGTGGTGAGCGGTCCAACTCAGAAGGGATTTCCTGCATCCGGAGCTTTTGCGACTCCTCGGGCAAGACGATCTCGCGGTCCGAAAAGGTTTCTTGGCAAGCGCAACTACCGCAGGGCTCGGGCAAGAAAACCAGGGAAGCGTGACAGAGCTCACTCGTCCAAGGTTAGATCTAGCGATGGCTCTACACGACCTTCTGCGAGATATGGTATGCGTTTCCGATCTCCTACTTTGCCCTTGTGTTCTAGACCTCGGACATGGGAATTTCTGCTTGATCTTGGTTACGATAGTATGTCGCTGAAGAGCGCTCGTGTAGCGAGTGAACGACCTTGCGATCCTGGACGAGCTAACCATGTGTGGGAGCCGGGTGGATTATCGCCTGAACAAGCTCAGTGGGACTGGGTAGGGAAGGTTTACAGTCGTGATAGAGTTCTGAAGCTAATGGGAGAGCTTCATGAATTGGGTTTACAGGGAATCAGGAAGACGGTAAGGATCTTAGATTGTCAAGGATCTTCCTCATAAACACGTTTCCGCTTGCAGCTGAAACAAGCGGAGAAGGTGGGACCAACGGGATCAGCCACCAGGAAGTTAATAAGATCTGATTTTTGGCATCCTTTGATCCTGGGGGAACTTGTGCTGAAAAGTGAGTTCGTCAAAGAGCTCTGGCGAGGCATTAGAGCTGTGAAGGGAAAGAAGGTTAAGAAGAGGAAGAAAGGGGAACCTAGCCTGCCAGCTTTGGAACCCCAGAATTTTCCCTGTGTTGGGGTTGGAGGTATGATTAGTAGGCTTAATTATAAAGTTCTCGTTCAACCAGAACTAGATAAAGCTACAAGGGCAGTCTCTAGAATTACTTACGGATTGGTTGCTGTTGGTAAAGCTGATGGGTATAGTTTTGAGGTTGTGGATTGATCAAGTTAACTCCACTGACGAAGATAAGCTTGTGAGTTTCATTGGATCTGGTGGGTGTCAAACACACTTTAAGAAGCAGCTAGTAGCAAGGGAGTTAGCATTGTTTAATCCCGAAAAATTAATGAACCTAAGACTACCTCATGACAAGGGAATTCTAGTCTTTGCTGGTCATAGAATTGCTCAAACCACATTGTGAGATTGATGCCATTTTGATAGAAATCGTCGGTATATAAAGAGAAAGTTTGCGATGTAAGATGTGCTCTTACGAAGGAAAATAGGATTGCTAACTTTTGCATCTATATAAAATGAAAAGCAAGTTTTTGTATCAGGAAAGAGGCAAGGACAGATCCGCCGAAGAAGGATCGGGGTTAGAACTAGTCTGAAGCTTAAGGCTTTTGCTATTCAAGAAGGCTCTCCCTGCTGGCTCCATGTATGCTATAGCTCCTGAAAGTGTGAGTTTGGCCCCTGGATAGAGAGAAAGGTAAAAGAAAGAGGAGAGTGATGTTTCGTTTCAAGTTCGAGATCTCGTGTAGGTATACATGAGAACAGAGAAGTGTCCTACGGATTCAGAACCGGAAGGTCAGAAAAAAGTTGGAATGACAGTCCGGCTACCGGAGGAGCTATTCAACTATTATCAACTATTGAGTCTCTGAGTGGATTTTCCAATAGATGGGAGCAAGGAGATTCTGTCTGAAGAAGGACGCAGAAGTTAGTGCGTAGCGCTTGATACATCAAAGTATGCCTCCGCTTACACATCAGCAGTCGTTCTCATTTTTCAATCAAAGTAGTAGCTGTCGTATTCCAGAAGGAAGGGGGATTGATATAAGAAGAGTCAGACTTCTTTTTAAGCAGCAATCTTTTACAGAAAAGAGAGTAGTTGTCGTCGATGTGGGATAGTCCCTGAAGAATAGTACCCATGTCAACGGATTGCAGGTATAGTTCAACTCATAGCCCCCAATCCCACGGGTGACGATATTGTCATTGGGGATCTGTATGCTTTCAAAAGAGTCGTTAGCTGATCTAGGAGTCAGTGGTCAATAAGTAGGCAAAAGACTCTGGGGAAGTAAGCGAAGCTATTGATTGGTTGAGCCCCTCAACAAAGCATGTCCAGCACTTATCTTAAGTTCCTTTAAGCAGATCTGTGAGCAATCCTAGGCCTCTCTTTCAGTAATTTCCAAAGAGTATAGGCTCAATTCAAATTATTTATGGTAGGCAGAGCAATCGTAGACCCTTACCTAGCTAGTGACCTGGCTCTCTTCTTCATACTTACTGCACGCAGGATAAGATCTACTTGTCCTCCTCCCTTCCCTTTACCTTTAAATGAAAGCTTTCACCCTCTCCCTCATCTGCATCCAAACCATTTCGACCGGAGCGACTTTGTTCAATCGCTTTTGCACTTTTTTCTCTGCCTGGCAGGCTTTTCATAGTTCACGGCCCCTGTTGAGTAGGGTCGGTATAGGTAAGGCAATCGATTCAAAAGTAGACTGAGAGTGGAGGTTTAGAATCACCTAAGGCGTACTGTAGAAGGAAAGAAAGGTAAGCAATCCCAGACCCAATAGGGCTACCTTTCTTCGACTGAGACCTATCTGCTTCATTCCCGAGTTTCACTTCACTTGGACACAGCCAAAGAAAAAGGGGGGCTTGATCCACCGCTTTCAAGTCCAGTTAAATTAGAGAACTCCTTTTTAGAAGAATAGGATAGAATCTTCCGAATCAGTCCTCCTATGGTTGGACCAAGGTCATTTCGACTCTCTAGACTTTCTTGCTTCTTTCCATCCTGAGAAGTAGATCCTTTGGACCTTTTCTTTCCTGTTGAACGAGTGGATGTTTTGAACGAGTGTTGAGCGAGTGAAATGCCCCATAAGCTATAAGGGCGAGCTATCTCTTTAGATTCTGTGAGCTGCGATTGAACTGAACGTTCCAAGTGCATCCAGCAGGAATCGAACCTACTTCTTTATTAGGTTGGGCGCTTTAACCATTCAGCCATGGATGCAAAGAGAGCGAGTGAACTAGGTTTTGGTATTCCTTCTCGAGCTTCAATTTCTTCCGTTATAGGAGATTCGAGAAAAGATGGAATAGGAAGACGTGTTTCCAGAACAAACAAGATACGGGTTGAGAAGGGGAAGTTAGCAAAGTTAGACAAGATTGGAATGGGCATAGGAACATGTATTGATGTACCAGATCGGCTAATGCTCCCAGGTTGATGCGATGTATTCCACCAGTTGACTGAAGACTTTATTATTGGTATATCGATCGGTCCAGCACGAATTGAAATAGAAGCCGGTTCGACAGGAAGCTTTTGAAAACGCAGTGCACCCAGGTAAATAAGAAACGAGATGAATACAGAGGTCAAACGAGCATCCCACACCCAAAAGGTCCCCCACATTGGTCTTCCCCGAAACCCCCCAGTAACTAAGGTAAACAACGTAAAAAAAGCACCCATTTCTATACCGGTTCCGGAAGAGCGAAGATAAAGGGGATGTTTTGTTAATAGGAACAAGAAAGTGTTTATAGCCGTGGCGATATAAACAATAATACTCATCCGAGCCGCAGGAACATGTACATAGAGAATACGAGAATTTCCACCTTGTTGAAGATCTAGTGGTGCTACCCCAAGACTTAAATGAATAGCCATCGCTGTTAAGAACAACCAAGACCCAATGAGAATTTGCGCGTAGCTTCTGGTCTTTGACATCAAAAAAGAAGGTTGTAATAACGAAACGGACATGTGCAAATTTTGTCCTAGCTAGTGGAACAAGAAAGACATGGATCTATAATACGCAATCAAAGGATTTCCCCCAACGAATAATTCCCCCTGCTTTGTTTGTTTTCGCTCTGCTTGTGCGTGGCACTCCTTGCTGGCGGAGCGGCGCATAGCGAAAAAAAGAAAAAAGGAAACTCACCACCAAAAGAAAAAGGTAGGTTAACTAACGAAACTCAAAACTACATTTGAATTCTTGCTCACCGATAATCCTTTAGAAAAAATCTTATACAGCTGTATACAGGATTATTGGTATAGCTGTCCACTAGCCGAAAATCGGACACCAAATTATTGTAGACTGAATTAAGTAATTGCATAGCTGCCGGGTCTGCCGTATTTGGCAATCCGGCATCCTATAGAAGTTGAGTGCTCACCTTGCTCAAGAAACTTGGCGTTTCTATATAAGGGTGACTTCGGGGGAACTCGGACATTACATTTTCTTTATATTTGTCCAGATACTTTTCCACTTCCTCAACTACAAGATTTCTCAAGAAATCCTCCTCCGCCTTTCTTTTCTCCTATTATAAAGTATAAAGGAGTTAGGAAGCCGACGATCTG
This sequence comes from Crucihimalaya himalaica, assembly GCA_004349715.1. Classification (NCBI taxonomy): domain Eukaryota; kingdom Viridiplantae; phylum Streptophyta; class Magnoliopsida; order Brassicales; family Brassicaceae; genus Crucihimalaya; species Crucihimalaya himalaica. Next base: position 423,836 of record SMJT01000067.1, read on the forward strand.
ATCTGAGTAGTTCTGGTAGCGCCCTGGTAGCCAATGAGTGCTTGTCTGGTATCGAATGAGCTCAAGTAGTTGAGTAGCTAAAGGCGTTGCCTTAGAGGAATGAATGTCCTATCTTCGGGTAAGCTTCCTACAGACTTTTCTTCCCGAAGTTCCTGGATTGTGTGAAATAAGAACATAGGGTATTGACTGATTAGCTGCTCAAGCTACATTTCAAAGGTGAGGAGTGAACCTTCTTTCTGGCTGATTCAATATCACCGGAGTCTGCTCAGGGTTCCAAACCAGCAACAAGGCTAATTACGAGAAGCAGAACAAAAGAAGATATGGGATTCTAATGTTGCTAATGCTACTTCCGGGTGGGCATCCAAGACAAGATTGAATTCATTGTCAAACCGTTCCAGCCGGGCATCCGTGCAGGTGTCACAGGTTCCTCCTGAAAGGCTGCTCTCTCCTCTTTCTCAAGCTTCATAGCATCGGTTGAATAAAGAGCAGGGCTAGACGCGCCTTCGATTCCCTAGTTCAAGTTAAGGATAAGGTTTGAGATAGATAATAGGCAAGCATTTGAGATACTTATTAATAGGGATTCTGCTCCTCGATCGGACTTCGTGCAATTCTTTTATATGTAAATAAGGGAGGGGTCTCGACCACATTTTTGAGTAATAGTAATAGGCTAAGGCGGATTCGTCTGCTTCGCTTACGTAGTCAAAACATTCTCGCTGGACACCTGGTAAGGAATATTTGTATATGCGGGAAAGAGACTCTCACCTACAGCTCCCGTTCGTTACTAGTAGTTCCGGTTAGCCCACTTGCCCGAGCACACTCTCAACTTGTAGATGATCCAACAGAAAAAGCAAGAGACCACGAAAGCACGCATGAAAACAGCCCTTTTGAAAGCATACCCAAGGCACCCATCCAATCTGAACTTATAGACATCAAGAAGAAGATCTATTAACACGCACGGCTACCTATATAACAAGTTGCCTCTGACCTCTGTCTCACGACCGCAAATAGAATCTGTAGCTTCATGCCCTGACCTGAACCTGATGCCAAGTCCCATCTTGCCTATGTTGCCCATCTCCCATTTAATCGGAACGGAAGTCAGAAATCTAATATCTGTACGGACCCCAAACATCACAATGGATCAACTGAAAAATGGCTGTTGTTCTATTCTCACTCAACTGGAAACTCTCCTCCGCAGCCAGAGTCCAAGTGAAATGACTATCTTTCAAACACTCTGTGATAGGTGCTGGTGCTGAAGTTGCGAATGAAGCGACGGTAGAATGTGGCAAGACTATGGAAATTACGAACCTTACTAGTGGAGGTAGGTACTGGCCATTCCACAATGGCACTAACCTTTCCCGGATCAGCCTTGACTCCTTCAGCTGAAATGCAAAATCTCAAGAACAAAAAAGGATCCCCCGGAGGCTTCTTCAAATTGATATAGAGTTTCTCTTGTTGCAACACTATCATTAATTGGCGAAGATGTTCCATATGTTCAACGGCATTTTTACGAAAGACCAATATCTCATCAAAAGATACCAAAACAAACCGACCATGGGCGCAAGACCTGCGTCATTAATTGCATAAACGTACTTGGAGCGTTGCTTCGACCAAACGGCATCATCATCCACTGACCCCTTGCTCCCAAGCCAAGTCCAGGTTTTTTTCCATCTCTATATGAGCCACGTAATGATTTGCATAGGATCAAAATCCAGAGACACACTTTCTATAGCATTAACAAACTGGAACCCGGACTCAAGTCATTCGGTCATAGTAATGATTTTTAACAAAGACCAATTGTTAGGATTCTTTGCCTCCCTATCACATGAACATCTTAATGAGATAGAAATGAATAGCCATCAAGAAGGGACTGGACTCTCACTTGAAGATTCCCACTGGAAACGGAATAAGAAGGAAAAGAAAAGCAGAAGGTCCGAAGGGCTTGATAGATCTCATTATTGGATAGATTATCCTAGTGGTTCTCACTTATTGTTATTATCCTATTATCCTAGTGGTTCTCACTTATTTTATGGTACTTTTGAACCATTTTTTTTTGAATACATAGTAGAAAAAAGTCATGCAAAAGAGCGTAGTGTAGGAGAAAGAGCCTGTCAAGTAGGTCTACTCAATCTTCTATCAGGCAGTTTCAAAGTCATAGATCTTTCAAAGTCATAGATTTCCAAGTCATAGATTCTGCTGGCAGTTTCAAAGTCATAGATTCTTCTCGAAGAAAATAAGTCATAGTTCGCTTGATAATCAGAGTTCACTTCATAGTCATAGATCACACTTTCTTCTAAACAGACTTCTATCAATCCTTTGGAGAATCCTAATCCACCCGTCTTCCCCAGTCCCTGAGCCCAGCTTGTAGCAAGCCAACTGTTTGACTTTGCTAAGAGAAGAGAGAGAAGGGAAAGACAGACGGCAGAAAGCCTTAGTTGCTATGGAGTTTGATTGCTTCCCCTGGGCCTCTGGCGTAAAAGGATTCGCACCTTTGCTAGCCCGGTCCCAATGAACCGAGCGGGGCGCACACTGCAGCTTCCTGCATTCGTACTTCTGACTAGCTCCCATCCTATTCTTTTAGTCAGTCTAGCTAGTATCGGATTCGGAAAATGAAAGTGAGATCCTTGTACTGTGGTACTTTGCCTATTCACTCATCTCCTTTAGTCGCAAGGAGGCAACCCAAAACAGCAGAGCCAAACCAAACCCTAAGTCAAGCACAGTCACATCAGCACAGCACTCGAGACCAGTCTAGTACAGGCGCAGACATTAGAGTTATAGATCCACAGCAAAAGCCTACTTTGAAACCTTGGAGTACTTATTCCAGGTTATTTAAAAGGCCAAAGTCGGGTCTTTCTTTCACCTTGAATAACTATCGATAAATAAAGGGCTTTTAGAATGAACCTCACCCTTTTTCTAAGGCGAAGTGGGAGATGTAAGATAAGGATTCCGGAAGCATTGGAAAAGCAGCGAGACGGGCCTACAGTAGAAGAAGGTAAACTGAAGCTACATCAACTATCGAAGCTGTTGAGTCGGCGGAAGAAGTTAAATCATCTGCAGCAGCCAATTAGATTAGGAACCATCAGACTGATCAATCCCTAGTTAAAGCTATGGTTCTTTGTAGGCTCTTCCCCGGCTAGTCCTCAAGCCATGCCAGTCATAATAGAATCTCTTCCAGCCAAGGCAGTTGAAGAAGGACTAGAGTAAAGGGAGGGGCACACAAGGCTCGTTCCGTACTTGACTTACGAGCTCGCCTCTATCTCTAACAAAGGAAAAGGATTCAATCCAGTCCCAAGCGTACCCGGGGCTAACCTGTTTACCGTATCCTTAGAGGTCTGCCCGTCGGTACCTCATTTAATTAAGGCGGCCCTTCAACCGCTTTTGGGGTCTTTTTCGACTTGTAATTGAAAAGCTCATCGGGAGTACGTATCCTATAAAAGCTGTTACAATCATTAAGAAGAAGGTAAACCACAATGAGAAACCTACTTGTACTAGTCAGTTGATTACCATTTGAAGCAAAAAGTGCATTAAGAGTCACGATTATGCTCAGGGCGACTGCTCCAGTCAGTACTGGTATGGTCTTAGTGGCTCTTGACTATTTGCATCTTTCTATGAGTTGGCTACTAGAGTAATCAAAGAGTGACGGATTCAGGAGTTACTTGCTAGAGATTGGACAAGTGAGGATTATCGGGAGGGTCGCAGATTTGCTCGCGAACAACTATTCGGATGGGGAACTTCGGAGTGAAAATCCTTCTTTACCCACCAACTGCGATGCAGGATCTTCTTGTCGCGGACAAATGTGGAATAGCATGGCCTAGATTGTGTGTGTATTAGGTAGTTCTCTCTCTTTTATAAGAAAGAACTATTATACAACATCCCCAGGCTTGAGTTTTCTTCTCAACTCTTTCTATCCAATAGTTTACTGCTGCTTTCTTTGATTTACCCCACAAGGAAGAATCAGGCTTATCCTATTATCTTTATGCCAACTGTATTTAAATCTATCATCACATTATGGTTACACCACACCATTCGAAAGACGAACATCAAGATCACATTTCAGGGACTACAAGATTTTGAGATTGGCAGCATTAAGTAGAAAGCATTATTGTAGAAGGGCCCCCCATCCAATAGATCAGGGGTCTTGCCCTATAACCTAGTGAATAGGGAAGAACAGATCAAATATGTCTAGTTCAAATGTCTTTCCTTTGCGGCGGAGTGAACTAAGCACCAATCGGAATGCCTAGCGCGCTTGCCCCTCTTCCTTCCGCTTTGCCACCTTGATCTAGCCCTCTCGCTTGACTGACACATGGAACTCTAAGCTTCAAGTGACACATCCATCTCAGTCAAACATCTCTACCACTTTATGCATCTAATTCATTCCAGGGTTGGGTCATTATAACCACTTGATCGACAGAATGGGTGGGAAGATGGAGTGAAGTTAGTTTTTCGATAGCTTCCATCGTTCCAGGGTTCGAAGGTCTGGATCCAAAGTCAGATAAGAATGTTTTGCTAATGCGGCCAAGGACAAAAAGAATGGAAAATGATTTCTGTACTAAAGATCTCAATTCAATAGGGGATTCATTGCCGAGATACAAATTGGGTTATTCCGCTTGTTGAAAAACAAGACCGAAAAAGAAGCTACCTCCTTTCGTGCGCCCCTCACTTCCTATCTTCAGATGGACAGTGAACCAAGACATGAAGAAGTGCAAAAGAACGAACTTATCCTTATATAAGATGAATTTTCTCTCTCTTCTACCTATGATCAGTAGATTGAAGACCAACAACATCTCGAGAAAGAAGGAAAAGAAGTAGAATCAATCAACGGCACCTAGATCATGAAACGGGCATCTCTTTCATCTGCCCTAGGATCCCATCTCTCTTCGATTATTCAAGTGATTGATAGTTACAGGACAGGGACATCTCACTCCGCCTTGATCTTTCTTTTTCTACGATACGACCAAAAGATCTCCTTAAAAATATCGAAGAGCGTATAGATCACATTTTAAGTCGAAGCAGAGGGCAGAGGGCATAGAGTCACCGACTAAAGCAAGCCAGGAAAGGTAATTGCTTACAGACAGACCAGATTTTTGAATAGCAGCTTACTCTCACGTATTCCGCCAAAACCATTTACTACGCAAACAAGACCGGCAACTGGTTGAGCTGATAGGACCACAGCTGAGATTGACTCAAGAGCGTCTGTGGCTAAAAGACTAGCAGCATATTCTTCTTCAATTGCGACAGGAGCTCATTCTTTCGCAGCTTATTCGTCGTTTGGGCAAATGGATGTGGGATGGAGCTTGAACTAAGGGACCCGGGGCGTAGCCTTGATTCAAAGTGTCTAGGTACCAAGAGTAAAGGAAGGAGGGCTAACTAATATAATAGGGGTAGGGGGGCGCTAACGATAAATAAAGGGCCCCCTTTATTAGTAAGGTTGCTTGCTTGTCACACAGGTCGTCTTTGGCTCGTCTCCTTCCGCGATACGCACCTGGTAGTATCCCGGCCGTAGATCCAACTTCGAGAAGTATCTCGCGCGGGCGAAGAAGTCTGCAATAAAAGTGGATACTTGTTTTTTTTTGATAGTTAGGTTACCTTGTTGAGCGCCCGATAATCAATGCACAAGGCTCCCGCTTTTTCTGGAAAGGGGGGCTCCCCAACCTTTTCCCAGCAGCAATCAATATAGGGAAAAACTGCCTTGGAGGCTGGAATCAAAATAGGCCTCCATGAGTTCCTGAAATTGATTCCTGAGTTCAACCAATCCCCTTAACTAATAGATGCTAGTTGGGGGGCCATCCGCTTAACCCAGCCCCAGTCTAAATAGTTGGGGGTTTGGCTCCAGGCTCCAACTCGATCTTGTGGTAGACTGCCCTACTAGGGCGCACTTGGCAACTAATTCGTGGGGCATGATATCCAAAAATTCCTCAAGTACTTGCTGCACTTCCTGAGAAAGAAGTAGTCTTGGTATTGGATCCGCTCTTCTGAGAGCATGAACATCAATTAGATTCAATTCCTCTTCTTTATTCTTAAGAGAAACCCCCCCCCCGAACCATTCTTAAGACCACCAAGCTCTCTCGAATGAATTCTACTCTTTCTGCTTTCGAGA